>OY998241.1:32846394-33446394 GCA_963922005.1 Cornus suecica
TAGCAAAACCCTAGCCAAGTATTATAGTTCTTTCATTGTTTAATTTAAAAGAAGGGAAATTGTTGACCATATTGTGATGATTGTAGTAGTTGAGAGACCGTACTGATTTGCAATATAAAATTATATGTTTATTCTAAATTCTTGTCTTAGATGGAATGAATATATAGTTTTGCACAATTATGATTATTCACTATGGGCTAGAACTCGGATGCTTAATCATGGTTTTCTACACAATTGTGGTAATGAAACTTGAAACCCTAGGTTGACACAAGTCGTTGCCCTGGAGATTTAATATAGACATGCTTTAGTTTATTGTATTAGGAGTAGATTAGAGTAACAAATTGGCATGTACTAGTTAGGTCAGTCATGAGACGGGTTGTCACAATCCGGTTGATGGTACTCCTTTTTGGGATCGTATTTAGCTATTTGCGGTACGACCTGATTCACATTTATGGATCGCCCTCTTACAATTGATACATTAATGAACTATATTATGCAGTTAGTGGTAGAGTGATGAAAACCCTAGTTTTCTCTCTCATCTGAATCACAACCAAATTACTTTATTTTTTAGATAATATTAGTTAAATAGATAATTTGGTCTTTGACCACCCAAGCAAACAGTTTTCAGAAATATAATTCAGTGTTTTTGAATTGTTAAAGTGAACAATCTCAATCTTTGTGGGAAATATCTCTTACTCAAGCCATTTGCTAGTCTACAATTGATATGTGTGCTTGCATAGGGTAAAACCTAGAATCATTAAGGTATTGTTTTTAACCACATATTTTTATACACCTGACGCCCCATCAGCTCCCAAGAAATATAACAACAACGGTCCCAATACAGGGGACAAGCAAAGGAAACTAAAATGGAACAGCACTACGTACGAATGTCCCAAATCTCGCAACAACATCACTCCCACGAGCTATCCTGCAAGAAAACCTAACACCTAGCCGAAACATCACCTACAAACTGGTGTAGACCACCAGGGAAAACCAACGTCAGGGTGAGCTCATTGAGCCCCGTAGGAGAAAGGAAATCTTAATCGTCACATCCTCTAACCGTATAAACCTAGTGTGAACCAACCCGTATACATGCATCTACCCTAGGCCGATCAATCGTCTCACATGGCAATCACACCAATACGAGACCCTTGAAACAAATCTCTCTAGTCCCCTACCATGCATCATCAAGGCAACTAGCAAATAATGAATCCATAATATCACATCATATGGCAAACACACACCTATATATATACGTATATATATACATAGAGATAACAAATAAGTACAAGTCATGTAGTTCTAACCTCATAAGAGAACACTATAACTTGTACCCCCAATCCAACACTAGTAGTCTACACTACTCACATAAACATACTCCAAGTACACAATACCCTATCGTAACATAGTCAATCACTCTAGTGGCCAAAACAATAACCATAGGATCCAAATGAACTAAAATCACCACGATGCCCATAACAAGGAACATCCATAACTAGTACCAAGGAAACTCTCACGTCCTCGCATACCAATATAACCATCGTCAATGTATATGTACACAATATACATATGACACATCCACCTATTCACAAAGGCAAACCACACTCGCCTCAATATCACTACTGATGCCACAATATCAATCTCACGATACTATCCACAAAAAGATCAGTTCAATCACTAACGTCATCACTATGAACAAAGGAAGGATAGCTACTCAACCACGAAGGGCACATGAACACTACCCTCAAGAATGGCCACACAAGACCATGACATCAAGCAAGGGATAACATTCCAATGCTAACCAAAAGAATAACCAGAACATCTCATCAACACGGACGAACATTCACCCGTGACGAGGAAAACCATCAATTTGTATGTGCACTAAGACACACACATCATAACTGAAACTCAAAATGAAAGAAGGTATGAAACACACATATCGAGAGAATACACTCTCAAGTCAACCGAACAACCACAACTCAAGGATTCCTATGACACCCCGAGGACGAATAAGGAAAAGTGACAAGCTGGAACCACGAAACCCAACGTCCGTTTCTAACCCCACAGATCAAATGATGATACAAAGGAGTGGCTCGGCATCACGCCGCGACCGACACTCAAGAAAGGCGGATCTAACAAAAATCATCCCTAAAGACCATTAATCAATGCCTCCAGCATAGTAAGAGAAGTGGTGAAGCACAAAGGAGAGAACAGAAAGAGGCTGTAAGAAATACCTGAACAGGTGCCACTCAGTTATACAGCGAGTACTCGGTGGTGGAAGCTTCAAGTGCTCGGTGGCTCTTCCATCGAGTACTCGGTACACTTAGAAATGCCCAAAACTCTCAGGCAAAAAATGAGGCTCGTGCGCAAATGCGCGCACTTACGCACTCACTGAGTACTCGGTAGAATCATCACCAAGTACTCGGTGGCCCCTAGAATAAAATGTCAAGGAATGAACTCGAAAAACCCCGAAATCCGATATGAACCAAGAAGAACGAAACACCTACAATACCATGCGGAGTGACTCAACATCTGACATAAACCAAGAAGAACGAAGAATGAAGAAATAAGTCCAAAAATGACAACACTTCAACAAAATTGGGAAAACGATCTAACAACTCGATTCCCAACCGTGAACTCCATTCACTCTCAAAACGACAACTCATCTCAACCACCCCAAATAGTTAAGGAAACTACCTCAAGAACACTCATATTCTTAGGATATGAATAGGAAGACCTAGTAGCCAAAACTATGGGACAACTAGGTTCAATCAAAACCTCATCCAATCCATTCACACCTCAATTCACACTTAACATCACTTCTCTTAGATTACTAACAGAATCAAGAGACAATTACCACACAAGTGACTAGAATCAATCCTCACCTCACTTAATCAACTTCAAACCTCGAAGCAAAATAGACGATACATTCCTTAAATGCAAAAGAAGTATCAAATGGCCATCACAACATAGCCAACCAAAATCCCAAACTATCAAGGATCGTATACCCCTCAAAGGTGCAAAAACATCAAGTGCTCAATACCCCACTACCAACCAAGGTTACTCAACTATCACCCACCTTCTCAAATGTCACAATTCCCACTTAACTCCATAGTCCACTATCGACTTTACTTATCACAACAAAGCCGTTATACCAACTCATATCACCACCTACGGGCATATAAGCAATATAATAACAAGTATAAACATTCATCTTACATTATATTTCAAAACAAGCATGCAAATCACATTATCACATTATTCTATTCCACTTGAGCATTTTAATAATCATATGAATTATATCACAAAATTCACATTAAACATGTTCCTCAATCACATTGAATAATATCATGATATACATGTCAAATGGAATCACATAAATACTACGCAAATGCAATGTGACTCACACTACCCATGGTACATACACGGCCACACACCCTACTTTAAGGGTCAACGGATCATTCTCTAACACTTCATTTTTATTTCTCATTAATGAAGGTAGATTTATCATACCGATTCTTCCCAAGTGATTTTTCTCTATTTTCACTTTAAACAAGGAAGACGCCAAACACGACGCGGTCATGCACATAGGATTTGGACAAGTCCTCCCCCCACCGTCTGCGTTTCTCGGAAGATTAGTTCAGTAGGAGCAAGAAACACCCCCTGGCCAGTTGTTACGACGATTCCGAACAAGTCTACTCACGCATAATTACTCAAACGGACGTAGACCAACACCAATTGAATTCTCAATACAAATGGTTAACCCATGCACTATGTCCTCAATGACTCATGCATCAACATAAATATGTATCACATCATATTTATAACCAACATTCCCAAAATGTTAACACGAATTCATTTCATCATTCAACATGCTTTTAAATTTCATTTAAATCAATAATCAACAAGTATGTTTTCTCATGCACATTCATGATCCCAAATTATCAAGTTGTCCTTTTATACACAAATATAACTTTTTCATTCACTTAACATGCTTCTATCTCAATTAAAACATTTATCTCACAATGATACATTATTATGCACAAATAATGTTCTAAATCATCAACTTATCATTTTATTTACAAAGATAACTTTACCTTTCATTTAACATGCTTTTATCTCAATTTAAAGCATTTTAATCAACACATTAACTCATTTTCATGTATAGGTTTAATGTTTAATATAGCAACTTCAAGATTAACAAGAATGAGGAACTAGAATACGCTCTAAGTTCATAATCCCATAATCCACCAATCATCTACACCCGCATCCCAAATCACTATCCAAGGTAGCTAGCCTAATTACGCTATCGAGGCTACACTACTAACACCATAAGTCTTATATGTATACTTACACTTATACATATACACCTCAATACTTATATTCATATATATATGCATACAATTATAATTTCATCTCAAAAGTCCACAACTCATAACTCATCTAGCATACATCATATACATATTTCAAGGATGACATAAACATGGATTATAGCACATAAATACATACAAACCCTAATTTTATATTTCTCAAGTATACACTTAGCAAAAATATATCTAGGATTATAAAGCCCGAAAACTAAATCTCACACTCACGAATCAAAGAACGAGAGATTAAAGATGTTTTCCCCTACCTCAAATGAAGATTAAGCCAACCTCCAACCAAGGCCTATAAAACCCTGACTTTCACCCGAAACCGAAACTGAATAAACTAATCGGTGAAAAGCTCCGCCATAGCCTCCTAAGAATGAATTGAGACTCAAACCACAATGAAAACAAGATTCAATATATGGTTTGACAAGAAAACCCAAAACTAGGGTTTGGGAAAATAACTCACGAAGAGAGAAAACCAATTACCAATCCACGACTCAAATCGAAGGCAAGACTACCACGACCAATTTCCGTGTTGAAACCGTAACCAAAATCCAAGCCTAAATATATGATATAGGGCAAAGATTGCAAGAAACCAAGTGGGAGAGAAAGAGGCTGAGTTTGGAGAAGAAGAGAAAAAATTGAAATATTTTTAGGTAAACACTTCCTTATATAGGCAATCTGTGAAATCTGCAGAGTTGTACCTCGAGTAGCCAGTTTAATAATCACCAAGTACTCGGTAAACAATATACCGAGTTGTACACCGAGTACTCGGTAGACTTGAAACAACAATTACAAGGAAAGGCTCCAAGGCCCCAAGATGACATCGAAAAACTCCGAAACAATTCGGGACACATCCAAACACTCCAAAACACATAGGAAGACTCTCATACTTCCTCAACAACCCACACACAAATGAAATACCGAGAATACCCCTCATTCCTAAAAGTTCCAAAAACAAACATAAAAACATAAGTGCTATACCGAAACGTTTACCATAAATTAAAGTAACACGTTCGAGTACGGAACACGATCGCCGAATCATCAATGAGAAAACGTTACGACGAACCCACGTAGTTGCCAACGAAACACAAACCCATGAAGCTGGAAACAAACTATCGCGAAGTCGTCCCGCGAAGTCCGAAACATAAACACAAAAACATTTACACGTACCAAATTACACAAGACATCATGAATAAGTAACGTCACAAAACGTTAACACTTGGAAAAGAATTCCAGAAAGGAGAAAGGAAAATGCAGGACGTTACAAGCATCCTCGGCAGACTCCTCTAAACCCTATTTTCCACCCATCGCCTCCCATCGCTACCACGACAGATCTTTCTACACCTTCGTCTTTGCCAACCGTCGCCGTAGCTTTGTCGTCGCCTGCCCTGGGTCGTCTATGTGGTTGGGAATTCAGTGTTTCACGTTTTATTTTGTGTGGCCGTCGGTGATGATGGAAGCGGATTGTTTGAAAAGATCATAGGCAAAGTGCTAGGTTTTGCAAAAGAAAAAAAAAAAGGGCATGTCTGGGATAAAGTGAGAGAGTGATAGAGGAGAGAGAGGGTATAATATATTTTTAATTTTACAAACACGTGTCATTCTTTGATTGAGTCAGTTGTATGGGTAAGTAGGAGCTCTTACTCAAGTGACCTAAGTCAAATATTGCCATTTGAGTATTATACTTCAAACTTTGCGCGAACATCAGTTCTATGTTAAATTTGAGATCTGTGACTTTTTGGCATGAGTAGACCAAAATTTTGAGGCATGTGATCTCTAGAGACGGAGTGTTAGTGCATTATGCAAAAGTGGAATTTGTCAACATTGACATCTTAATATAAACATTTTATTTTTTTTTGGTGGAAAAAAATTAAAAAACTTGAGCCGAAAATGGCCACAAGGCACATTAAGGTGGTGTTTGGTAGAAGGAGTTGGAGTGAAATATATGATTTTGAGATGAAATTTGTGGTCCAATCCATGTTTGGCAATGTTGGTATTGGTGCAATAATGTCAAACATTTGGTACCAAATCCATCATTTTTTCGCACCATCCCAATAGATGGTTTTGATGGTTTGGTTTGGTTTTCTCACAACAAAACTATTCTTTAACCCAAACTAATTCAATTTGGTGTACCATTGTTTAACCAAAACCAAGTCATTTATAATATTATATATATATATATATATATATTCAAAAAATAAAATATTTATGAAAAAATAAAATATTTCAAAAAAATGAAACGAAAAAATATATTTCATAAGAAAACAAATATTTCTAGAAAAAATAAAATATAATAAAAATATACAAATTATATGTATTTCTACTGAAATCTTTTATTTTTTCAAAATATTTTATTTTTTTGAAATATCTTATATAAAATATTTTATTTATAAATATTTTGAAAAAATAAAATATTTATGAAAAATAAAATATTTCGAAAAAATTAAATATTTATATATTTTATTTTTTAAAACATATATATTTACAAAATGTTATTTTAAATAAATAAAATGTCAAACTATTCCATGTTACAAAAAATGATTGGTTTCAGAATTTCAGCTCATACCAACTCTACCAAACATGGTTTGGTTTTTCAGTTTCATTTTTTCTCACACCAAAATCATTAGCACAAAACACGATTTCAGTTCAGAGTAAAACCACACAAAACCCAACTAAAACCAAACCAAACCAAAACCAAAAATCAACACCAGATTGCCAAACAATCACTAAATTCACTTAAAGCCACCAATTATACAGTCGTAACTTCAAAACTAAAAAGACAATTAAGCAACAATGGCGCTAACGTGCACCCTTTGCTCATAGTCCATGAACCCTAACACCCAACCCTCCCTGAGCCGCCAACCCAAGGGCTCAGCCCCTAGCTCTCCTCCATGGCGGGAAAATACATTTCCATCCATCTCCCGCGGGAAATTCCCAATTTTATTCTGACCCTTAAAAGCCCAAAACACACACACACACACACACACACACTTTACTCAAACAAAACAAAATAAAAATCCTTTGTCCTTATTTCTCAAGACACTTCTCTCTCTCCATATATATATATATATATATATTTATATACACGCCACTATATAGCCAGACGCTCGTCTCGCACGGAGCTATCATCCATGGCGAAACCCTCGAAATCGAAGGATTCGACGGAGGAATCTATGACGAGCGGCTCAAATTCGTCGGAGGAAGAGCAAATCAACGCCCAAATCAATGAGGAGGAAGACGAGGAAGAGCTCGAGGCCGTCGCCAGAATGGCCGATTCCGACGAGGACGCCGGAGCCAAGTCTCCGTCCGCCGACGCCGCTGATGACCAGGAGGAAGAGGGCGAAGAAACTGAAGAGGTAATTCACTGTTATAATTTCCAATTACTGTTCGCGATTTGCCCTTCCCTTGCTTTAGATCTGTGGTAATTTTGGGTGTTTGGCTACGTTGCGGTGATATTGCTATTATTTAGGTCTACTTTGCGAGTGTGTGAGTTAAAAGGATGATGTATTTGGGGTTTTTATCATATTGAGTGAGGTTTTTTTTTTTTTTTTTCTCCTGAGATTAGTAAAAATTTGATATTGCGGTGTAAGGTAAATTTGATTTTGCAGTGTAAGCTCATACCGATTCTATTTAATTTGTTCATTTGTGTACGCGATGATGTTTGAGATAATACTCTAGGGTTTTTGTGAAATTTATGGTGTTAGGGCTTGTAAATGTAGGGTTTATGTTGGTTAAGGTGAAATTGCTATTATTCATGTGTGCTTTATGAGTCTATGAGTGTGGGAATATGATGTATTTAGGGTTTGAATGAGTATTTTTGTCATAATTTTTCTTGTGAAATAAGTACAAGTTAGATACATGTAGTAGAATACCATGTTTCTTCGCACATTTGTGTAGGCAGTTGATATTTTGTCATATTACTTCTCTCGATGTTAATTAGTAACCCCTCGTTTAAAATTTGGTATCAAACCCAATCAAAGAAAAAGTAAAATAGAAGAAAAATTGGGAAAAAAAGGTGAAATTTGTAACCTATGATTTATGTTGTAACAAAAAACTGAAGTCTATGAGGCCTGTTAGTATTTTCAGGTCCCAACTACTGAGCAATACAGTTCCAAAAGTTGTTTCTATCTTTTGCCTTCGGATAGTTACTAGCCACTGAATGAAGGCTTCATGGAAAAAACATTTTTGTACAGGTGATGATTATTTGTTGTCATTTGATTCCAGCTGGATCATAGACGTTCACCGAGTTGTGATAATCACTTCCTTCTTTATTAATGTGTATTTTATATTTATATGTATTACTATTTAACAAGTTCGTGATGACTTGGGTAGTTCTCTTACTGCTGTGAATAAACTTTCTTTATGTTTTTTTTGTTTTTTTTTTATATAATTAGGTCAGTTTGCTAGAGTTCCTCTTATATTTGTTTACTATTAGCTTGGGTGAATGGTATTCTTTTTTTTTTTTTTTTTTGTAATTCAGAGGGTGCATTGTGTAATTTCAGGGAGGGATTTTCTATAAATATATAATTTTATAGAGAATAAGGAAAAACATCAGTGGGAGCCAATGCCCCCACTAGTCCCACAATAGGTCTGTCCCTGGGTAGGGCTATTATTATTATTATTATACTGATAGTAAAGTTGTTTTCATATTTGTCTGAAGGATGAGATTGCTGGGGGTAATAATGAAATTGGCAAGCGTGAAAAGGCCAGACTAAAAGAAATGCAGAAGTTAAAGAGACAAAAGGTTCAAGAAATACTGGATACTCAAAATGCTGCCATTGAGGCTGATATGGTGAGTGTTACATGGGAAGACTGAGTTTTGCAGACCATATCTTGAGTTAAGGTTGTTGAATGTGATAATTTAGGCAATAATTTTCATCTTAATGGCAGAACAATAAGGGAAAGGGGCGCTTAAAGTATCTTTTGGAGCAAACAGAGATATTTGCTCATTTTGCGAAGGGTGATCAGTCTGGCTCTCAGAAGAAAGCCAAAGGAAGGTGTAAATTTATTCCTCTCTCTCTCTCCCACCTGAAAAGACATTGTATTGCACCTAGTTTATTTGGTTGCTCTGTGTATAAATGGATATGTAATGAAGAAGCTTCTTTTTTTGTACTTATAAAAAAAATTAAGAGGCTACTTTTTATCAAAACTCATTTGTTTTGTGATTTTTGTTATATTTTAAAGCTTCCAAATTACCCTGAAATAGCAAAAGAAGGAACTCAAATAAACCCATCAAATCCTAATGATGGATTTCTTATGTCTACTTGTCAGGGGTCGTCATGCATCAAAGTTAACTGAAGAGGAAGAAGATGAAGAATACCTTAAGGAGGAAGAAGGTGGTCTTTCTGGGACAGGAAGCACACGGCTGTTGGCACAGCCTGCTTGTACATACTCTACCTTCATCTTTATTTATAAAGATATCTAGGACTTTGCATTTAATTTATGTTTATGGTAACTTGTTTTCTCATGGAGTGATCTAATCGGGTAGCTGAATGGCACTGCTTGACTCAGGACTATCTTTTCAATATTTGTCTGATGATCAACCCTTTCTTTTGGAACTAGTTGTTCATGGTTGTTTAGTGGACTCCATATATGTTTTGGTTATATAGATGCCAGTCTGAAGAGCCCCTTTGTTCTATTTACTTTTCGTTATATCGATACATGGTCTAATTTCAAACTGTTAATTTACAGTTTTTGACCATTATCTTCTGCAGGTATTAACGGAAAGATGAGGGATTACCAACTTGCTGGACTAAACTGGCTAATTCGGCTCTATGAAAATGGCATAAATGGGATCCTCGCAGATGAGATGGTATGTGGAAGTTCTCATCTTCGGAAATGACCCTTATTCTAAGCAGCTTGATGTGACACTTCAGTATCTTTCTTCTTCCTAACTGTTCCCTGTTGCCTGTTGCCTGTTGCGGCATGTGCTTTACAAAGATTTGACTTGATTTTTTTCTTTTAGAACTTTATCATGATTTCTTGTTAACATGTGTAGGGGCTCGGTAAAACATTGCAAACCATTTCCTTGTTGGGCTATCTGCACGAATTTAGAGGAATAACTGGTCCTCACATGGTTGTTGCTCCGAAGTCCACGCTTGGTAATTGGATGAATGAAATTCGACGTTTTTGTCCAATTTTGCGAGCTGTGAAGTTTCTTGGAAATCCCGATGAAAGGGTATGTAGTTTAGACTCTGTTTAGTCAAGGTTTTCTATATTTTGTAGCTGTCAGATTATAGATCTATTGCCTTGTTGAAAACGATAATCGGTTTCTTATATTTTCTCTTTATCTAATTTTGCAGAAGTATATACGCGATGAGTTACTGGTTGCTGGGAAGTTTGATGTCTGTGTCACTAGTTTTGAAATGGCCATTAAGGAGAAAACTTCCCTGCGCCGCTTTAGCTGGCGTTATATTATCATTGATGAAGCTCACCGGATTAAGAATGAAAATTCACTTCTTTCAAAAACAATGAGGATTTACAATACTAACTATCGCCTACTTATCACAGGAACACCACTTCAGGTATCTAGCACATCCGGTATTTTCTTATTGCATTATGTACTTGCCATAGCCTTCTATTTAAAATGTCATCTAGGAAGCACGGGCATGAATAAATAAGTTGCCATAGCCTTATTCTTTTCCAAGTCTTTTCTCTTACAATATGTACTGTCTAAATCACTTTATTTACTATAGCATATATGTAACACTTCCAATTTGATTGAGTATTTGATTTATTAATATCTTTATGTCACGTTAGTGGATTGTGATTTTATGATAACCTCTGCACTAGAACCCCATGCCCTGTTATTTGCTTGTCATAATTACATTTCTCATGAAAAGCCAAATACAACTACCTACCCTATCATTTTGAAAATAACATTGTCAACCCTTCTGGTTTAGGTCTGAGTAACACTGATCTCCCGTTCTAAATTTTGACAGTTTTGTCCTTTACTTAAAACCCTATCATGCCCTTCTAGAGTCTGAAACAACTATTTTGCCCGTATTTCAGCTCATTTTTAGATTTAGGGAGAGAGAGTTTGATAGTGGTAGTTGCCGGAGAGTGTGATAGAGTTTTAGGCTCTCTTGGTCCATAGGGCCTTTTTGTACATTGGGATGCACTTCCCGTTTTAAGCGCCTTCTATACTATTACTTATAAAAAAAATAAATTATTGATTAACTAACATTATCGAGGATTAAAAATGCTCAATTCTGGGTGTCTTGCTTTTTTATTCATGAGATTATACGGGCAATATCATCTTTTATAAAAAGAGATCATTTACATAAGAAATCAATAAAAGCATATGGGTATAATAGCCATTTAACTTGTTTGGGTGGTCAAAGTCAACCTTGATAGGGGAGGTCAAGGTTATTTTTAGAATGAGAGGGGAAGTAATTGTTATTTACCCTTTCTGGAAGGGAGGTAAGTGTAATTATTACTATTCACTTATATCCTGAATTTTGAATGACTTAGATAATGGTGATTTTCTGTCTTTTCCTTTTTACAAATAGGATATTCCATATCTGTTATTTTTATTGTGGTGTATCACTGAAAATTGTGTCATCTGCCTCATTTGTCATGGATACAATGATTGAATAAGATTTTGGGGAATGGGTTGGGCGTGGGAAGGGGTTGTTGAAAAATATGCCTTCTGCTGGTGTAGATGCATAAAAATACACAATAATAGTTGGGGTTAAAAAATTGGATCCTTTATTCAATCTTTGGCCATGTATTTATACACAATTTGGTCAATGGGTCAAGCTCATTTACCCAAGTTTATCAATCCCTTAAATTATGGGATTTGATAAACTCTTTTCTTTTTTGGACTTTCCTTTTCATAAGCAGGACAAATCCCTAATTTATAGATCACTCATTCTCTAGAAACTTCTATAGGCCCATTAGTCCCACGACCCATCAGTCTTTTGGTCCATCAGCCCTTCGGCCCAACAGTCCTATGGCCCATTAGTCCTTCGGCCCATCTATATTGGGCCATGTAATTTTCTGGTTATTACACAGGCCCCTGAGGTTATGGGCTTATGATTCTCATCATAGCCCTTGACCAAAAATTACATATACTTATACATATACATTATTATCTTTTATGAGAAATGATGGTAGTGAGTTGTCATGTCATTATTGGGCATTTAATGGCATTTCAATATAAGAGGCTATTACTCCCTCAATATTCGCACCATGACGGCTCCTCGTGGGTTGTGTGACCTTCGGGTTTCGTGCAGTCCTTTGGCATGTTTTTTTCCTTCTATAAAACCCACCCCAAGCCATTTCATTTCTTCATTCTTTTCATTCACAACTTTTTCGCTCTTGCTTCTCTCTCTCAACTTTTGTCTTTGGAACTCATCTCTCTCTTATTTTTGCAATCCTTTCTGTCGGTCCTAAGAACTTCGATCAGAACAGACATCTGCTTCGACCCGAAGCTCTTCCTGCCGCTTCACTATATGAGTAAGTCGGATAGTGCTCATCTCTTTTCAATTTTCATCTCTGCCCCTTATCCGTCTCTTTTACCTTTCTTGGAACTATGTTTGACAACGACGATACCAGGTCAGTAGAGGAGGTCGTTCTGTCCTCTGCAACTGACACCGACCCTACCAGTAGTGATAGCCCTCCTTCTACCCGTCAAGAGGCTCCTGTCCCAAAAACAGTTCCCCAAAATGCCGACCTTCCGAGTTCGTCAGCGAATTCGAGAACACCTGCTTTAAGGGGTTCTCACGAAAATGAGGAGTCTGTGGACCCCAAGCCTTCTGAACCCTTCATAGTTGCCCTTAAGAAAACCCGGCCTGAGGTATATGTAAAACATCTTCGAGCTGAGACCCACGTACCTAGGGATGTCGATGTGGCCCCTTACCCAGGCTATTTAGATTTCTCTAAAAGTGAGGGACTCCAACCAGGTAGCATTCTGCTATCGGCAGTTTATCTTAAGGTTTTAAGATTTCCCCTTCCCCTTTCTTCCATTACGTGTTTTTCATGTTAGGTTTACATCCTCTTTAACTCAACCCGAACAGCCTTAGGATTCTGTCCATGCTCTTATTATATAATAGGGATTTGGACCTTAACCTAGGTTTAGCCGATTTACTTCTTCGTTATTTTTTCCAAAATGCTAGAGAAAGTAAGGGTAGATACAACCTCTTTCCTTTCCAGGGTCGGGGTCTTTGTTCTGGTACAAAAAAGTCTGACAAAGGGTGGAAAGAGAGAATGGTAGTTGTTAGCGGTAATTGGTTTTACCCATTCTCCCTTACATTCCCGATCCCACACACCTTCGGTGCCATTCGTTTACCTATCTACCGTCCCCTCCATAAGGCTTCTTGTCTTTGTGAGTACTGTGATTTACATCGGGGGGAATACGCATACAGGTTTCTAGGTTATGAGGATAGAGAAATTCCCCTTTCCTTCATAAAAGAACGGATAGCGCTTCTGAAGGCCAAGATCTGGAGCAATGTCCGATCTGCCACTACCCTTCTGACTTAGGCAAATCTGGAGATGATTTCTAACTTGGGCGCTGCTGTTGACATGATGGATTTGCCCGTCAAACCCTTTCTGCCAGACGCACTCAGGTTCCTGAAGGGGTCAACCTGGTCGACGCTGTGCTGCTCTCGACAGCACCTCCGGCGCCTCTAGTACCTCCGCCAACACAAAGTCCTGTAGCTCCACCTCAGCCTTCTCTTGTAAATCTTCCAATCACGAGGACCCGATCTGGTACAGGCAGTAGAGCGGCCAATAAGAGACCCAGGACCCAAGCTACTGATAGCTCGACGAGCGAAACTCCTCAGGCTCAGGATGCCCCCCGTACTTTTATTCCCTGAGAGCCAAAGTTTCTCTTACCCGATGGGACTCCGGTCTGCGCTGATCAGCTCACCATCACCCAGCCAAAAGCTTTTTGGGTTATGGCGAAAAGGATTTGGACTCCGGCCGATAGGGCTACTCAGTCGAAAATCTCCAGGAATGAGCTTCTGAAGAAGAGCTCCACAATGGTCATGGAGGTATGTAATTTGTTTTTCTTTTGTAACTTGGTTCATTATCTTCACTTCCTTATGTACTAACATGCCATTTTTTCCTCTTTCTGTGTAGCTTCTTGATGGGATCCAGGCCTACAATAATGTTGTGGAGTCTGATGTCCGGGAAATGGCTAGTATGCAGGCCTAACTTAAGCAAAATAACGAGCATCGGGTTGCTCTGGTTAAAGAGGTGGGGATGGTCTTCGCCAGAGCGTCTTTGAACATAAGCGCCTTCTGGAGACCGGAGAGGCGGAGAAGAGGGCTTTAGCTGCCGAAAAGATAGCTTTAGCCGTTGAGCTTACAGAGGTGAAGGCAGCCTACCAGAAGATAGCTGCCGAAAAGGCGGGGTCAGATAATCTTCTGGCTCTTGAGCGGTCCAAGGTAGAGGTGTGCCGTTTGGGGGGTCTGGACATGCACAACCGATACACCACCATCTGCGATGTTTGAACGGTCAGAGCATGGCGAGAAATGCACGAAATGGAGCACATTCCTTTGGTAACTCGGGAGTTCGAGACTGCTGAGGAGTTCGATGCTTTCATGGGAGTGTCTCTTCCTTACAAGGACCCACCGGCTTCTGAAAATGAGAAGCAGTTTGCTGCTATTTTAAAGGGAGAAGACTATCATCCTCCTGAGTAGAATAAGTTTTCAAGTTCTTTGTATTTACCCTTTTCAGAAGGGTGTTTTTGTAATTTCTCTCTTTTTTAATGAAAAAGAATTTTCCCATCTCAGTGTTTACTTTGTTCTTTGTTGTTTTAGTAAATTTCCTGCAATATTTAGTCTTCGGGCATATGGCCCCTTAGATTTGTTTTTTGTCATCTGGCTAGTTCATATTAGGTTTGAACTTTAACACTTAGGAAAATTTTCAATTTTAGAGATGGAGCCATCGGGCATATGGCCCCTGAGGCTTGTTTTTGCCCTCTGGTTAGTTCAAATTAGGTTTGAACTCAACACTTACGAATATTTCATTTTAGACATGGAGCCATCGGGCATATGGCCCCTGAGGCTTGTTTTTGCCCTCTGGTTAGTTCAAATCAGGTTTGAACTCAACACTTACAAAAATTTTCAATTTAACATGAAGCCTTCGGGCATATGGTCCCTGAGGCTTGTTTTTGCCCTCTAGTTAGTTCAGATTAGTTTTGAACTCAACACTTAGGGTGCGTTTGAAAAACCTGTTTTTTGTATTTGTTTTCTGTCTTCAAATAAAAAAACTGTTTTTGTATTTGTCTTTGTTTTTTTCAGGAAAAAACTAAAAACAAAAAAGCGTTTGGATGAAGGTGTTTTCACCACTTTTATTTGGTGAAAATTGTATTTTATGGATTTGGTGTTTTCACTGTTTTTACCACCTAAACAGTGAAAAAACTCAAAAAACAACTAAAAGTTGTATTTGGTGTTTTCACCACTTTTACACACTATTCACAGAAAACAGTTTTCTTGGGGAAAAAACAGTGAACAGTAAACGCGTTTGCCAAACGTGTTTTTTTTTTTAGTCTTGTGAACAGTAAAAAAACAAAAACAAAAAACAGGGTATCCAAACGGACCCTTAGGAATATTTCATTTTAAACATGGAGCCTTCGGGCATATGGCCCCTGAGGCTTGTTTTTGCCCTCTGGTTAGTTCAAATCAGGTTTGAACTCAACACTTAAGAATTTTTCCATCAAATATGAAGTCTTCGTATGAATATGAGTATAGAAATAGACTGTATCTTTATTAAAAAGAAATTGAGTATTACGAGGCAGAGGTGCTGAACATCGGGCACATATGCTTTATCATAATCAGCAAAAGGTGTCATATGCGAGACACATTTTTATTTTACTGTTTTAACAAGAAAAAGAAACTACCTAAGGATAATACCTCTTCAGCCGATAAGCGTTTTGAGAGTTGGGCTCGATGCGGTCTGTCTCGTTCTTCCGTACCCAATAAGCTCCGCGTCCGATGACCTCAATTATTGTGTAAGATCCCTCCCATGTCTCCCGTAATTTGTCAACAATCCCAATCTTTCTTCTGAGTACCATATCGCCTACCTAAAGCTCTCTTCTCTTGACTTTTTGATTAAATCGTGCCCTGACTTGTTGCTGATAGGCAGTCAGCCTTATCCCGACAACTTCCCTTCTTTCCTCAAGTAGGTCCAAATCATGGGCTAGGTGCTGATTGTTTGGACCTTCCTCCCAGACTTGACTTCTTAAAGTAGGTACTCTCAACTTGGTCGGGATAACGGCTTCGGCCCCATAAGCTATGGCGAAATGAGTCTCTCCTGTTGGTTGCCTTGGAGTAGTCCGATAGGACCATAATACCTCGGGCAATTTCTCCAACCAGGCCCCTTTTGCCTCTTCAAGCTTTTTCCTGAATGTATCAAAAATTGTTCTGTTTGTCCTTTTTAGCCTGCCCATTTCCTTGTGTATAGCCAACGGAAGAAGTGTTCTGATTGATCCCATGCTTTGCCAGGAGCGCTTGAACTTTCTTGTTATCCAAATTGGTGCCATTATCCATCATTATAGTTCGGGGTAGACCGAATCTACAAATGATGTGACTCCAGATGAACTTTATAACATGGCTACTCTTGATGGTAGAGTATGCCTCGGCTTCCACCCACATGGTAAAGTAATCCGTAGCCAGAAGAACATGAGTGATAGATCGTATAGCTTGCGGGAGAGGACCCATAATATCCATACCCCATCGGACAAAGGGGTGAGGGATAATTGTTGGGTTCAGTAACTCCGGAGGTGGATGAATGACGTCTCCATGAAATTGGTACTTTTTGCAGTGTCGGGTGTAGACCTCAGCGTCCATTGACAAATAAGGCCAGAAGTATCCCCGGGTGAGAACTTTATGGGCTAGAGACCTCCCTCCAGAATGATTGCCACATGATCCTACATGAATTTCTTCCATGACCGCAGAAGCTTCGGAGGGCGTGAGACATCTCAAATACGGTCCGGAGAAAGACTTGCGGTATAGTTGGCCGTTGTATAGAGCATATCTGGCGGCTTTCATTCTTATCTTCTGGGCCTTTGGTTTTGACTCATGTAATGCATCGGTCCTCAAATAGTCTGCTATGGGGTCCATCCAGCTTGGCTCCCAAGGAATGACCATCACGTCTTCGGAGGGCTCCAAGCTTGATCGGATGATGAAGTCCGCTGGTGCTATTCGAGTCATACTTTCCCCTACTGCGGAGGCCTGGTTAGCCAGACGATCTGCCATGATATTATCCCCTCTGGGGATCTGTTCAAAGGTCAACTGTTGGAATTCCTCGGACTCTTTTAGTACCAAATTCTTGTACGCTTCTATTTTAGGCTCTCGGGTTTCATACTCCCCATTCAACTGCCATACTACCAATTGGGAATTGCTCCGTATCTCCGCTTTCTGTACTTGAAGGTTTCGGGCCAACCGAATCCCTGTTAGAAGGGCCTCATACTTTCGTTGTTGGAGGCAGGAAACTCCAATCGAATGGACTGCTTGATTTTAATGCCATCTGGTGTCACGAGCTCTACACCGATCCCTGCTATGTTGACATTTGATGATCCATCTACGAACACAACCCATAAGCCAGGCTCATTTTCTTCTAAAGAATCTATAGTTTCTGTTTCCAACAGAAAGTCAACTACCGCTTGTCCTTTGATGGCAGTTCGGGGGACATAGGTTATGTCAAAAATCCTGAGTTCTATTGCCCATTTGGATACTCTCCCCGATAACTCAGGTTTTGCCATTATGGATCTGATCGGGGTTGCAGTTGGCACTACAATCGGGTGTGCTTCAAAATAATGGCGAAGACGTCGCTTTGCATTGATCAGTGATAGTACCTGCTTTTCTTGCTTCGAATAACGGGTTTCTGCATCAGCAAGGGCTTTGCTGGTGTAGAAGATGGTATCTGGTACCCCTTGCCCTCCTTGACCAGAGCGGCGCTGGTAGATGTCGCAGATATGGCTAGATATAAGTGTAACGACTCGTCTGCTTCTGGGGTTTCCAGTATAGGAGGTTTTGCCATGTAGCTTTTGAGTTTTTTCATAGCTTCAGATTGCTCCGGCCCCCAGACCTTTCCTTTTGCTGCCTTTATAGCTTGAAAGAATGGCCGGCATCGATCTGTTAAACGAGAGATGAAGCGGCTGAGGGCTGCTACTCTTCCGGTTAGCACCTGGATCTCCTTCCGGGACCTTGGCTCCGCAGACTCCATGAGAGCTTTGACCTATGCTGGGCTAGCTTGTATCCCCGTCCGATCAACTATGTGTCCCAAGAATTGGCCCGAGGACACTCCGGAAGAACATTTGGATGGGTTGAGCTTCATCTTGTACTTTCTGAGGGTATCGAACCTGTTCCAGATCGGTTAGGTGACCACTTTTCGCATTGCTTTTGACCACCGTGTCATCAATGTAGGCTTCTATAGTAGATCCCATCATGCCCTGGAAAACCTTGCTGACCAACCTCTGAAAGGTTGCACCTGCATTTTTTAGTCCGAAAGGCATAACTGTGTAACAATGTACTTGATTCAGTTATGAAGGCAATCTTTTCCTCGTCATCTGGGTTCATCCGTATCTGGTTATACCCAGAGTATGCATCCAGAAAATTCAAGCACTCGAATCCTGCGGTGGCATCTACCATCTGATCGATCTTTGGTAAGGGGAAACAATCCTTCGGGCATGCTCTGTTCAGGTCGGTGAAGTCCACGCACACCCTCTATTTCCCGTTCTTCTTCTAAACCACAACAACGTTTGCCAGCCAGGAAGGATATTGTACCTCCTTAATGAATCCTGCTTGGAGAAGTCGATCAACCTCTTCAGCTATGATCTGGTTTCGGTGAGCCCCCATCCGCCTTTGTTTCTGTCTGACGGGTTTTGTGCCGGGATCCACATTGAGGGAATGCTGGGCTATTGATGGATCGATGCCAGTCATATCCATATGGCCCCAGGCAAATACGTCAGCATTGGAGCGTAGGAGGGCCTCCATTTCCTCCTTTTCTTGTGCATTGAGGCCAGAACCAATATAAGTCAACCTTTCAGGGTGGTCGGGGTAGATCTGAACTTTAAGCAAAGGTTCAGCTGCTATTGATAACCCCGCACCCTCCTCCTGTAATTGCTATTGATCATCGGGTACCGCTTTGGATCGTGATTCTCGTTCCGGTTCAGCCTTTTTCCTCAGACCTTTCATGGTGATAGCGTAACATTCTTTGGCTGCTACCTGATCGCCCCTGATGTCAATCACATCAATTCCGTTTGGATCGATGCACCGCATGACTTGATGCATGGTTGAAGGAACTCCGTGCACCCGATGGATCCATCCCCTTCCCATAAGGAGATTATATGAGGGTTTGACATCCACTACCACAAAAGTTTCTCTGAGCGTGCGCCTTGCTGTTGTTACTGGCTGTTGGATCTCTCCTACTGGTTCCACTTTTTTGCCATCAAATCCGGCTATCGGGCTTCTGGAAGGAACTATCTCCTGAGGGTTGATCTCTAACTTCTCAAAGGCCCACGTGGTAATAATGTTGGCGATGCTTCCTGGGTTAACCATCACTCTCTTGATCAAGCAGTTCGAGACCATGAGGGAGATAACCAAGGGATCGTCATGTGGTGATTGAATGCTCCGCATATCTGCAGAAGAGAAAGTTATCCGGGCGTCTTCTTTTGGGCTTCGAAACTCGCTGACTTTCCCAACCCTTCGCAGTTTCTGGGCTTGATGCATCTGGGATCTACGGGCTTCCTCTACTTCTGATCGACTTGGTTCTCCGTGAACCATGTGAATGACTCTTACGGGCTGTCCCATTGCCCCCTGACGGGTGTATGTGACGTTTGGTTTGATCGGGTGCCCTCCTTGGCAACGTACTCGGTCAGCTCTCCTTTTGCTATCACGACTTCCACTTGTCTCCTAAGGCTTCTGCACTCGTTGGCGTGGTGCCCGTACTCGCCATGGAAGACACAGTGTCTTGACATGTCCCTCTGGTCCATTGGTTGTCTAATGGGTGGTGGTGACCGGAAGATTCCTTTACCCTTAGTCTCTTGATACAGCTTGGCCAGGGTAACCTTTAATGGGGTGACCTTGTCTTCAAATCTCTGGCGTTTCTCTGGGATTGGGGAGGGTGCATGAGGAGCGCTCGGTCGCTTCCGATCTGGTGCTCGATCCTTTAACCTGGAAGGTTCGGTCACCCTTGCCTCTACGCTTGCAAATGTTGTCCTTCTTTGTCGTATGACTAGTTCTTCTTCTATCCGGAGGTGCCCTTGTGCCCTGGAATTGAGTTCCCCGATGTCTGTAGGTGGCCTTTTAACTAAAGACTGATGGAACTTTGTTCCAGGGATCAAGGCCATTCTGAAAGCCTTAACGGCCGAGTGCTGATCGCAATTGTCAATTGATGACATCTCCACATTGAATCGTGAGACAAAGCTTTTCAGGGATTCACCTTTTTCTTGGATCATGGTGAATAGACTGGAGATGGTCTTTATTTGTCTTTTATTACCGAAGTACTAGGCAATGAACAACTCACAGAGTCTGAGCCAGCTTCCAATGGATCGGGGTGGTTGTTTCCTGAACCATAGCAAGGCTGCTTCGGTCAGGTTGGTGGGAAAGATTTTGCAGGGTAGGGTTTCGTTCTCATTATAGACATTCATCTTTGTATGAACGTGGTAGATGTGTTCCGTCGGATCTTTTGTGCCGTCGAACATGGTAAATTTGGGTAGTCTGAACCTCTCCGGATAGGGCACACTGGTGATCACTAGGGTGAACGGAGTCTGTACGGCATCGATAGATGCTTAGGAGGCCAGGTCGTTTAGGGTCTGAATCTTCAGATCCTTAAGCACTTCTCCTTAGAATCTGATCATAATCTCCTCCAACTTTTTCATGGTCAGAGTCTCCTCGGGATTGTGCATCCCAAGCACTTGCAGGGATGATTCTGCGTGCTCCTCCCAATCGTTATTGGACTTTGCATGGTGGTCGTCCCTTTCTGACTAGTGGCCTGCGGACCGCTCCTGCTGGTTGGTTTGTTCGCCATTCGGGGTTTCTCAAGGGTTTTGCAACAGGGCCAGTTTGGCTACTAACTCGGCATTCTGCCTTTCCAGTTCGGCGGTCCTTTCCTCCAAGGCTCGCCTGATCGGATCTTCGGTTTGCGAAGGTTGACCTCCATTCGGGGGTTACTCGGATTACTGCGAACGGGTGATGACCGCCATGGATGGTGTAAATCTAAGCTCTTCGTAGAGAATGTGAAACTTATTGAAAAGAAAGATTTCAATAAAAGTGCTTCTCACAGACGTCGCCAATTGTGTAGATGTAGAAAAATACACAATAATAATTGGGGTTAAAAAATTAGATCCTTTATTCAATCTTTGGCCATGTATTTATACACAATTTGGTCAATGGGTCAAACCCCCTTTACCCAAGTTTATCAATCCCTTAAATCATGGGATTTGATACTCTTTTTTTTTGGACTCTCTTTTCTATAAGCAGGACAAATCCCTAACTTATGGATCACTCATTCTCTAGAAACTTCTATGGGTCCATTAGTCCCAAAGCCCATAAGTCTTTCGGCCCATCAGCCCTTCGGCCCATCAGTCCTGCGGCCCATCAATTACGCGGCTCATCAGTCCTTTGGGCCATCTATATTGGGCCATGTAATTTTCTGGTTATTACAGTTGTCCTAGAAAGCACGAACACTTCCCCAGAGGCCCTGTGTCCGATACGGACATGTGTTCGGCCCCGATACGTCTCGGACACGTGTCCGATACTCCGTAGGAGTATCCGATTTTTTAAATTAATTTTTTAATTTCGGACACGGCAAGGACACGGTAGGACACTCCTAGGATACAGCCAGGACACGGCAAAATATATATTATTTTTAAAAAAATAAAAAATAAAAAAATAAATTGCTAAAAATCTACCATCATTTCTTGTAATGAAACATGACTTTTAGATTGCAAAATTACTGATTGTAATGTCATTTGTTTCTCTACTATATAGCGAATATTTTTATGATGAAATACCGTCTTTTAACCCTTTTTATAAAGGAAGTTATGAACATATGATTTATATATCTAAATTAATTAATGATTCAATGGTGAAATTTGATATTTAATGTGTGATGATGTCATATCTTGTATTTAATTTTTCTTAGTTTATTAACATTGTATATAATACATTGAGATTTCTCATATTATAAAAAATTTGATAAAATTATTTATATTATTTATATAAATTTATTATTTATTATTTGATTTTTGACGTTTCCCGCCGTACCTGTGTCCTATTTTTTTGAGATTTGCCGTATCCCCGTGTCCGTATCTTGTCGTATCTGCACCTCGTGTCCGTATCCGTGCTACATAGCTGCTGGCATATAACTTTACTCTTGTTGTTATCCATATATATAGGATCTTTCGTGTTGATTGTATCAGGTTTGCAATAGGTCATTGGTATGTGGCAAAAGGATGTCATCCTCTTCATCATGCTTGCTTTTATCCCATACAAATGGACGGCCACATAGATATTATTTCCATCCCCCCTCTAACTTGCGCCATTGCTCCTGTTAGATTTAATTTGTAGAGTTATTTCTTATCATTTCTCATGTTAGTTTTGGTCTACCACTTTGTCTATTATCTTCTATGAATTTCAATATTCCTCTCGCCACATGTAAATAGGCTGGTGTTGAATGCCCATACGACCTAAATCTACTCAGTTTCTCGCTAATAGATGCCATGCCTAATTGTTTCCATTATGAATTTTATCTTCATTTATACCTACCATCCAACTAATATTTGCATTTCCATCACATTGACTCGTTGTTTGTGATTCTACTTTAGCGACCAAAATTCTGTTCCATATAAAATAGCCGATCTAATAATTGTGCAACGTACGTTCCCTTTTAACATATTCAGTATCCGTTTGTTGCATAAAAACCGACTAGCTTTCCTCCACTTTCTCCAACCTATTCCAATTCCATGAAAAATTAGTAAATCTAATGTTTAGAATCAGTGTGCAATTACCTTTTTAAAACTAGTGTTCTTGACTCCAAATAGTCGGGCGTGGACCCATATAAATCATTTGTTCTTGTACGGCCAATTAATGTTTGGACTGTTTTGGAAACCAAAACATCATTATAGTGGATGACTTTATTAATTTTTCCAGCACCCAGCTTTACTCCAAAAACTGGGTTTATGAAATAATATATGGCTATCAAGTCCACCAATCAACCAACTAAGTTGCATATAAAAGCTTGAACTAATAAATTGAAAACTGGGGTTTTGACCATAGATCTCAGTATGTTAAAGTCAGTTACAGGATTTCTGAATTCTGGTATTCTAGGACTTGCATTAGCTAAATATATTAAAAGGAGTAAAGAAAAAGAGAGCTTTCAGAAAAAAGAAAAGGTTGCAGAATAATAAAACTGTAAGGTAGGTTTCTCTTTTCAAAGCTACAATTCTGATGAAGGAAAGAAAATAGGGAGAGGAAAAAGAAAGAGCTTTCAGTTAGAAGTTTGAAGAGGAGAGACGAAGAGAAAAGAGCTTACTGAGATGCAGAAGAAAGAAAGGAGAGCCTTAAGTCCAATGGCAGAAGACAGAATGCACCACCCAAACCCTATATTGAGATTCAGATGGTGAGAAGTAAAAAGAAAGAGATTTTTATATTTGTGAGGGATAAGTTTTATGTTCTTAAGTCTCTGTGCCTTTTTGCTCAAGGTGCTCGCCTACACAAAGGAGCCTTGCCTGGGTATTCTCTAGGTGCAACTGTTGCATCTTGAGGCACTTGGCACCTGATGTGGCGCTAAGCGCCTTTGACAAGAGTTTGAATATTTTCACCCTTTATATTTTATTTTAGAAGACATGAATTATATAGATGGAGCCTGGTGTGAGTATTCCCCTAATTTGCGTCTGCCCTATCTTTGCTTTTATGATATCATTTACGTAAGTTTATATATATTAAGCTTGTCATCCTAAGCTAGACATAATATTCTTAGAATCTTTTGTACTGTGCAGAACAATCTTCATGAACTCTGGTCCCTTCTGAACTTTCTGTTGCCTGAGATATTTAGCTCGGCTGAAACATTTGATGAATGGTTTCAAATATCTGGTGAAAATGACCAACAGGAAGTTGTTCAACAACTCCACAAGGTAAGCCAGGAAACTCTAAATTTTTTAGCCCTGATTTATTATCTTCCTTCTGATTAAAATCTTTCTTTTGTTCTGCATAATTAAGGTCCTCCGACCATTCCTTTTGAGAAGGTTGAAGTCAGATGTTGAAAAAGGCTTGCCTCCCAAGAAGGAAACGATACTCAAAGTTGGTATGTCCCAAATGCAGAAGCAGTATTATAAGGCTTTACTGCAGAAAGATCTTGAGGTTGTAAATGCTGGTGGAGAACGCAAACGCCTTCTGAATATAGCAATGCAGCTGCGTAAATGTTGTAATCACCCATATCTATTCCAAGGTGCAGAACCGGGCCCACCTTACACTACAGGAGACCATCTTATCACAAGTGCCGGTATGTGCTTGATCTATTCTGATGTTTGTTAGTTGTTGCTTGTCATGGATTATTAGTGCTTTAGTCAAACCCCTTCATTAAAATGCAGGTAAAATGGTTCTTTTGGATAAGTTGCTACCAAAGCTAAAAGAACGTGATTCAAGGGTCTTGATATTTTCACAGGTATTTTATTTATATATATAATTTTTGGAAAGGTTTTATTTATATATTTATTCTTTCATATAAGTATCTTTTTGCCCATGTTTTGTCATGGATGCATGTCCTTTATTTTAAGATTATCATAATATCATGTTTTTATTTTATTTATTTATTTTTATCTTTTATCTTTTTTCCCTTTTCTATTTTTTTTTTTTGTGAATAATTTTTTGCTAAAAACTTCAGATGACAAGGCTGCTGGATATTTTGGAAGACTATTTAATGTTTCATGGATACCTGTATTGTCGTATTGATGGAAATACTGGTGGAGAAGACCGTGATGCTTCCATTGAAGCCTTCAATAAGCCAGGGAGTGAGAAATTTGTCTTCTTACTATCAACTAGAGCTGGAGGCCTGGGTATTAATCTTGCCACCGCAGATGTTGTCGTTCTTTATGACAGTGACTGGTGAGAATTTTCTCTTATTGTGTCTGGTGAAACTAGAAAATCGTAATATTTTCTCTAATCTCAGTTCATCTCTTATCTATCACATTGTAGGAACCCGCAAGTTGATCTGCAGGCTCAGGACCGTGCCCATAGGATTGGGCAAAAGAAAGAAGTTCAAGTGTTCCGTTTCTGTACCGAGGTTCAGCATTGTTTATTCCTGCTGAATTGGGAGCCTCATATCTGGAAATAAAATGTGTTAATATGTGGAACTAAAATGTTTTTATTGATTTTTTAGTATACAATCGAGGAAAAAGTGATTGAGAGGGCTTACAAAAAGCTTGCACTTGATGCTTTGGTAATCCAACAAGGACGACTAGCAGAGCAAAAAAGTAAGTGGTGTCTATCTGCAGGTGTACTTTATAATTTTATCCCCTCCCAAAAGGTTCTGTTCTTTTCATCACTCAACATTGAACTTTGTTGAGTGCTGTAATGATTTTTTTTATGGGCTTCTCGCAGCTGTTAATAAAGATGAGCTATTGCAAATGGTGAGGTTTGGGGCTGAGATGGTTTTTAGCTCCAAGGACAGCACTATTACAGATGAGGACATAGATAGGATAATTGCTAAAGGAGAAGAGGCAACAGCTGAGCTTGATGCAAAGATGAAGAAATTTACAGAAGATGCCATTAAATTTAAAATGGATGATAGTATGTGTATTTACTTTTTTTTTTACCATTCTATTTATTGTTTATAGCTTTTGTCTTGTCTATTGCTAATATGATTTGTCTGGTTTGCGCAGCTTCTGATTTATATGATTTTGATGATGAAAAGGAGGACAATAAGTTAGACTTCAAGAAAATCGTTAGTGATAATTGGGTGGAACCACCAAGAAGAGAGAGGAAGCGCAAGTAATAGTGATACCATTTTCTGCTTGCACAATGTCTTTTATGATTGTATTTTAGTTTAAAATATATTTTTTTCTTGTCTTGTTTATTAGTTACTCGGAATCTGAATACTTTAAGCAAACGATGCGCCAAAGTGGTCCGGCAAGACCTAAAGAGCCTCGAATTCCCCGCATGCCACAGTTGTAAGTTGTAAGCTTTCATAAATTGGTTTAGTCCTTCTTAGACATTAGAGGTTCTGAGCTTCTTTACGTTGTCTTTTATTTTCAGGCACGACTTCCAGTTTTTTAATACACAGAGGCTAAGCGAGCTGTATGAGAAAGAAGTACGCTATCTCATGGTGGGTCATATGATGGTTGAATTCTTATCTTTTTCATTAGCGCAATTTTAAAGATTCAGCATATTTATGTATGTCCTTTTGGAGTAACTCATGCTACTTTACATATTTTTAAGGCTACACTAATTATTTTTTTCCATTTTTTTAAGCAAACGCATCAAAAAAATCAGTTAAAAGACACGATAGATGTTGATGAGCCTGAAGGTATGTTAGCTTTTCTGTTCAAGGTGCAATTCTGAACTGACCATTTCTTCCGTGCACCCACCCCTAATTGTGTGTGCGTGTCATCTAGAGGTGGGAGACCCCTTGACTGCTGAAGAACAGGAGGAAAAGGAGCAGCTATTGGAAGAGGTAGTGGATACATATCTTGTACAAGTGGACAAGTTAAATAGGTTATTATCATGGTCCTCTTTATGAACTTGTGTGCTTGTGAATTGTAGGGATTTTCTACATGGAGTAGAAGGGATTTCAATACCTTCATTAGGGCTTGTGAGAAGTATGGTCGGAATGATATTATAAGTATTGCTTCTGAAATGGAAGGGAAAACAGATGAAGAAGTTGAAAGATATGCAAAAGTTTTCAAAGAAAGATACAAAGAATTAAATGGTAATGGAAGTTTCTGATGCACTGTAACGTTTATCTGTATCTGTTAATGTGCTGTAATTCTTGACTTTTAGGTGAATTTGGACGTGGTAGTAATGTTTGTACTTCAAATAAAAATTTCCTACAACATCAATACACACCAGCCTTAATTTCGTCTTCTGGTCATAATATTAGATCTGACAAACTGGAAAGGTGGCCTTCTCTGACTGTAATTTTTTATATATATTTACTTCGGTATTTTTTAGGAAAGTTGTAAATTTGTACTCATAGTAACCTTATCAGTACAAAATGAGTTCAATAAATATCTCAATCTTGGTTTCAAAGTTGTTAAATCAGTTGAACTCCCACCTTCTCTTCTGAATTTGAGACTAGATTTTAATTCGTTATGTGGCAAAGACTAGATATTAATTCTTTATGTTGCACACATGGTGCTACCAGATTATGATAGGATCATCAAGAACATTGAAAGAGGGGAGGCTAGAATTTCTCGGAAAGATGAGATCATGAAAGCAATAGGGAAGAAACTGGATCGCTACAAGAATCCATGGCTAGAATTGAAAATCCAGTATGGTCAGAACAAAGGGAAGTTGTACAATGAAGAATGTGATCGATTCATGGTGAGATGTTCTGAGACTCCCAAGTTTTCAAGGTTTATTGCTGGTTTACTTAGTTTTAGAATTGGATGTCTTATATATGCTTACTACTTTATTCAACTTAGATATGCATGGTTCACAAGCTTGGGTATGGGAACTGGGATGAGTTAAAAGCAGCATTCCGCACATCACCCTTGTTTCGTTTTGATTGGTTTGTGAAGTCTCGCACCACTCAAGAACTTGCAAGGAGATGTGATACCCTCATTCGTCTGGTGGAGAGGGAAAACCAGGAATTTGATGAAAGGGAGAGACAGGCCCGCAAGGAGAAAAAGCTTGCCAACAAGGTTAAATACATTCCCTTCTCCACACTTCCTTTATTCTTAAAGTTGTTATTCTTTTTAGTCCATCGTTGTTATGATAATTTCTCAACAGTCTTTCTTTTTAATTAGTTGGTTTAATAATTATTTTGGAAAGCCAATGTACCGCACCTTCAAGTTTCAACCTGTAAATGAAAGATCATACCTTTTATTTATTGTTTATTATTTATTTTTTTCAGAACATGACACCATCAAAGCGTGCCCTTGCTAGGCAGGCAGCCGAGAGTCCCCCTCCAACCATAAAGAAGCGGAAGCAATTATTAATGGACGACTATGTGAGCTCGGTATGTATTTGTTCACCGAGTCTCTAACATGGTAGTTTTCTAGCAGGGTAAGAAATGTCAAAGCTGATTCTTTTATTTATTTATTATTTTTTTTTGCTGCAGGGAAAGAGGAAAAAATGATATCGATATAGGATGGTACTTTCGATTTTTGTTAGGGTTTCGCTTTGGCCCTTTCTTTTTGGGATTTCTATCCAGACCTATCGGAAGCCACCACATTGGAATCTAACTGCAGAATTTAAAGAACATATGGTAGTTAGGCCAGTTGTATAAACTAGAATGTCGGTTGTTTTGTAGATCACATCTCTCTATCCTTCGCTATGAATGTCAGTAAATTAGATGATGAAAATTGGCTCTGTAGATTGATCCTCTATTCGAAATTTTACACTCTTTACCAGCCATGAAGGAGGCGTCTTGAATTGACATAGAAAGCCATGAAATGCAGTTTGTGATGTAGATTTAAAACTAGGTCATACATATGTATAATCAGTTATTCACCGGAATGCTTCTGATCAGTTTGCTTCTGGGTTGACTTATGAGATGCCTTAATTCTCTCTTTGGGCAAATGCTGATCATTCCTGACGTGGCTGATATGCTTGATTCATGTTTCAGAATTTCAACCAATAGCTGTAATAAAATTGCAAACATTGTTCCTTTTGAATGGCGACTTAAAATACAATAGCTGTAATACAATACTATCAGGTCTGGCGGCTTTGAATTCAAGCTTTGGAATTGGAAGCTCCGATTCCAAATCCAACAAAATATATTAAAATTGAAAATGCATTCAAATTAATTTCAAACGAGAAAACACAACTTGAATTTCGAACGGGAAAATGTGATTTTCAATTACAAATTTTCAACCTACTAAATATCTAACAATTAACTGTTCATAATCCCAGACATAAGGCTATATATATATATATAAATATATATACAAATATATATATATACATATGCATATAAATATAAATACACATGCTTACACATACATAAGGCTATATATATATAAATATATATACAAATATATATACATATGCATATAAATATAAATACACATGCTTACACATATATACGCATATACATATAAACTTACACATACACACACATGTACATACACACCTACATATTGATACATATACCTACATATTTATACAAATTTATTTATTTATTTATATTGTCTGATTTAATTCCAAGTTTATAGTATTTTACATTCAAATTGAAATTGTGATTCAAATTCACCACTTGAATTTCAAGACTCCAAAAAATGTATTTGGAATTGCAATTGTAAAATTGAAATATCATGAAAGTCCAATTTTATTGCAATTCCAATTCAATTCCAAATATGCGCAACCAAACGAACCCTATGGGTTAACAAGTTTGAATTTTGTGACTTTGACCCTATCATGAAACAAATTTTTCGTGTCTTAAATGGTTGACCCTTTTACGACCTGACTATATGTGGAATTCAAGCCTTTTTAATTTGTGTCATCACCATATCGTAGTTGTTAGGATCGCACGATCCCACAATCCTATAGGCAAAAACGATTCGGATCGTAAGAAAATCGTTCATAGGTGTAGGATCGTGGTAGGATTGGTAGGATCAGTAAGATCGTACGATCATACGATTTTATTACGATCCTACTAATTTGGTCTTTTTGGGTGAAAAATTGGATTGGACTGTCCATGTAGAAGGACCAAAATTATTAAGGAAACAAATAAATACCTTCAAGCCCAAGCCCAATTGAAAATATTTTTTTTTAAAAAACTTTGGCTCCAATCTTTCCTTCCCACTACCTTCCGTAACCAACATGGGGCAATAAGATTTCATCTTTTATTTGACCTGAGAAGTAATCCTTGAACTAAACTAATTATAATGAATTTGCTAGAGGGACCATTGTAGAAGAAGAATTGAAGATATAATTTTGGGGGGATGCTATTTATATAGATTTTTTGAAATTGTGTTTTAATTTTATCTTTATTTTGTTAATGTGTTTTGAAATTTTTAAGGAAATAGATGTGAGCAAATTCAAGGATTCACACGTTGATAGACCTTTATGATGATATTTTTGTTTATATTTGGTGCTTTGAATATATTTTTGTTATATTATAGAAATGTCATTGGTTAAGGAGTTAAATTGGACAATTTTAATAACAATATAATAGAATCTTACGATCCTACGATCCCGATCCTACCGACCCCAAAACGATCATACCTATCTAGGATCGCGATCCTATTAGATAAAAAATCTTTAAGCATATTGAAGACGCTCCAAGCTAGAAAGGAAATTAAAAAACTTAATTAAATTAATCAACTGATTTGGAGCCCCCAAAACCTTGCCAGACTGAGACCACTCCTATGTTTGTCAACATTAAGGGGGATTATTTTAAAAGTGAAAGAGGTCTAAGACAACGAGACCCTTATTCCCTTACTTTTTTGTTATGGCTACAGGTAAAACTGTTGTGGAGAATTATTCAATCTAATCAGACTACCTTATGGACCAAAAAGGATCTATTATGAGATAGAAATTTCTGGGCCTTAGAGACTCCTTCCGTACTTGGGCATGGAGAAAGATCTTGGGGATGAGAGACAAGTTTAAAGTTAAAAGTGGGAAATGGTAACACTTGTATATATATGGTATGATAATTGGCTCTATAGTTGACAAGTTCGGGGAGGATGTTATCTATGACTCGGGTCTGGTAAAGAGGTCAATGTCTCTCACATTATTGGTATGATGTTATGCAGTGGGTGCTGCAATCTAAAGGAAAATAACTTGCCTTCTTTAATTGACAAATGATCCCTTGCTACTACTGTGTATGTCTTCTGGACAGAAAGAAATAGAAGGTTGTTTGATAATTAAAGAGTATAGACCTATGTCCCTCCTCAAGCAAGGGATAAGTGGCATTGTAAAGTTCAAGGCTTTCTCTCTTAAGTAATTAGGTGGAAGAGAGTGAGATGAACATGCAGTGGGCTCAATGGTGGAGGTTTCCTGATAACATTTTCCAATGAACTTCCTTCTCCATTTTGATCTCTTGGGGCTTTCCCTGGTGAGGCATCCTTGGAGAGTGTTATCCATAGTAAGACTCTACTTCTTTCTGCTTCAATACAACAAAAGAAAGACTAGCTATGTTTGGCACTACCGTTATTGCCTTGTCTAGAAGAGTTTGAAGCAAAAGCTTTATCAAAGGATGGAGAAATGGATATAGGATGGAGAAATGGATATCGCCATAATACTGTGGGAGCATTTAATGTATGTAGACCTGTCAATGGATCGGATTTTGATCAGAATCCGATCCGATTAGCTGAATATTGATTAAAAATAAATTCCGACAATCCGATTAGGATCCGAATCCGATAATCCGATTTCTTAACAAATTGGATTTGAATTTATGTTAATCCGATCCGATAATAATTCAATCCGAAATTATATAATATATATATATATCAATATATATTTGATATTTAAATGTGTATATATTTAGTATTATACTTGTATATAAATGTTAATTATTAATTATTTGTGATTTCTTAATAATGATTGATTATCTATACCACTATTAAAAGTGCGAATAATTTAAGTATTTTCAGTATTTATACTTTAAATTTATATACTATTTATTAATATATTGAGTTGTAAATGTAGTATACTTAATAATGTTCCAATTCTTTTTTTTGTTTTTTATTTTTTATTTTTGTCATGGACATGTGTTATAAGTATTGGTTGGTAATTTTGTATTTATTGATTCTTGGAGAACAAGAAAAAATCTAAATTTATTTATTGATATTTGTATCTTTGTTAATTAAGTAATCGGATCGGAATATCAGATTAGATATCAGATAATGAAATTTTTTGGATATGAATTAACTAAGTAAAAAAAAGTTGAATTATTGGATTTAGATTGTGGATCGAGGATTTTTGTCATCTTTATCAGTGGACCTGTCAATAATCCGTTGATCTGTCAATAATCCAATTATGATCCGAATCTTATCCGAATTCGATGCGAATCTGATTAGCCATATATGGATTGAAAATAAAATCCAATAACCCGATTAGGATCCGAATTCGATTATCCGATTTCTTAACAAATTAGATTTAGATTTAACTAGATCCGATCCGTTGACAAGTCTAAATGAATGGCAGAACCACTAACCACCCGTCTGAGTAAAAACAAGGAGAGGGGACGTTGTAGATTCCTGATTAAACTTTGCACCTTTTGGTCAGAGCCTGGAACCAATGGGTACGAAGATGTTCCTTTGGTTAAAATGACGACTAAGCCCCCCCTCTGAACCTATAAAAGGGGCTTCCCTGGTTCCAAGAACAAGTAGAAAACTAAGAGTGACAAAACCTCCTGAACAATTGAGAGATCCATTTGAGTCTTACCTACATTATTTTTCCGATCTTCTATTTCTGCTCCAATCTTGATTCCTTTTTGAAATACTACTTTCTAGCCTTTACTGTTTGTTCATTATATTGTCTTCCTGTTGACTTCCAATTATTGTCTCATTATTGTAATATCAAGTGTATTTGGGAAATGAACCTTATAATTATTTTTCAACATTAGAATATAATCAACAATCAAATCAAACAACTTACTCTTAATTCGAGCATACTAGCATATTAAAGTCGGAATAAGGCCGAGTCTCTATACGATTCAACATTCCCTTTTCTCAAGCCGTACTATATTACAATACGATTTGTGCACTTGCAATAGTGTTGGGTGTCAGGTGTGTGCAAAATATGTAGTTAAAAACAACACCTTAACGACACTTTAGATTTTACCCTTCTGGAAGCACACAGATCAATTATAGAAAGTTTTGCTTGAGTAGGGGAATATCGATCTCACAGAGACGAGGATTGTTCACTTCAATAGTTTAAAAACACTGAATTATATTTTTCCGAAAATAATTTGGTTTTGTGAATTATCTAATACTAATAAATACTAATGAAAATAAAACATAAAATAATAAATAATGGTTGTGATTCAGAGAGAGAGAGAAAACTAGGGTTTCCTCACTCAACCACTAACCGCATAATATAGTCTAAATTCTATTTCAATTACATGAGGGTGATTCATTGACTGTGAATCAGGTCGCACCGCGCCAGTAGTTTGACCCCAAAAATGATTACTCTCAACCGGATCGCGACAACCCATCTCAAGACTAAACTAATTAGTGCATGCCAACTACTAACAGAAAGTAAATGCAGGAAAAGTATATTAAAGCATGAAAATAAATTAAAGCATGTCTATATCAGTTTGTCAGGGCATGACCTGTATCAACCTAGGGTTTCGAGTTTTATGACCACCATTGTGTAAAAAATCACAGATTAAACATCTAAGTTTCAGCCCATAGTGAATAATTGTGATTGTGGAAGATAAATATTATCGAAAAGTCTAAGACAAGAATCAATTCAAATATATAAACTTATATCACGAATAAAAACGGTCTCTCATCTAACACAATCATCACAGTATAGTCACAGTTTCCCCTCTCTACAATTGATTATAAAATGAAAACTACATTACTTGGCTAGGGTTTTGCGAGAAAACCCTAGATACCGAGTTAGTTGATCATGGTGAAGAAAATCTGCATTGTCGATGTAGAAACACTCTCCATGGTCTTCTTCTCCGGATCTCTAGGTCTTCAATGATAGTTCTCTTCAATGGAAGCAAGGAAATTAGCCACCACCTCAATGAACATGTGTGAAAATAAAAACCCCAAAACAACACCCAAAAATAACACACCTCTCTAAACCTAACCCTCTAATATTTATAGACAAGTGAGGAAAACCCTAATGGTTGCCCTTTTCTATAATTTCATAATACATGAATAATATCTCTAAAATATGATGTAAATATGTGTATAAGCCTGTATGTAGAGGTCTGGAACCACCAATCACTTAAAATATCGAAGTAGGGACGAAACTGAAAAATTCTAGAACAACTTCTGCACGTAAAGGGATCACGTGGCCACAAGGTAGGATCTACGCTCCTGACCTACACTTGGGCATAGGGATACGCTCCTGACTTACGCTTGGGCGTAGGTCTAGGGTGTAGGGTCCAAACCATAGCGTAGCTTAGGTCCAATTTGCCTCTTTTTCTCTCTAATGACATAGGGCATGATGCATCTTTTTAAGAAAACTCGTTTTTCCATATTCGAGCTAGACTGGTCGCCTTTGACTCCCGATGCTTCTGGATGAAGTAATAATGTCTGAAAATGACATTGTTGCCCTTCAGTGAGATAACAATGTCGGGAAATGACCATTTTGCCCTCCGGTAGCTCTTCTTTGCACTGATACACCTCTTGATTCCTTTCTCGAGATAGAAACGAACACGAACTCAGTTAATTCACCGAGATGAGCTATGTTTCTTCATTAAGCTCCTGAAACATGCTTACACACACAAACAGAATAAAAAAAACCAAGTAACAAAATGTAAAGACATAACAAATGCAAGATATAGGCGAAAAATGACCAATATTGAGTATCTATCAGATAGGTAAAACTAGGTCACTATAGTCTTATTCTTAAACATTATATGGTAGGATTACTATATAAAAATCCCTTAGATTTTCAAAAATCATTAAATACCCCCTACCCTATCAACCAATCCCCTACACTTTTTAATTTAAACAATTACCCTATCTTCGGCAAAAATTCTTTTCCATTTTGTCTTTGAAGCATATATTAGAATGATGCTTTAATTATTTTATTTTCAAATTTCTAAATATATCTACATCTACATATATAGTAATTATAAAAGTGTGAAGCCCCTTGTTTATTTCTATACACTTTTTAAATTTTTAATGAATTAAACGTTACTTAACATTTAAATATAGAAATTATAACCTAAAATTAATTATATATATATTCAATGTACTATATATTCATAGAAATGTGTATTTATAAATATAAAATGAAAGTAAGATTGTTAAACGTTTGTGTCATTTTCTACTTATCTTAGTTTTAATCCATAATTTTCATAAGAATGTGTATTTAATTAGGTTATAATTTTTATATTTTAAATATTAAGTAATATTTAGTTCATTTAAAAAATTAGAAAGTTTAGAAATAAAAAATGGGCTTCACACTTTTATAATGGTATAAATATTGATACACACACATATTATAAATATTGATACACACATATATATGTGTGTGTATCAATAATTAAAACATCTCTAGAATGTTTCAAGGACAAAATAGAAAAATATTTGGCATGTTCGACCCAAATCATGGTGGAAAGGGGTAATTGTTTAAATTGAAAAGTGGAGGAGGATTTGTTGATAGGGTTAGGGGGTATTTGATAATTTTTAAAAACCTGAGGAGTTGTGTGATAATAACCCTAGAAATTATAAATGAAATGTTTCAAAGAACTACAAATGACACTTCTCAATACACATCATTTTATTACTAATCAGTTTTCATAAAAAAAAAATTGAAAAACAGAACAAGTATACTTTGCCTACATTTTTTTAATTTTTACAGAAGTATTGAAGCTAGGATACGCTTGATCAGAACGAGAACTCGAGAAATATAAATTTGAAAAGATTAGCAAAAAAATAATAAAAAAGTACGATAAATGGAGGTAACACTTCTATTAGTTTTCACCTCGAAGCTTCTCAAACATGAATATGCGTTACAGACTAACAGTAGATCTTTAAAATGATCTCCACCAATCTATTTTGGGTATTTTAGACAGAGAAAAAGAGATGCAGAATTGTATTAATTTGTGAAATTGAAATATTTTGAATTATGAGGAAATTTCAATTATAATACTGTAAATAGTGAAATTCAACAGACCCAAAATGTGTTTTCAAAGCCCAATACTGATCTGGCCCATATATGAATAATTAGCCCAATATTAATTAGGACGGGCCCATCATCCCTTAGAGTGGGTCATGAATCCCTATTTTAAGGAGCATGATCCTCTAAAATAGGAAAGCTTGTATGAGAATCAGAATATAAATATGGTCATTTGAGCCTGAATAAAGGGATCTTTTGATGTGAGTGAAATTTAACACTTACATTTGGCGCCGTCTGTGGGAAGGATAAAATATTTTTCCATTTGCAACAATTTTATTTTATTTTATTTTTAAAAAAAATGGTGTCCACACGCTCAACAAACAATGAAGTCAGGTTCGAAGAAGTCATGAGGAGGTTGGAGGCTGTGGAGCAGAGAAATGCGGCCCTCGAGCAGCAGAATGCTGAGCTACTCCATTGAGTGACTCATGGCCCTTTTCCTCTCCAAAATTCCAATCCAGCAGAGTGCATAGATGAGCCAGAGCCCTTCAACTCCCATCACGAGCAAGACGCATCAGCCGCCCGAAGAGATAAAATGCCGAGGGAAGAGGAAGAATCCTCTCACCTCATAACAAGGGGAATGCCAACAATGCATGTCCCGACCCTGAACGACCTGCACGAAATGGCTGCCAAAATCCAGAGAGACGTGATGAAAGATTTGAAATTGCAGACCCCTGATGATCTGCCCATCCATGCGACAACGGACATGACTCAATCTCTATTCACAGAAGAAATTGAGGCAGCAGAATTCCCGAAGAAATTTGTACTGCCAACTTTTACACTATATGATGGTACGAAGGATCGACTCGATCGTATCTACCAAGTGCAAACCAAAATGACTGTTTATGGGAGAAACCAGGCACTCCTATGCAAAGTCTTTTCAACTAGCTTGACGGAGGCACCACTTCTGTGGTTCAGGAAGCAGACTCCTGGATCCATCAGCAGCTGGAATGACCTCTGTAGACGCTTTATCGGTCAGTACTTCAGCAACCGGAGGCAGAGGAAAACGATATCAAGCCTTTTCACCATGACCCAGGAAAAAGGAGAGAGCCTCAAGAATTTCTTATCTAGGTTCAACTGGAAATGTCTTCTATCGATGACTGCGACCAATTGTCAGCGGTAGAAGCATTCCGTATGGTGGTCATCCCTGGCACGAAATTCCACTTTTCACTGGTAAAACGACCTCCTGTCAACATTGGTGAGCTCAACTCCAGAGCACAGGGGTATCTCAGAATAGAAGAGGAGGAAGCAGTCAGACAAAGAAAAGCCTCACTGGTAACGGTGGAGGCAAAATCCAAAGAACGGATGAAGGATCAGAGGCCTCAACGACCCGATCCACCTCGGCAAACTTCATCATCCAGAAATTTGGACAAGCGTCAACGGACGGAGGAGAGAACCACTCCGCTCAAAACCAACCTTGGAAAGCTCTTCCAAGAAAACAAAAACAAAGGGATTTTCAGACCACCTCCACCGATCAGACAACCGATGGAGCTGAGGGACATGACCAAGCACTGTGCCTTTCACAGCGAGTATGGTCATCATACAAATGACTGCAGAAATCTCCGAAGGCAGGTATAGGCAATGATTGCCAAATGGGAGCTTGCAGATTACATAATGAAGAATCAACCGGGACCAGACAAACCACACAGGACACATCCAAATAGCACTACATCAGGACAACCGGTGAGGGTTATCCACATGGTCCAAGGAGGTGAAGAGGTGTTGGAGGCCGAAGGAAGCAAAAGGTCCAAGCTGAGAAAAGCACACAAACTCAGGCGAATCGGCGAAGTCTGCCAAACAACCCTCATCTAAGGAGAATCAAGGATCATGTTTTCAAATGCCGATATGCAGAATATTCAGACGCCCCATGAAGATCCTCTGGTAATCACTCTTCTGGTAGCTAATTGTCTGATCAAACGTGTAATGATTGATCCAGGAAGCAGCACCAACATCATAACAAAATAGGCCTTCGACAAAATTGGAATTGGCGTATCTCAGCTTCACCCGGCTCGGATTCCTTTGGCCGGTTTTGACGGACGACGCGTTGAGCCGATAGGTGTAGTCCATTTGTCAGTATCAGCGGCACGCCGAACCCTAAAAGAAGCTTTCATCGTGGTGGACGTCAAGCCATCGTACAATCTACTGATGGGACGAGGGTGGATCCATCTGATGCAAGGTGTTCCTTCGACACTCCATCAGGTCATGTGGTGTCTCGACCCAAATGGAGTGGACGTGACAGATATCCCTGGAGACCAAATAGCAGCGAAGGAATGCTACTCAGTATCCATGAAGGATCTGAACCCAAAAAATAAACAAGTGTTGGAAGCGCCAGAAGAGCCCCTGTACAACGAGAAATATCAGACCCTTCCTCAGAGGGTCAGGAGACTCAGGCAACAACGGAACCCCTAGAAGAGGTGGAAGTTAGTCAGACGAACCACACTAGAGTCACATTTATCGGCTCATACCTCCAGAAAGAAGAAAATGACAGGCTGATTCACTTCCTCCAATTAAACTCAGACGTGTTAGCCTGGTCTCATCTCCATATGCCGGGCATGGATCCTTCGGTCGCTCAGCATAACCTAAATGTTGATCCAGACGTCAGACCGGTAAGGCAGAAGCAGATGAGGTTCGGGATAGAAAGGAACCAGATCATATCCGAGGAAGTGGGAAAGCTGCTAGAAGCTGGATTCATAAGGGAAGTGAAGTACCCATCATGGTTGTTAAACGTTGTGGTAGTCAGAAAGAAGAACGAGAAATGTAGGGTCTGCGTGAACTTCACTAATTTAAACAAAGCCTGCCCGAAGGATTGCTTTCCCCTGCCAAAAATTGATCAGATGGTAGATGCCACTTTAGGATATGAAAGACTCTCTTTTCTTGACGCATACTCCGGCTACAACCAGATCCCGATGAATCAAGCCGATGAAGAGAAAACAACCTTTATTACAGAGGAAGGTACGTACTGCTACAGAGTGATGCCTTTCGGACTTAAAAATGCAAGTGCCACCTATCAGAGGCTTGTCAGAAGAATATTCAAAAGTCAGATGGGGAAAACAGTTGAAGCCTACATAAATGACACGGTGGTAAAAAGCAGAAGGAAAGACGACCATCTCAAGCACCTGGAAGAAGTGTTCGATGCACTCCGAAAATACGGGATGAAGCTCAATCCAGCTAAGTGTTCATTCGGAGTCTTATCCGGGTAGTTCCTCGGTCATATCGTCAACCGAACAGGAATCGAGGCCAGCCCATCACAAGTCAAGGCTCTGATAAGCTGCGAAGAGCCAAAAATGCAAAAGGAGGTCCAGATTCTAACAGGAAGGGTAGCCGCACTGAGCAGGTTCGTATCCCGACTAACAGACCGCTGCAGACCATTTTTTCAGGCAATTAGAGGCGGAAAAGGGAGCATATGGGGACCGGAACAGGCTGAGGCCCTTTAAAAATTGAAGCAGTATCTCCAAAATCCACCAATCCTCGCCTCACCAAATCCAGGAGAACCATTGCATATGTACCTTTCCATATCAGCAGCCTCAACCAGCGCAACACTTGTAAGGGATGACAAAAAGTGCCAGAAACCCGTCTTCTTCAGCAGCAAGTCCCTATCTGATGCGGAAACCACATACACTATGGCGGAACGAGCCGTTCTTTCTCTAATCAACGCGAAGAGACGACTGAGAAACTATTTTGAAACCCATCCAATCGTGGTGCCAACCACCATGCTAATAAGAGCCATCATGTCCAAACCTGATATGACGGGAAGAATAACCAGATGGGCGCTGGAACTCGGGATATTTGACATCACATATGTGCCACGAACAACTATCAAAGGTCAAGCCTTAGCTGATTTTCTCCTAGAGGCAGAGCCAGAGTCAATCCTACAGGATCCAGATGAACCCGAATGAACATTCTATGTAGACAGATTAATTGGTTCAGCAGGTTCGGGAATTGGGCTTGAAATTATAATACCAGATGGAACCCGAATCCAGCAATCAGTGCGTCTGGAGTTTCCTGCCACCAATAACGAAGCTGAATATGAGGCATTCCTAGCTGGGCTGTGACTAGCTCAGAGCCTCTGTATTAAGAAGCTCCGTATTTTCAGTGACTCGCAACTGGTGGTGAAACAAGTTCAAGACGAGTACGACGCAGGAGAAAAGCTATAACCCTACAAGAAGCTGGCTCAGATGGAGCTGGACAGATTGGAGCAGTATTCCCTCAGTCAGATCCTCAGGGAGGAAAATGAAAGTGCGGATCGGTTAGCCAACATGGCTTCAGTCAATGATCAAGACCTGACTAGAGTTGCTCTGATCGACTATCTCGATGTCCCAAGCATCCACCAGCCAGATGTGGTGTGCGTAATACCTTGGGAGCCGAGCTGGATGGACCCCATAGCAGAATACCTCAGGAACGGCACACTTCCTGATGATAAAGCAGAGGCTCGAAAAATTCGCATGAAGTCGGCTAGATATGCCTTGCTACACGGCCATCTATATAGAAGATCCTATGGGGGTCCCTACCTTCGATGCCTCACACCTTCGGAGGCATCAGCCATAATGAAGGAAATCCATGAAAGGTCATGTGGAAATCACTCAGGGGGACGAGCTTTGGCCCATAAAGTCCTAAGCCAGGGATATTTTTGGCCTTATCTTTCCCATGACACTGAAGCCTATGTCAGAAGATGCAGAAAGTGTCAGTTCCATGGAGACTTCATCCATCCGCCACCAGAACTTCTTAACCCCGTATTCAGCCCGTACCCGTTTGCGCAATGGGGGATCGATGCAGTTGGACCACTCCCCATGGCTCTCAGATCAGTAAATCAAGCACTGATCGCAACTGATTATTTCACAAAGTGGGTTGAGGCAGAATTTTATTCCACCATCACTCACAGGCATGTAATCAAGTTCATATGGACCAATATCATCTGCAGATTTGGAGTGTCGAGGGTAATAGTGATCGATATCGGAACAAATTTGGATAATCAGTGGACCAAACAATTCTGTAATGAACACGGGATTCAGTTAAGAACCTCATCGGTCGCATACCCTCAAGGAAATGGCCAGGCTAAAAGATCCAACAGAACCATACTGAATACCCTGAAGAAGAAGCTAGAAGAGCATAAGGGAGTTTGGCCAGACAAACTTCCAGAGGTATTATGGTCTTACAAAACAACATCAAGAGTCCCTATAGGAGAGACACCATTCTCAATGGCGTATGGGACAGAAGCAGTCATTCCAACAGAGCAAATAGCGCCAACAGCCAGAACAGAGCCATAAGGCTAGCAGCCTATCACCAGAGGGTCAGGAACACCTTCAACAAAAAAGTCAAAAGACGAGAATTCCAGGTGGGGGATATGGTATTAAGAAAGAAGATCGGGTTAATCGAAGAGCTCAGGGAGAATTGGGAAGGACCATACATAGTCACAGAGGTCATAGGACGTGGGGCTTACCCCCTCAGGAATAATGACGGTAATATGGAACCCAATTCACAGAATGCCTTACGACTGAAGAGGTACTATCCTTGATATTTATTTCGTTCTCAGAATAATTAAGTAGAGGCATCTGAGCCTAGCTTTATTGATATCTTTAAAAATTTCCATGTTCGTTATCCTGACCCAGTCAGATGTTGTTATCTTTGTAATTTCTCGGTTATAATAAAAGATGGTCATCCTTCTTGCAATCAAATAGCCTGAAACTAAAAATATTTCCTAAGTGGTGAAATGACAGAGGCTTATAAGCCTGACTCACTCTCCCAGAGGAATGAAACTAAAAATATTTCCTAAGTGGTGAAATGACAGAGGCTTATAAGCCTGACTCACTCTCCCAGAGGAATGAAACTAAAAATATTTCCCAAGTGGTGAAATGACAGAGGCTTATAAGCCTGACTCATTCTCCCATAGGAATGAAATTAAAAATATTTCTCAAGTGGTGTAATGACAGAGGCTTATAAGCTCGACTCACACTTACACAAGAGAAATTATTAAAATAGAGGGTAGTTAGCCTGATCCACATCAACAGAAGCAAATAAAAATATCCATTGATAAAGCAAAAATTGCTATCTTGTATTACAAAATTTCCCGAAGGACAGATTACAAAGTACAACATTACAAAATAAATATAGAAGAGCCTAAACTAGCTTGGACCGCTAAAGTCCTTCCCTAAGGAATCTACATGTGTGGTCGGAGGGTAAAACTCTGTAGAGGGGTTGAGATGGTCAGCAGGAAGATACCCTTTGAGGAACTCAGTAAAAAGATTCTGAGCATAGCTAGGTTCGGGGCTGGCATATGGTGGCTGCACCCCTAACTTCTTATCCATGGCATCAGGATCTTTGATCTTCCTCCTCGCTGGGTCCTTCTCTCCAGCAATGAAGCCCTTCCTCCAGAATTCACCAGTCACTATATTATTCATCCTTGAATAGTGCTGGTGCATGTCAAGCCCTCCTTTCTTGCACATCTCCAAGGCAGATTGGGATATGCCGAATTGGTGTTGAAGAACCTCATGATCTGATGCTAGCTTCTCCTTTTCACTGGATAACTTAGCATTAAGCTCTTTTGCTAGAGCCAGTTCTTCCTCCAGTTGAGCAACCCTGGAAGGGAGGTCCCCTAGCTGAGCCTTCAGCTCCTTCTCCTGATCATCCTTCTCAGCTAAGTCTGCCTTCAGACTTTCCAGCTCCTTCACACCTGCCTCGTGAGCGAGGCATAATGCGTTGACACTGAAGAGAGCCTAGAAAGGAAATTGCAAGGCAAAACGGGTCAGTATTGTATATAAAAGCAGGAATAAAACATGGGATCAAACAGAGACATACCCCCAGTAACAACCCCGGAGTTTTACGCACAATGCGGTCAGGGTCGGCCTCTCTCTGCACCTCAAGCTCCTCCGGCGTCTAGAGCCCTTGTGCCCAAGTTATCATGGCAGACATGGATGTAAGGCTGGAGGTGGACTGGTCAGAGGAAGTAGAACTCTTCTCACCCTTGTGTTTCCTTTTCTTACTGGGTCTATCTTCCCCCACCGGTCTGGTTCAGGCAGAATATGGTTGAAGCAGCTTAGGGATAGTGGTCTGCACAAGTGCAGACCCTGAAGCATCGCCCGCCAGGACGACGGTCACAGCCTGAGGATCAGAATCCAGAGGCACTTGTCTTTGACCAGCTGGAGGCACAGCTATTTCCTCCATATCATCATCATCATCCTCAATCACTGGTCTGATCGGATCCATCATGATCTTGTACTTGGCTCTTAACCTAGATATACCCTGCAAATTGGCAGGAGTAAGCAGGTCAGCGCATGACATACGGTCCGACCAGACCTTGGACTTTAAAAAAGAAATACGGGCCTCTACATCCTGAGCCACTATGTCTGCATCCCTATAACCTAAAGACTTATAAACAAAATCCGCTCTGAGCTGGTCACACCCAGAATAGAGGCAAGATTCCTTGTGGATAAAAGAAAAGTGAAGAAGGGCCAGACGCTTAAAAACACTCAGGATCGGCCATTTCCTAGAATATGGGTAAAGCCAAGCCCCATTTACTAAAATCATCTTCTCCTTCCAGTACTTCTCTGTTTTCTCAGTTCCATGGCAGATCGCCCGACCCTTGAAGGGGTAGAAGTTGTACCTCCCCTCACAATCCTTCAAGTCCACAATTTTGTAGCTAAGCAGAAGATCTGCCAGACCCAAGGATAGCTTTTTCTCTCTGTTAATCATAATCAACATTGAAATTATTCGGAGGAAGTTTGGGTTGACTTGCAAATGGGCTATTCCTAGGGTGAAGAAAATGAAGTGAAAAAGAGGATGAAGAGGAAATCGAAGCATCTTTATCTGAAAAGTCGACAATAACACTTCATCCGGACCCACTCCGCCGCCCATCCCGAAGTCATGAGAAGGATCATACTCCATCAGGATCACCTCTTTTGGGATCTTACAGTCCCTCCTCAGAGTTTTAAGGTTCACAGATTTTCTTTTATGAGCCTCAAGTGGTTCGGCTACAAATGGAGCTGACTCAGTAGAGGGTCCAACGGGAATGCCTTCAGGCGCATTGGTTCCTACCGGATTGGATATAACAGAAGTCCCAACAGGAACGGTATCAGGGACATCTGCCTTATTATTCACCCCCGAAACATTTACTCCCAAGCCAGATAGGTCCCGACGACTAGGTATGGGCAAAGAGGAAGAATGAGAGGATGAAGAAGATGAATTTGCAGAAGGGGGGCTGGGAACATCAGACCCCCCATATTCTTGAGGAATATTCCCTTCGGTGGATCTTGAGGCACTAATATCAGACATGGTGAGAAGAAAATGGCAACTTACACAGAAAATACCGGCGGGATGAAAGAGGAACTTCCGGCAGCCAAGATAAGAACAACGGTGAAGATCATAGCACACTTTTAAATCACACAAAAATTGAAATAAGAAGAATCAAAAGTGAAGCCCACAAAGGGTTTATATAGAGTCGGACATACCAACAACCGGCATTAAATGACAGAGGGGGCACGCCGCTTCCCAAGGCCACAAATACGGTGAAAGCGGAACAGGCAACCGCCTTTCTGAAATTTGAAATCCACACGCCTTTTCGCAATGATGAGGATGATGTCATCAGGCACAACTGTAAAGCAATCAATTCGAAGTAATTCGGGTCAAGCCCACGAATCTGTATTCCCGACCCGAATGGGGCTAGTGTAAATAGTGAAATTCAACAGGCCCAAAATGTGTTTTCAAAGCCCAATACTGATCTGACCCATATATGAATAATTAGCCCAATATTGATTAGGACGGGCCCATCATCCCTTCGAAAATGGAAATTAACAACCCACTACCTCTAGGTAGTGGGAAGTTAACTTTAAAGTGGGTCATGACTCCCTATTTTAAGGAGCATGATCCTTTAAAAATAGGAAAGCTTGTATGAGAATTAGAATATAAATATGATCATTTGAGCCTGAATAAAGGGATCTTTTGATGTGAGTGAAATTTGACACTTACAAATACCAAAACCGCCAACCAAGCATATATAGCCTAAGATGTTTAAAAATCTTCTCTTACAAAATTTTTCTCATGCTTTTTCTATTGACTTAAAAATTGTTTCCAAGAAAGACTAAAAATTATCCACGAAAGTAAAACTATATTAGTATATGTTTAAGGGCAAAAATGGCAACACAAAAATCGTAAAAAAATATTGAAAAGTTAACATTGAACAAGTATTGTGGGTAGAGGTAATATTTACATCTAAAATTTCTATATTGCCAAAATTAGCAATTGCCGATAAAATAAAATAGCAAAGCTTCCCAATATTTGAAATAAGATTTAGCTTTTGGAAAGAAAATAATTTTATGAACAATGCTTCATTCCTAGTCTATTATGAAATTAAGAGCATGCATATCAACAATGACAAACGTTCCAATTCCAGATTTATCGGTAGATCATATACACTAGGATTTTCCAAGACAATAATGATACTAATTTAATATATTCATGCACACACAGAAACATGAAGAATCTACAAACCAAAAAAATACATGAAGAATCTCAGAAAAATTCCAATCAATCTTAGGTAGATTTTGGAAGATCTTAATACTACATATGTAGTGATGATATGTTCCTCATCACCTAGCTTTTAAGGGAATATTGTATATATAGAGAGAGATTGTTGGATGGTGACACTATATTTTAGGATGCGAGGAACCGCCCTCGCGCATATATATCATTTTTATCTTGAGCCATAAAGTTGACATTCTTCTCCCAACTCGCACCACCCACACCCACGTTGGATTGCTGCTTTAGGGACCTTATCCCTTCCATCCACCAATATACATGCAATACCTCCTGCATAGTTATATATATATATATATATATATATATATATATCTTCCCTGTCATCTTACTTTTTGTTTTTCTTTTGGCTACAGATATAAAAGTGTTTTTTAAGTAGTTTTTTTACTTGTTGCAAATTAACTATTAACATCATATTAATTTATTTATAACTTATTATATAGGGTATGACATTAAAGGCCTATTTACTAACTGTTTCTGCTTTTTGTTTCCTGTGTCTGTTTCCTGAAATTTGAAAATAATATGAAAAACACGTTTCTTAATTTATTTATGTTTTTTGAATTGAGAAAATGTTTCCTCTCATTACAAAGGAAAGATGAAGCAAAAACAAATGTGCTTTCTCTTTTTGTTTCCTCAAACTCACCATAATCATCAATAATAAAAAGAATAAGAAATATTAAATCAATAATAAATAAATTATAATAATAAATAAATAAAATAAAAAATAATAATTACATAAAATATTATTTAAATTAAAATAAATAAGTAAATATAATAAGAAATAAAATAAAATGAATAGATAATTAATAAAAAATAATATATTAATAAACAAAATAAAATAAGTAAAATAAATAATAAATAACTAAAATGAATAAAAAATGATTTAAAATACAATTAATAAAAAATAAAATAAAATAAATAAAGATAATTAATTAATTAATTGAATGGTAAATAAATAAAAACAAATGAATAGATAATTAATAAAAATGAAAAAATTAATAAAATAAAAATTGATAAAACAATATTATTCATAAATTAAATAAAATAAAACTAATAATAAATAAAATTGAATAAATAAACAAATAAACTTAATTAATTAAATAAATAAATAAATGATAAATAAATAAAATAAAATAAAATTTGGAAAAGGTAGCTTAATATTTTTTTCAAAATAGTTTTAATGTTTGTGAAAAAGAAAAATTGTAATTCTTTTGTTGAACACTGTTTTAATAAAGACAGTTTTAATCTTTGTTTTTGAAAAATTAGTAAACATAAATTTAGTTTTTGTTTCTCCTACAGGAAACAGAATCTGATTCTGCTTTTTTAGGAATTAGAAACAGAAAGCAGAAACATTTAGTAAACATGCCCTAAATATATGAACTCAAAAACAACAAAATATATATATATATATATATATATACTGTTTATTTTATAGGAAGAAAAAACTAAAGTATATAAGGTACATTGAGTATGTATATACTTTTAGTAGTGTGCGTAGGTGGGAAAAAGTATAGAACAATTTGTGGACATGATGAGCATATATACAAAGATATCCTACTCTCTCTCCCATATTAGTTGTTTATATGTCCAGTTTCGAATCTCAATACAATATAATCTTATTTTTTTTTCAAATAATCCCTTTTAATTAACTTCAAAAAGCAATGAGATTCACTAAAAACTATAATCATATTATATTATCAAAGAACAAAATTGGAAACACAAAATAAACAAAAAATATTAGAAAGTCAGGCTTGAGTAACTAATTCGGGACAGAGGAGGTATTAATTTTCAAGTACGGCACATCCTTTTGGATGGGGCGTGTGTTAATGGATCAAGCTTTAATTAGTTGATTTTAATATTCGAGAAAAAATAATATAAAAATGATCTTTTGCAAGACAAGTTTGGGCTGGCTAGAAATTTGCATTGCTTTGTCAATCATCAACTTATAATTCCAACGTATATACAGTGACAAACCTAAGGATTGAATTGAGTGGTGGTGGAATTATAATATTCAAAATTCAAGAGTAGGTAAAGTAACAAAGAAAAAATTCAGTGGGAGTCCCCGCCCCCACTAGCCTATATGTTATAAAGCACGAACATGGACACGGACACGATACGACACAGACTAGACAAATTCCAAAATATTAGGACACGACACGACCCCGACACATCTATAAAAATTATAATTTTTTTTTATATATACATATTATATTACACAAATAATTCATTTATCCCTTAAACAATGAGAATCAAATAAACTTATAAATAAAAATAAACAAATAAGTTAAATGAAATGTATGACATGTTCAAAATTCTTCATTCTCCTAATATCCAATGAATCAAATGTATCTTCTCCAACGCCCGTTATCTTAGTCTCTCTCTCGTTATATTGTGAAATTTTTCTTAATTGAAGACAAAGATTGGAAGGTACGTCATCTTAATATCTCTCTCCAAATCTTCGACTCTTTGTGATGTTATCTTGTTTCTCTTCAAATAGTGGATAAATGAATATGTGCTTTAATTTCTCTCACAGGATGAGGAGGAATAAAGGTATTCAAGTATCTTCAAAGCCAAATATTGAATTAGAGGTGTTAAAGTTCCATAAGTGATCCATTAAATTATCGGATCCATAAGACCTCTATCTTTCATTGAATCAACCGACTCACCGCGTGTCTGACACACTGGCACGCGCGTGTTTGACACACGGACACGCGCGTGTCCTTTAAGTGTCCACTAAGTGTCCAATTTTAAAAAAAGCCAGCTGTAGATGCTAATTTTTGCTTAAACATTCGAATGAATTTATTGTGGCTCAAAGGCCATATTTATACAACAATGGGATGGGATTTTACCCGTTTTATATTAGGATCAAATCCCTTTATTAAAGGGATTTCATTTCCTTGTACAAATGTCAATCTCTTCCTTCCTTATTTCCTTTAACCTTTGGCTTTAGCCCTAAGTTAAAAGGGCTTATGGGCTATAGTTAGTTGGGCCTAATACTTGACCGGATATGGGCTTAAATCAAATGAGCTTATTTAACAATCGGTTTACAGGCCTTATTCAATGGGCTCTTACTCTTCATTTTATAGGCCCTGATTCATCCTTCTATTGGACAGCCGCCTTTGGGCCTTCTCCTTGTTGGGCCATGAATTTTAGTCATTACACTAGCCCCTTTGGTTCAGAGTCAATGGCTCATGGGTCTGACCCAAATAATTGACCCGTGTCTCTTTGTCTTCAATTAGTACATTTGTATCTTTAAGTACATGTATATGCGCAAGTGGGATGACGTCAGCTAATCATTTCTTTGAATAAGCACGACTTTCAAACTAAATTTGACGGCTTGATTCCCTTAACGACGCGACGATCTGCCTCAAAAAACAACAGTGCCTCAGCCTCATTAAATGCAACCTTTGGACGCACCCTCTCATCCTTCGTATATATACTATTTCACCTAACACTTAGGATCCTTGCATTCACAAAAAATCTATTTTCTATCCCTATTCTTGGAATACCATTTTCCTTTTTGCATTTGCTTCAAGCTCTTTGCATTCCTGACATTCCCTGTGCTTGTTCATCTTCTCCAGCGAGCTTTCTCATTATTGTATTAAGTATTTCAACACCCTTTCTTTTCTTCGCCATGTCTGAATTACATTTTAGTTCTGCCCGCGAAGAGCCAACCCCACATTCTCATGGTGAGTTTATTGAGAGCCATAATGAGGAACCCCTTGTTCTTCCTCAAGAGGATGAACATGCTGGTGATTTTGAGTAGCTCCCCTCATATAATCTTGATAGACTCCCGGTTGGTCAACGCAGGACCCACAATGTTAATTCCATTAGGAAAAAAGTTAAGCCTCTAGAAGGGGTAACGTTTAAGGACTATAAAACTGAGTTAGACTTTACCCAGGGGGAGGGCGTTGGCCCCCATGACCTTCTTCTATCTTATAATCAGGTTAAACTAGTCAGATTCCCCCTTCACCCTCTCTTCCATTTTGTCTTTTTCATTTTGGGGTTAGCCCCACTCCAAGTTAACCCCAATTTCTTCTGTATAGTTTCTATGCTCATCTTGGCAAGTCGTGACCGGGGTTTGCATATGGGTTTTGACGATCTTCTCTTGTGTTATCAAATCCTGGAGATCCCATACCATGCAGGCAGGTTTATGCTATACCCCTTCAAAGGTAGAAACATGTGTGGGGGTACTACTGATTACGAGAAAGGGTGGAAAGAAATAATGGTTTTAATAAAAGGCCCCTGGTTCTATCATCATTCCGCTTCCTTTCCTATTCCCATCACTTTCGGTCCCGACAAATTCAATCCTTACATGATTCTTCATGGTCACTCACTTTTATATTTTGCCGTGATTGCGACCTCCATAGGGACTCATATATTTATGAATCTTTTGGCGTTAGTAGTGAAGGGTCATCTTCCAGTAAATTTTGTTGGAGGGTCATGCTTTTGAGGAACACGTTTTGGTCTGAGCCTTTGCAATGTACTAATCATCTGACTTTTGCTAATTTGCAGGATATATCTAGATTAGGTGCCTCAGTAGAGATGCTTTGCCTGTCCTGTCTTAGACTTTTTGATGTCGACTCGGAGGTTACCCCAGACCTTACCATTCAAGGGACCTCTGCCCAGGTCAGCGATACAACGCCCATGTATGGGTCTGCTGCAGTGTCCGGATCCACTGGATGTCAGACCGCTACACCCACTTTGCCTCAGCCTCATTCATCTCGCCCTCGCCCTTCTGCTAAGGGTAGGTCTTTAAAGAGGCAAAAGTTAAAAAGGAAAAGTTGGTGAGGAATGGGAAGAAGCCCCAGTCACTACCACCCTGAAGGCTATGACATATAGGGCCAAGTCCATCTGGAATAAGGGAGACTTTGACGCTTTCAAGGTCCTTAATGGTCTAGTGTTACCAGACAGGGCAATGGGCATGATGATAAGGATAAGCTTTCCCTCGTCTTTTACCTTTGTCCTTTTTATCAATACTCTTGACCCTTGATCATTTCTTTGAATTCTCTGTAGGCGTTTTATACCATGAGGGTTTTTTGCTACAATCGCGAGTCCCGTACCGATTAGTTGACTCATCAGGTTAATAAGGTAACCCATCTCAAAGCTGCCTTGGCCCTGGCAGATGGGAGGGAAGCTGCCCAGGTACGAGAGGCTGCCACTCTGAAGGAGGAGATGGCGGCTTTGAGGGAGAGCAAAGCCAAGGTGAACGCCAAAAATGATGATCTCAAGTATCACATGACCCTTGCCCATTCTAAGCTGTAGATGTGCCGACAGGGGGGTTTGGCCATGCATGTGCGCTATGAAGTTTTCAATAATTGTGTTGCTGGTCAGTTCTGACGTAGTGGTTTTGACACTGCTTTGAAGGGGCTTGAGCAAAGGAAACCTGCTGAACCTGAGGATATGGATTCCCATCTTGGTGTTGAGGCTCCTTACAATGCTTCTGAGCCGAGCCCAGCTGAAGTGCTTTTTTGAAAATTCCTTGCTGGGAACCCTTTTGCTGACCCTCCGAACCCAGAGGCTCTACCTTCAGCGCTTCCTGCTACAGAAATTGTTGGTGCCTTTGAGCCAGAATTTAGGGCTAGGTCTAAAACCTAGCCTCCGCGCCCCCTAGCGTGTGTAAGGGATGTTGATAGAGCCATAATATGGATCTTGTTCTTGCCTTGAGTTACAATATATCTCATCCGTGGCACTATCTCCTCCGTAGTAAGACCACCTTAACCCTCCCTCCTATATTTAGGCATTTTTTAGTTTCCCCTCTGAACATTTGTAGCCCTTTGGGTATCTGAGCATTTGTAGCCTCTTGGGTAGATTTTTGTAATACATGCTTTATACATGTTTTATTTTAATGGAAAACTTATCTTTTTGCTCATGAACCATCTTGTGCTTTTATTCATGATTTGAATCTGCCAAAGCTTGTATGCCTTAATTAACACTTGTTGTGTTACTAGTACATATACATACTATGCCTCTGGCGTACAATCTTTTGTTCTGATTGCAAATTAATTTTTGGGGCAAGCTTTTAGGATTAAACTCCTTTTTTTATGGCTTAAGCACATGCTTCTGAAGCAGGGATAGGTATCAAGAGCATGAATCAAATTTTGATTGTTCTGATCTTGTCGATATGCTTCGGTTCTTATGGTTGGCACTACGTTCTCTATAGGGTTGACAACCTCTGCTCCATAGGTCATAGAGAATGGACTTTCTCCAGTGGGGAATCTTGGAGTGGTTCTGTACGTTCACAGGACCTCTGGTAATTTATTCGGCCAGACTCCTTTGACATCCTCTAATTTTTTCTTGAGGTTATTAAGGATAGTCTTATTTGACCTTTCTACTTGCCCATTGCCTAAACTGAGGATGTTTTGAGCTGGATGCCATGCTTATCGCAAAACTCTCTAGTCCATTTGTTGACTAGGTTCAGCCCGTTGTCCACCATTATGACCCTTGGTACCCCAAAATGGGATATAATATTTGTTCACATGAACTTGATCACATGCTTATGAATAATCTTTGACTAGGAATCTTCCTCCACCCATTTAGTGAAGTAATCTATGACTATTAATGCTAACTTAAATTCTCTTAAGGCTTGTGGGAGTGGTCCCACTATGTCAATTACCCATTGAGCAAAGGGATATGGATTAAGCATGGGATTAAGGAGCTCTGGTGGAGGATGTATGCTATCCCCGTTGATGTCTATCTAGAGGGGTAAAAATAGATGTTAAAAACAACCTCTTATGACAGTGTTAGGTTTTACGCTATGCAAGCGCACGTATCAATTGTAGAGTAGCAATGACTTGAGTAAGGGATATAAATCCCACAGAGACTAAGATTGTTCAATTTATCAGTTCAAAAACAATGAGTTATATTTCTGAAGAGTTATTTGTTTTGAGTGGTAGAAGACCAAATTATCTAAATTAACTAAACTATTCTAGAAAACAAAGTAAATTTGTTTGTGATTCAAGAGAGAGAAAACGAGGATTTTCATCGCTCCACCACTAACCGCATAATATAGTTCTATCAATGTAATAATTGTAAGAGTGCGATCCGTAAACTGTGAATCAGATCATACCACAAGTAGCTAACCCCAAAAGGATTACCATCAACCAGATCACGACAACCCATCTCATGATTGAACTGATTAGTACATAGCAATTAAATTACTCTAATCTACTCCTAATGCATGAAAATAAACTAAAGCATGTCTATCCCAATTCGCCAAGGCATGACTTGTGTCAACCTAGGGTTTCAAGTTTTATTACCACCATTGTGTAGAAAATTATGAATTACGCATTCGAGTTCAAGCTCATAGTGAATAATCATAATTGTGTAAAATAATATATTCATTACATCTAAGACAAGAATTTAGAACAAATATAGAATTTTGTATCAAGAATAAAAATGATCTCTTATATACTACAATCATCACAGTACGGTCACAGTTTCCCCTCGTTATAATTGAAAACAAGATAAAATATACATTACTTGGCTAGGGTTTTGCTGAAAAACCCTAGATACAGAGTTAGTTGGCCATGGAAGATGAAGACTGTATCTTTGGTGTATAATCGATCTCCATGTCCTTCTTCTCTAGATCTCTAGGTCTTGAACATGGCTTTCCTTCTCAACAACAACAATTCTGAATATAAACGTGAGAGAATTCAATGAACGAACCCCCTCCCCTGATATATAGCTCTGTATTTATAGACAAGTCGAGAGAAACCCTAATGGTTGCCCTTTTTGGTAATTTCCCACTAAACCTAATAAAAATCCTAAGTTCTCATATATATGTGTGCATATACATATATATAGAGGTCTGGAGTCGCAGCCGTATCATGGAATTTAAACGGGGGTAAAACAGGAAAAATTCTCAAAAAATTACAGATTTCTAGCCCTCGCTATGCTTCAAGCGTAACCTAGCTACGCTTTAAGCGTAGCTTCCTTACGCTTAAAGATTAGGGACAAGAATATCTAGGTGAAGCTCAGGCGTAGGTCCAAGAGTAAATATGTAATTTCCAGGCACTTTTTGATTTTGAAAGCGTAGGGATTTTCATGAAAACCACTTTTCTCTGTAAATGCACCAAAATGACCGCCTTAAACCCACGATACTTTTTGCTTGAAGTGATGGCTTTGGAAAATGCCGTTTTTGCCCTCCTGGAGCCATTTTTGTCTCGGAGACACCTCTTTAACTCTCCTCTTGGATAGAAACGAACACATACTTGGATAATTCACCAAAGTTAGCTCTATTTCTTCATGAAGCTCCTGAAACATGCTTAAACACACAAACGACATAGAAATACCAAATAATGGAATGAAAAGACATAACAAATGCAAAATAGGGGCTTAAAATGGACAATATTGAGCACCTATCACCCGTGTATTTGACATTTGTGACACATTCTGACAAAGGATTCTATGTCTTGTGACAAGTAGGGCCAGAAATAGCCCTGATTCATCACTTTATGTATGAGGGATTTCCCTCCTGAATGATTTATGCATGACCCTTCATGTATTTCCTTCATAATGGCTCTAGATTTTGAAGGGGTCAAATACCTGAGGTATGGTCCTCCAAAGGATCTTTTGTATAATTTTCCGTTAATCAGTGAATATCTGACGGACTTTATACAAATTTTGCGTACCTCAGGTTTATTTTTGGGTAGGATTCCATCCCTCAGATAAGACACAATAAGGTCTATCCAGCTTGGTTCCTAGGGTATTACACAAACACTAGCAGGCTACTCAATACTTGGGATTTCGAGGTATTTAATCGGAGCCACCTTGGTCAGGTTTTGAGTGTTGGATGGGGCCATGTTAGCCAACCTATCTTGCAATTAAGCAAGTAGATAACTATATTATGCGGTTAGTATTGACACCCAAATTTTCATTGCCATGTGGCATAATAGGAATGGGCCACGAATGAAGTAGCAAGAGGAGGTTGCGTTGTAAAGGAGTGGAGTTAGACCAAAGAAGTGGAAAGTTAGTTGAGGGAAAGAAGGAACGTGGCCTAAATCTAAGGAATTTAAGATGCTAAAGAAGACTATGAACTTGGATGGAAAGGAGGCCAGATTCATGATACTCGGCAGTTGCATTTGAATGAGTGGTTTTTATAGTGGAGCTACATGCCAAGAACAGTTTTGATCACAAACTGCAACCAACACATGGCAAGAAACTAGGGACAGATGAGGTACACATGACATTAATCAGCAAAGGGAGTTGGAGGCAATTACCCAAGTACAATACACTACTGATTTAAATAGAACACTTAGTGTAATTTTGCAGGCTCTCCAACAGCAACCAACAAAACATGAATACTTACAATTTCTTACAATTGTATATTTGCATTATCCAAATTTGTACTTTCATTCCACAATGTTTGTTCAAATTGTTTGTTTTATTTTGTTCTAAACCATTAGCTTGTAATCCATATTACAAGAAAATGATGTTTAGATTGTCTTCCAGTTTATGTTATGTAATTCTTTGTAATTTCAATTATATGCAAGTTCTTCAATTCCTTTTTTCCAGTCAAGTTCTCCAATTCCCTTTGGTAGTCACGTTCTCAAATTTCCTTTGGCAGTCAAGTTCTTTAATTTCCTTTGGTAGATTTCCTTTGGCATTCAAGTTTTTCAATTCCTTTTTATTTTAGTATTCTTACTTCCTTACAAACTTTGACACCTAAGTCCTTTTGACTAAGGCAAAAAGAATCCAAGAAATAAAAATTTACAATTTCTTATTTCACAATCGCTCAATTTCCATATTGATAACTTCCAAAATAAGAGTTACACATTTTTTTGTAAGTTTCCTTTGGCTCTTCCAGAGCCTGGCACACCCACATATACCAACTATCCTTTTTTGTGCAAACATTTAGTGGCACGCTCGCAGCGGGACACATGTCAAAGTTTGAACAATGCTATCGAGGCTTTAATCAGGAAATAATACAATGCCAAGTGGAGAAGAAATGGAAGAAATACCACCGGTTTCCACTGGCAGTTCCAATCTTGGGCCTGAACATGAAGTTTTCTACTGGCAGATGAAACATTTTCTCAGGCTCAAACTTCATCATTGGCAAAATTGTTTGGAGGACTCTACGTGAGATTTGATGCCATGGAAGAATCAATCACTGAACTCAGGCCATCTTCCAACACTTTAGGGTCAGTTTCTCAGCCGACACCATGTTCGGTCATGATAACCCTAATTACTTTACCACCTTTAGCAGCTGCTTCCGTAGCGGCCACTGTAAGCCAAAGCCTTCCTCAAGTTTTTTATCCATCCTCTTCCCCATGTGTGAATATTCCTATGAGCATGCCAATTCCATGGCCAGAAGTGCGACCACAACAAACTCTACCACCAGTGTTTCTAAGACACCCACCAAATCTGCCGTATCCACCTCTTCACCATGTGCCACAGCCATATTATCCACCACTTCGCCAACAATTCCTTCCTCTAAATGTCCCAAGACTGGATCTCCCAGACCTAGGGGCAATAACCAACGCTATCGGCAGAATCCTGTATATCTCTTGGAATGCCATAACCAGTGGCACCAGGGGGGCAACAACCTTTCAACTAGCCTCTTCCAATCAATCAGCCAACCCAAATAATTATGTTGGATAGAGGCCACTTGGAAGATTTCATCAATTAGGAGTATGGTTTTGCCGAAAGAAGACTTAGCTGACCTGCATATAGAAAGCCGTATCCAAAGGTCATTAATGAAATTTAATTTCCAAGAGGTTATAAAGTGCTAGATTTTGTGACCTTTGGAGGTGAAGGAAATCAACTATCGTAGAGCATATTAGAAGATTCACTGTCCAGTATGGCGAAGCAGGTGCCAATCCTTGGTTAAAGATTAGGCTTTCCCCAAATTCTTTAACTGGAGCAGCTTTTTCTTGGTATATTCATCTTCCAGCAAATTCAGTTCAGAATTGGCAGCAGATGGAAGAGCTTTTCCATAACCAGTTCTACCGCTCAGAACCAGAGGCCACTTTGGTGGATTTATCCAGGTTCTCCCAATTACCTGGTGAAACTGTGGAAGAGTTCATCTCCAGGTTTAGAAGAGAAAGGTTGAAGTGTAGAGTTGATCTTCTAGAATCTAAATATGTTAGGCTGGCCCTCAATGGTTTGGACTTTGAACTCAGGAAGAGGTTTGAAGGAGTAAAATTCAGAGACCTCTTTGAATTGTCCGGCTGAGCTATCAGGTATGAGATTATCCTAGAGGAGGAGATAAATAGGAAGAATGCCTCCAAAGGTACCTACCACCAAGATCTGAATTATGAAGTTTTTGCAGTAGAGGCCGAAGAGGGGTTAGAGACAAACTTGACAGAAATCAGCATCAAGAAGCCTTATATGTGTGAGGCTTTGTCTAAACCAAAATCTGCCACCAGTGGTTCCCAACCATCTTCCAGTGCTGTTAAGAAAGGAGTAGAGGTCTTTGTAAAGGTATATACCTTTGACTTGGCAAAGATAAAACATATCTTTTATCACCTCTTGGCAGATAAGATGATTATTTTGCCAAAAGGGAACATATTTCCTTCATTAAATGAAATGAACGGCAAGGAATTTTGTAAGTACCCCAACTCTTGGAGTCATACTACCAATAATTATGTGGTGTTTAGAAATGCCCTGCAGAAAGCCATTTATGAGGGAAAATTGAGGTTTCCAAAGAAGAAGGCAGAAACCATGGGAGTAGATGATAACCCTTTCCCTACCATAGTTAGCAACAATGTGATTACTTTGGTAGAAGAGGAAGACAATAAAGGAAAGGGAAAGAAATGGCTAGAGGCATCCGCCTCAAGAGATTTGGTGGTGGAAGATCTGGAGAGGAAGTTGAGAGAGTCTCATATTGCTCTTATTAACCAAGGTTGTTGCCCAAGTTGTAAAGGATCCACTAGCAAGGGGGGGGGGGGAGTGAAAGGCATTTTCATCATTCTTCTAGAACTAATGCTCACGACAGGTTAACTTATTAGTATGAAAAGAGGGATTTTTGGCCGAAATCTGATGATTTTAGGTCAAAAGGGGTGACTATTATCCATAAAAGAGACCGTCCAGTTGAGAAGATTCTTCCAAATCTCCAGAGAGTTCCTATGTTCAAGAGGATAATTCCCCTGCATTCAAAATATGGGTACAAAAGGGTGAAGTTTCTCATAGAGTTAGGATGGTCAAGCCTCCACCGGCCCTTTTGAATGTTTGGTAGAGGCTGAAACACCCTAAGTTCCCAAAGGAAGAGGAACATGTGGGGCCTAGATTTTCCAAATCAAGGAAGAGAAGGTTGCAAAGAAGAAGAGCTGAATACAGGAAGATGGTCTTAAACCGTAGCAACCAACAGGTTCCATCTGAGAGATGGCCTGGAAAGGAAATCTGCCATCATACAACACAGAATGAGTCACCAAGCCAAGATAATGAAGAGATGAAAGATGTTAATTCCACGCATGCCCCAAGGCTAAAGATTCAATTTAGATCTCTTCCTATAGAGCCCCCTACAACATGTCCTTCATGCTGCCAGCTGCCTTTCAAGCACTACAATGCCAGGAAGAAGTGCAAGCTCTAGACCAGTGTGAAGGGGCCATGATGGAGGTAGCTGTTCCTGACAAGCTTCCAAAAGGTGGAGGGGTTTCTTCTAGCTAAGGTATGCTTACTTCCATAAATGAGTGTGAGGCAGAAAAAGTGATTTTTGAAAAACCACCACTGGTCATGACCCAACAGTTGAGGCCTTTATATGTTGAATTATTGTTAGAAGGCCATCCAGTGAATAAAGTGTTGATAGATAATGGGTCAGTCGTTAATGTGATCCCTACCACGACCTTGAAAGCCTTTAATAAGTCATTGTCCAATGTGATACCAAGCAAAGTATCTATTAGTGGTTTAGGTGGAGGGAAGGTTAATATTAAAGGGATGCTACCATTGGAAGTTACCATTGGAGGCAAAACCACTTATGTAGCCTTTTTCATAATTGAAACTTCTATCACTTATATAACCTTCTGCTGGGAAGAGATTGGATTCACCTAAACATGTGCATACCTTCATCACTCCATCAAATGTTGATCTTTTGGGATGGAGATGAGGTTAAGATTATGGAAGCTGATGACAAGCCCTTTATAGCCAAGGTGTGTTCGGCCGAGGCAGTTCTGTATGAAAAAGAATGTGTGTCGATCAGGTTTACAGAGGTGGATAGAACTGGAAGACCAGTAGCGCCCATGAAGAAAAGTCTGATAGAATAGGAGATTGGAGAGTTATCCACAGAAGCTGTTAAACCAAAGATGGAACTTTAGGCCCTTACTACCAAATCAATTAATCATGGTTATTGAAGAAATAATTGAAGAAGAAGGGCAGAAGCTAAAGGAACAGGCCTTTGCAGTTGCTTGTATTTGGCTAAAAGCTTACTTGGCCGAAAATAGAATCTTCCTAGAAAGTCAAATGAAAGCTAGGCCTTCCGCCAACATGGCCGAAGTTTAGGACCATGGTTATGAGAAATTAGATGTTATACAACTGGAAGATTTAGAGCAAGCTTCGCCAAGTATGGATGACAACTTGGAGGAGATGCAAGATCCTTTATTGGAAGTCAACTTGGGCACGAAAGATGATCCTCAACCAACTTAATTAAGTGGCCTATCAGAGCCTAGCTTCCAAGCAGAAATGATTGCTTTATTGAAAGAATTTAATGATTGTTTTGCTTGGAATTATGAGGAGATGCTAGGTTTATCCAGGGAGTTTTTAGAACACAAATTGCCAATCAAGGAAGGTTGTCGGCCTCATAAGCAGGCTCCCAGAAGAATATCTGAAGAAGTGGTTCTAAATGTTAAAGAGCAAATTGAAAGACTTCTTAAAGTTGGCTTCATACGTACTGCCAGATACGTGGAATGGATCTCCAATGTAGTGCCAGTTGTCAAGAAGAATGGAAAGCTCGGAGTCTGCATTGACTTTAGGAATTTGAACTCTACCATTCCAAAGGATAAGTATCCAATGCAGTGGCAGATCAGCTGGTAGATGCAGCAGCCAAGCATGAGATTCTGTCTTTCATGGATGACCACTATTGATATAACTAAATTTATATTGTAGAGGAAGATATTCGAAAGATTGCATTCAGATGTCCAGGGTCAATTGGGACATTTTAGTGGGTGGTGATGTCATTCGTCCTAAAAAATGCTGGAACAACTTATCAGAGAGCCATGAATGCCATCTTCGTTGACATGATTGGCAAGTTTCTGGAAGTTTACATAGATGATGTGGTGGTAAAGTCTGCTGCCAAGGCAAAACATTTGAAAGAGTTAAGAATGGCCTTTACTGGAATGAGAAATCAAAAATTGAAGATCAATCCACTCAAGTGTGCCTTTGGAATTTCTTAGGATTTCCATTTCACCAAAAAGGCATAGAAGTTGACAAGAACAAAAGAAAGGCTATAATGGTAGCAACACCACCTAGGAATATGGAGTTGAGATAGTTCATCGGCCAAGTCCATTTCCTCCAGAGATTGATCACGAATTGTACAGGTAAGTGTTGGCACCCAAATTTTCATGCCAAGAAATGGCCCATTAACTCATATGAGCATGGCCAGTAAAGTTCTATGGATCATGGCTAAGAGTTAACCATTGTTGAACATTCGAAATAGGCCATGTTCTCTAAGAAGCTGTGGCCCAAAAAATGAAAAGAATGAAGAGATCAATACTAACAGTTACATGAGCAGCTTCAAGATTGATAATGGAGAGACACGTGGCAGCCGTTTAAGCTATGACAATATGTTTAGTGAATATCTTCAAGTGCATGAAGATAAACTTGAAGTGGTTGAAGATAAAAGAAATAGAAGTTGCAGAGAGGAAAATGAGGGCTAAAATTAAGGGACGTGGCCAAAAATCACGGAGCTGATAGTTTTATAAAGAGAATAAATCTGGCCAACAAGTGGGCCAGATTCATTAGGGAAGTATCGTTTACTAGCCATAACCAAAGAAGGAGAAAAATAAGGAGACATTTTCAGCAGTTGCAAAGAAACAATTCCAAGCTAGAAACAAAGAGAACACGTGGTAGAATGTGAAAAGAGGTTCAAGACACATGACAACATATTAGATAGGGAGCTGGTAGAAGTTACTAAGTACAATAGGATTTTTGTATAATTAGAGTACTTAGTGTAATTTTGGACTCCCTCCTGCAGCAGACACAAAAAGTCAACACTTTGCAAATTCTTACATTTGTAATCTTTATCCTTTCAATTTGCACTTTCATTCCAGCAATGTTGGTTTAAATCATTATTTGTTTTATTTTGTCTTAATTCATTATCTTGTAATCCATATTGCAAGAAATGGTATTTTATTTGTCCTTCAATTCATGTCATTCAATTCCATATAATTTTATTCAGTTGCAACTTATTTTGTTTCATTCCCAATCAATTACAATTTCTTTCTTTCTTTGCAGTAGTTTATCTCTTCTAACTTTGACATTTAAGTCCTTTTAATTAAGGCAAAAAGAATCCTTGAAGTAGAAGTCTTATACTTTTATTTCACAATCGCTTGATCCATATCCACCATTTCCAAAAGAAGAGTTGCACACTTCCAACTTGGAAAACACCACCATTTTGTACAAACATTAATTGGCACGCTCGCAACAGGAACAATGTCAAGGTTTAAAGAGCATGCTAGCAAGACTACGGTCATGAAATAATCTCATGTCTGAAAGTGAGTTGGCCAAAACTGTACCAGTTTCCACTGGTAGTTCTAATCTTAGCCCAGATCGAGAGGGACCATTACCTCAGGATGATGCATTTGTAAGAGCTCAAATGGCCTCATTGGTAGCACTATTTGGAGGACTTTATGATAGATTTAACGCCATGGAAGAGTCCATTGATGAACTAAGAGCATCGGCTAATACCATGGGATCAGTTTCCCGGCCAACACCATGTTCAACAGCGTCGGCTCCAATAACATTACCTCATTTGGCCGCCGCTACAATTGCAGCCACTGCAAACCAAAACTTTTCTCAAGCCATGTATCCATCGTACGCTCCATGCCTAAGTATTCCAATTACTATGCCAGTCCCATGGCCAGAGATGAGGCCACAAGAAACTCTACCACCAGTATTTCCAACACTGTCATATCCACCACCTCAGTAAATGCATCAGCCATATCCACCGCCCAGGCATCCATTCTTCCCTCCAAATGTTCAAGCTCGTGACATTCTAGACCTGGGGGCAATAATAAATGCTGGAGGCAAAATCCTATGTTTGTTCCTAGGTTACCACAACCAATGGAACCCGAGGGGCAATAGCTATTTAATCCACCTCCTTTGGCCATTCAGCCAGCCCAACCGATCATGTTGGATAGGGCTCAGTTGGCAGAGTTGATAAATCAGGAATATGGCTTGGCTGGAAGAAGGGTGAGAAAACCTTTGTATAGGAAACCTTATCTTGAAGTCATTGATGAAATCGAGTTTCCAAGGGGCAACAAAGTGCCTGATTTTGTGACCTTTGGAGGGGAATGAAATCAATCCACTATTGAGCATATTGGCAGTTTGACTATGCAGTGTGGAGAGGCAGGGGCCAACCCTTGGCTGAAGATGAAACTTTATCCAAATTCTTTGACTGGTGCGGCCTTTTCTTGGTATATCCATATTTCGGCCAATTCAGTTCAAAACTGGCAGCAGATGGAGGAATTATTCCATAACCAGTTTTACAGATCTGAGCCAGAGGCCACTCTGGCCGATTTTTCCAGGCTTTCTCAATTGTCAGGAGAATCTGTGGAGGAGTTCATTTCTAGATTTAGGAGGGCCAGGCTGAAGTTTAAGGTAGACCTTCCAGAATTCGAATATGTAAGGTTGACCCTGAATGGGTTAGACTTTGAACTCCAAAAGAGATTTGAAGGAACAGAGTTCAGAGATATTTTTGAGTTGGTCGATCACGTAACAATGTATGAGACCATTTTGAAGGAAGAAAGAGACAGGAAGAATGCTTCAAAGGGGACCTATTACAGGGATCCAAACTTTAAAGTTTTCACAGGCGAAGCTGAAGAAAGGATGGAAACAATCTAGGCAGAGATTAGTTTCAAGAAACCTTATGTTTGTGAAATCTTGACTAAGGGCAAATCCGCCACAAACAGTGCTCAGCCATCCTCAAGTATGACCAATAAAGGAATAAATAATTTTGCAAAAGTGTATACTTTTGATGTGGCCAAGATAGAACAAATCATTGACCACCTTGTGGAAGATAAGTTAATTATTTTTCCAAAAGGCCATGTTATTCCTCCAGCAAGTGAGATGAAAAGTAAGGAGTTTTGAAAATACCACAATTCTTGGAGCCACACTACCAACAATTATGTGGTGTTTAGAAATGCTTTGTAGAAGGCCATTGATGAAGGAAATCTTAAATTTCTAGAAAAGAAGCTAGAAGCTATGGGTGTGGACAATAACCCATTTCTAGCTATAGTCAGCAGCAATGTGATCACTCTGACCGAGAGAGAATACAAGGGGAAATGAAAGATGTGGCCAGAAGCTCTCACATCTAGGGATCAAAAGTTGGAGGATTTGGAAAAGAAGCTAAGGGAGGCCCAAATTGCCTTGATAAAACATGGTTACTACCCAAATTGCAAAGGGTCTAGTAGTAGAGGGGGGCAAGTGGAACAAATGAGTCATTACCATTCGTCCAGAACCAATGTGCATAACTGTTTGACATATCACTATGAGAAAAGAGATTCTCGGCCAGAGCACAATGACTATAGGCTGAGAGGTATTACTATTGTTCGATCTAAAGAACGGTCAGAGGAAAAAACCTTTCCAAATCCATAGAAAGTTCCTATGTCAAAGAGAAAACCTCCCATGAGGTCAGAGGTTTGGATTCAAAAAGGTGAAGTGTCCTATAAAGTTTGAATGGTTAAGCCTCCACCAGTCATTTCAAATGTTTGGTAGAGGCTCAAAGATCCAAAATTTCCCAAGGAAGAAGAAAGGCAGAATAAGGGCAGAATACAGGAAAATGGCTGCCTAACAAAATGGTCAATCTGTAGTGATCTAGTCAAGGCTGAAGGAAGAAGAACATCAATGAATTACAAAAAATGGCTAGTCTGCTATGATTTTGCGAAGAGGTGGAAGACAACATGGAAGTTTACAGGTTAGGTTATTAAATCAGGAAGATGAAGACATGGAGGACATCGACCCCAGGCATGCTCCTAAGCTAAAAATTCAGTTTAGTTCTCTTCGTATGGAGGCATCATGTAATATGGCCTTTATACTGCTTGCCATTTTCCAGGCACCGGATTGTGAGGAAGAAATGTAAATATTAGATTTGTTTGAAGGTGTTGTGGTGGAAGTTGCTCCTCTAAAGGAATTGCCAAAAGGGGAAGGAGTTTCAGCTGGAAAAGGTATGGCCACTTCTAAAAATGGTTGTAATTTTGATAAAGTTATCTTTGAAAAACCATATCTGGCCATGACCCAATAGTTGAGACCTTTATATATCAAAGTGTTGATAGAAGGCCACCTAGTCAATAGAGTCTTGGTAGACCATGGGTCAGTCCTAAATGTCATTCCTACTAAAACTTTGAAGGCATTAGGCAAGACCATGGTCAATGTAATTCCAAGTCAAGTTGCCATTAGTGGCCTAGGTGGGGGAAAAGTTAGCCAAAGGGATATTGCCTTTGGAAATTACTATAGGGGGCAAAACAACCTATTCAACCTTCTTCGTAATTGAGACTTGTGTCACGTATAACTTGCTCTTAGGGAGAGACTGGATTCATCCAAATATGTGCATACTCTAATCACTCCGTCAAATGTTAATATTTTGGGATGGGGATGAAGTTAGAATTGTAGAGGTCGACAATAAACCTTTCGTGGTAAGAGTATGTTCAACTGAGGCAATATTATATGAAGAAGAATGTATTCCAATCAGATTCACTGAGATAGACCGGATTGGAAGACTAGTGGTTGCCACCATGAGAAGAGATCTAACTGAGAAAGAAATTGGAGAACTATCCAATGAAGCTGCTAGGCTGAAGATGGAAATTCAGGCCCTTTCTGTCAAACTCTTTAATTATGATCATAGAAGAAATTATTGAAGATGAGAGGCAGAGGCTTAGATAACAGGCCTTTGCAGCAACTTGCATTCGGTTAAAAACATATTTGGCCGAAAAGAGAATTACTTCACAAAATGGGTGGAAGCTGAAACATTCAAGGCTGTGAGTAAAAATGTGGTCATCAGGTTTGTAAAAGAGAAAATATTCCATCATTTTGGAATTCCAGAATCTATTACTACTGATAATAGAGGGGCCTTTAAGGGTATTGAAATATTGGAATATGCAGAGTCCAAAAGAGTTAAAATATTATGTTTTACCCCTTACTATGCTTAGTTAAATGGCCAAGTGGAGGCTACCAACAAATTAATTATTGGTATTATAGAGAAAATGATCAAGGAAAATCCAAGAACCTGGCATGATCTACTTCCAGAGGCCTTGTGGGTATACACGAATTCTAAAAGGACCAGTACTAGAGTTACCCCTTATATGCTAACCTATGGCCATGAAGCTGTCCTTCCAATGAAAATGTCAGTTAAGTCTCCCAGGATGGCCTACCAAAATCACTTAACTCCAGTATAGTATACCGATTCCATGTTGGTAGAGTTGGAAGCTTTGGATGAAACTAGGCTAAGTGATTTAAACCATATGGTGGCCCACAGAAAGAAGGTGATTAGGGCCTATAACAAAAGGGTCAGGCCAAAGAGTTTTGTGGAAAAAGACTTGGTTTGTAAAGTGAATCTACCAGTTGGAAAGAAGGATGAAGACTGTGGCAAGTGGACTCCAAGCTGGGAAGACCCTTACCCGGTTTACCATGTTTTTGGCAATGGGGCATACCGTCTAATGAACTTAGATGGAACTATTCATACTTATCCTACCAATGGCCGATCTCTTAAAAAGTATCGGCCAAGTTTCTTTGAAGTTCTTAAAGAGAAACAAAGCCAAGGATTGCCTTGTGCTACCTTGGCAGTTGTAAACCATCTATTGATGGTTGTAAATATTTTTCTTAAGTTAATTTACTTTTAGTAAGCTTGTTGACAAGGTGTTTGTGTGTGTTTGTGGAAATGTTATCAAATATGCTAAGCATTAAAGTGAAGCAATAACATAGACAAAAATGGCCATGTACCAAGGCATTTCCAGGAAAACAAATTAAGAGTTACAAATTAAAAGTGTTCAAAACATGGCCGAGGCCAAAGGCACGAATCAATAATTGTTTAAATTGATTATCAGAGACCTTCCCATTTTTGCTGGAGATCCTCCCATGCCACCTTAGATTGCTGAATAATGGAGATAGCGGAACTCTTCTCTTCTGGGTTTCTTCATGAAGGGAAAGCATTTGGTGGCTAAGACAAATAGACTCAGCATGGAGAAGGTTGGCCGCTTCCTGTTTACTTTGTTTCTCTTCTTTTATCTTGGTAAAAGCCTCCTCCAATTTCTTCTCCTTGTCAACAAGGGCCTCAATTTCAACTTTTGTGGCTTAGAAGGTTGAGTCATCATTCTGCAGTCTTTCCACCAAGGTTGACTTTTGTTCTTTCTTGCTTGGGAGTGACTCATTGATGGCCTTTGAGGTTTTTATGGCCTCGGAAAAACTAGGCAGTTCTGCTTTAAACATGGAGATGGTTTCCTTGGTTTCATTGGAAATTTAAGGATGACCCATGGTAGGGGTCAAGGTAGAGGAGAGTTCTGTTTCTACAATGGAAAGATCTTTAGGGTTAAGCCTCAAAAGACTGCTTATAGTGGCCTTAAGTTGATGGAAATCTGATTCAGGCTGAGAGATGGAAGCAGAGGTACTACTAGAGCAATTCTTCACTTGCTGCAATGTGGCCTTTAGATTCTGGAGGAAATCTGTAGCCTCCAAAAGAGGGTTTGTCGTGGCCGTTGAAGCTGTATGAGTTAGAAAGGAAAGCTGGAAGAGGAAATTCCAAATAATTTCATAAACGAGAATTAGAATAAAAAAAGTGTAAATGGAAACTTATTTACCTGTCTCTTGGAAGTGGGAGTTTCAGTAGCTTCACATGTCTTGGAAACACCAATATTAGCAAGAGGTTGAGCATAGAAACTCTGAGACTTAGTAGGAACTGGCAGTTCAATCTCCAAAGGAGAGGAATCCTAAAAAAAGGGAACAAATTAGAAACTATGTATGAGAGGATATATGGCTAGACAGATAAAATAGGCAGGAGCTACCTCAACAGAAGGGGCCTCTAAGGCTATGGCTATTTTCTTATTCTTTTTCTTCTTCTGGCCATCCTCACCTTCTGTGTCCTCATTCTCATCATCATCCTCTTCACTTCCTTTCCATTTTTGTTTCTTTCCCTTCCCTTTACTCTTTTTCTTCTTCTTATCATCATCATCACTAGCATTTCCTTAATCATCACCATCGCTGCCACCAGAGTCATTCACTTATTTTTCCTTACTTTTTTCTTCATCTTCTTGGCCTTGGCCTTCTAGTACTTGCTGTTCAGTAGGGCCTTGGCCAAGAGGTTCTTCATTCCTAGTTCGACCAACATACTCATCAAGCATGACATCAATTTCTGGGTTAGAGTCAAGATCTGGGATAGTTTTGCTAGGAGCCTCAGTAGGCTGAACTTGACTTGAAATAGGGATTCCCTTTTGAATTTTAGGTTGGGGGTTGCTAGAATGCTTTGATACCTTGGCCCATGTTTTGGAAGATTGGTCAGGATTCTCATCTTCATTTTCAATTACAATTCTTGCAGATGAAGTGGTCTGGTTTGTCTCTTTTTGTTTCTGGAGCTTACTTTGCCAAAAAATACATTTCAGTTAGTGGCCAAAAGAAAAGAGGAAAGGGACTGTAAGAAGTACATACCCTTGTCCTGTGTGAAACAGCTCCAGACCTAGGTCCAGGAGAAGTGGAGGCTACCTTCTTTGGAACAACAACGAGAAGTTTAGATGTGGCCACCTTTTGGTTCCTTGCTTTGGAAGTTTTTGATTCACCAGATTTAACTACAAAAAAAAGGAATGCTAATAAGATAAAATGGAAATTAGGTGTGGCCAATAAGAAAGAAAAGGGAACAAGGCTTATACCAGCTTGGGAATCCGTGGCCTTGGCACCCTTCTCGGATGTGGAAGTGGTAACCTTGGATGAAGTTTTCTTGGTTGACTAAGGAATTTCGGAAATAATTTGAGCCTGGCCATTAAAGGCCAGGGAGACATACCTAAATGAGTTCAACTGCTGGGTAACATGGATAATACTGTCAAGTTTCCTGGTAGTAGTGATGTAGTCATTCCACCAAGCATCAAATAAATCATGGGTACCCGGGTTAATGGAAAATGGTTGGAAAACAAAATCCTTCTTTAAATTCCTAAACCTCCTACTGACATCAACTATTAACTTTCTTTCAGTAAACCTAATTCTTCTGTGAAAAGTATAATTATATGAAGGGCAAGGGAGTGGAGGAATCATCTGCCTCAGGCTGAACTGCCTAGCCAACTATGCCATATTATAGAATTCAACCCCATTCTTGCTATTGTGGGATTTTAGAGAGGCAATTCCACAGTGCATATCTCGGCAAAGAAGGAAGGAGGCCATTAAATATGAGTATTCTTCTTTGGCCTTCTCAGAAGCAGAATTAAGAGAAGGGATCAACCATGCAAGGGTTTGAACAACATTTTGGAAAGGCAAGAATTGGTAAAGAATTCTGATAGGTGCTCAAAAGTATCCATTTTAAGCCCCTATCTTACTGTTGTTATGTCTTTTCATTCCATTATTTGGTATTTGTATTACATTTGAGTGTTAAGGCATGTTTCAGTTGTTTAATGGAGAAATGAAGCCAACTTCGGTAAATTAAGTAAAGAGTATGTTCTTTCTATCCAAGAGGAGAGTCAAAGAGGCAGTCCGAGACAAAAATGGCTCCCGGAGGGCAGAAACCGCATTTCCAGAAGCCGTCATCTTCAACAAAAAGTATCGTGGGTTCAAGATGATCGTTTTGGTGCATTCATGGAGAAAAATGATTTTCCACAAAATACCTACGCTTTTGCCTACGTTTTCAGTTTCAAAAAGTGGCTGGAAATCATATTTTTACGCTTGGACCTATGCTTGGAGGTACGCTTGGGACCTACGCTTGAAGTGTAGGCCAGCTATGCTTGAATCATAGGTGCAGAATGGTAAAGTGTTTTCAGCACAAAATTTTAGTCAACTTTTAGAGCTCATATCTCGGTCTAAAAGGTCCAAATGGGGTGATTCTTCAACCTACCATCAAGAGCTTGAAGTCTGCTTTCCAACGATATATTACAAACCTCCATCCCATGTGTGTAGATCCATATATGATCAAAAGAGTGAGAGGTGTCCTATAGAAAAAACTGGAAATTTCAGATTCGGCTGAAATCCTATTTTGTCCCGAATTGATCCGTTTTGACCCGAATGACTTTAATTTTGATCCCAACACCTCTATACATGTAATATACACATATTATGCATCAGATATTAGGATTTTTCTTTGTTGAGTGTGAAATTACCGAAAAAGGGTAATCCTATTCTTCAAGTTAGGGTTTCCTTCAGCTTTGCTTATAAATACCAAGCTTTGCTACAGAATTTTGGGACTTCTCTTCACCCAATTTTAGGAATTTTATATACATAAGTTTTCAGAATATTTTCTGGAGATTCATCTATCATTCCAAGGAGGAGCCATTCAAGACTTAGAGATCCGGAGAAGACGACCATGGAGGGCAATTCTACATCAACGATGCAGTCTCCTTCTACCATGAGCAACTAATTTGGTATATAGCCAAGGAATGTAGTTTTTATCTTTGTTTTCAATTGTAATGAGGGGAAGTTGTGACCATAATGTGATGATTATAGTAGATGAGAGACCGGTTTTATTCTTGAAACAAGTTTAAATGTTTATTATGATTCTTGTTGTAGACTTAATAAATATGTTTATCTTATACAATCACAAGTATTCACTATGAGCTGGAACTCAGATGCTTAATTTGTGATTTTCTACACAATAGTGGTAATGAAACTTAAAACCCTAGGTTGATACAAGTCGTACCATGGCGATTTCATATAGACATGTTTTAGTTTATTTTCTTCCAGTAGGAGTAGATTAGAGTAATATAATTGGCATGTACTAGTTAGGTTAGTTAACAGACGGGTTGTCACAATCCGGTTGATGAAACTCCTTTTTGGGGTCGTATTTAGCTATTTGTGGTATGACCTGATTCAGAGTTATGGATCACCCTCGTACAGTTGATATAATGAGGAACTATATTATGCGGTTAGTGGTGGAGTAATAAAAACCCTAGTTTTCTCTCTCTGTTAAATGACAAACCAATTTACTTTGCTTTCTAGATAATTTTAGTTAAAATAAATAATTTGGTCTTCGACCACCCAAACAAACAATTTTGCAAATGAGGTGATGTTTTTGAGTGGATAGGCCCATTGAACAAAACTCACTACTTTGTTGTGATCCCAGTTGATTTTAGGCCAAAATACGTCATTTAAGACCTCAAAACTGCGACTTTGTGATTATCATAATTTTTTTTTTTGAATTTTGAAAAGATGGGTGACCAAACAGCCAATCTACTAAGGACACCAGCCACATCTTTGAAAGGATAGTACCCACCGGATGCGTATGATTCCTATGCTAATTTCCCAGAAGAAGAAGGCGTGAATCATTTCGAGATTAAAACGAGCGTTATCAATAGGCTTCCAAAATTTTCTGGCCTTATGATAGAGGACCCATACTAGCATATTAATGATTTCTTAGAGGTTGCCTCAACTGTTAGGTATGATAATATGTCTAAGAATGATTTGCGAGTGCATCTATTTCCTTGGTCGTTGAGAGAAAAAGCTAAAAGATGGTACGTCAAATTGGCTAAGGCAAATAAAATTGGTTGGGAAACCCTTCAAAGAGAATTCATAGAGAAACATTATCACATAGGAAAGACCTCGGAAGCCCAGGATGCGATCAAAAGTTTTAGAGAGTTACCTGGTAAGAAGTTTCATGATGCTTAGGAGAGATATAGTGAAATCTTATATAAGTGTCCCCACCATAGGTTTTCTAAACATGATGTAGCTAAGAAGTTTTACATGGGACTTGGAGATGCACATAAAACTTTGATAGATGCATCAACACAAGGTCAATTTATCCTGAAGCCGACAAAAGAACTCTTAGATTTGTTTGATAATATAAGTGAGAATAAAATTCAATATGAATTTGAGTTGCGGGATAGAGAGGGACATGAGAGAGGATCCAATAAAGCATTTGTCATAGAAGGAAGGATGGATGAGGATGTTAGAAAGTCAATGGCATTGATAGGAGAGAAATTAGAAAGAATTAACGACTTTCTTTAGCAAAGTCATTCTCCTACGAGAGATAGCTTAGAACTAGAAGCTGAGTATTCTCAAACTGGGTGTCAGGACATAATGAATAATGCCCCTTTCACTAATTTATACACCTCAAATACCATAAATCACCCACTTTTATCCTATGGATCTACAAATGTGGAGAATCCACATCCAAGGTTCCAAAAGAGTCAACAATCATTCAACACCGAACCAACAATCATGGCTCAAAATCCTCAGTCAAATTAGTAATCCAGACAACCGTCCAATAATTCTCAAGCTCTCCAGCCATTCAATAATAATTAGGTTGTCGAGCCATATAACTATCAAAATCAGCCTAAAGGAAACCAAACCCAGGGATTTAATCCAGATAAAGTGTACCCTCAATATCCTCAAAATCATCTCCAACATCAAAATCCAACTCAAAATCCACCACCAAGGCCACATGACTTTGAAGAAGAGGTGATGAGTGCCTTGAAGGAGTTAAAAAATCAAGTTTTTGGGGAGTTCAAAAATAAATCTAACCATTTTCAGGCAGCTATCCAATCAATGAACTCTAAATCCTAATCCATTACGCAGATAGAAACCCAAATGGGGAAACTAGCTAATGTGGTGAATAGGCTTGAAGAGGAAAGATCGCTTAGGCAACCAGTGGTTAATCCAAAACGTCAACAAGTAGTGGATCGTGGTTTATTTGCTGAGCATAATTATGAAACAGTCCAAGCCATTACGACTTTGAGAAGTGTGAGGGAAGTGGATAGTAGAGTTGAGGAGGAACATGAAGAGAGGTTGCAGAGAAGAAATGAGGTGGAACGAGAAGACAAAAAAGAAGCTGAAGAAGAGCGCAGAAATGAGGCTGACAGAGTCCAGAAAGATAAATCTCAAATGAAGGAAGCTGAAGAGCCAGAAAGGGCACCATATGAGGAGGAAGCACCGTTTCCTCAATGTCTTAGAGAGCTAGCCAAAAATGGTAAGGATATAGAGTTAGACATGTTGAAGACATTCCGACAAGTCAGGATTAATCTGCCTCTCTTAGACATTATAAATCAAATACCACCCTATGTTAAGTTTTTGAAGAACCTTTGTACCCAAAAGCGTAAAAGCAGAAGTAAGGTCCCGAAGTAGATTTTGTTGACTAAATAAGTAAGTTTGATCTTACTGAGTGATACTCCACCTAATAGGAAAGATCCTGGTATTCCCATTATTTCTTATGTCTCTGGTGACCAAAAGATTGGTAGAGCTCTTCTTGACCTCGGTGTGAGTGTTAATATATTACATTACTCAGTCTATCAATTGCTTGGGTTAGGAGAGCTTAATCCTACATCGGTGGTGTTTCAATTGGCAGACATATCAACTAAACAATCGAGAGGAATTATGGAGGATGTCATTGTTCAAGTGGGTAAGTTTTACTATATGGTGGACTTTGTGGTGTTAGACATGGAACCTGACCATGGATCAAGGAAACATATCCCTGTTATCTTAGGAAGGCCATTTTTAGCTACGACAAATGCATGCGTTGATTGCAGGATATGGGATATGGATATTTATTTTGGGAATCTAGAGATGAGGATGAATGTCTTTGCTATCAACCATCAATTACCAGAACCAACCGAGTGTTTTAATATTGATAAGATGGTTGAATAAGTGGTACCTCAGAGGAGTCGAGCAAGGAATGATTTGGATGATGTGATTGAAAGGTCAAATGCAAAGTTTGACACATGGGATGAGTCAAAAGATTCACCTGAATCTCCATTTGTGTCACCATCAACATTGGTGTCCGACAACTCACTTTATAAGATTAGGTTCTATGACGGCACTGAAGGTCAGGAGAAGACCTTAGTGATGAAAAGATCAGAGGAGAATTTTAAAACTTGGGAGGACCAATAGTGATATAATTTGAAAGTTATTGCTGCGTTGGGAGCTGTGTTGTACCCGTCGTCAGAGAGATCATCAAGAGATTCAGTTGAACCTCAACTTTTCCCTCCACAGAAGTTGGTGTCTGAATGTACGCTTCTTGAGATGGTGTTCGTAGGGAGGATGACGTATTGAAAGATAAAAGGGTGTGAAGAATGTTAGAGCTGAGCATTTGCCATAAACTGTCATAGAGCCTACCAAGGATGACTCCCCTCTTAAGGACCCCTTTCCAAATGAGTAAGTGTTGAGTATAAATATGGTAGACAAGCTGTATGCCTAGGAAGATCCGTGATTAAGAAATGAGTATGAGGGGATACGGAATTACGCATATGAGGATATTAGAATTTACATAACTCGAATGAGAGTACATCATGCTAAGCATATTCGACTTAAGTTCTTTGAGCCTGGTTGAAAAAGACAGCAGTGTAATTCGAAATTGAAATTGTTTCCAGGTAAGATCCGGTTAAGAAGGGACATACCATTTAGAGTTAAATCAGTTTACCCCCACGGAGAGGTAAGTTTGGAAAGTGAGAGGTTAAAGTGGCGTAGTCATCGATTAAAGATTTATGAGGAGATTGATCCGGGACCGGAAGTTATGGCATCTTTCAGTTTAATGGAGAGTGATGAATTGGTGGAGGGAACCTTACATAAGGTATAGAAGGAGTATCTGCTGGATACATTACTTGTATATGGGGTGAAGTTAGAACGTGATAGAGGAGGTACTTTATATGATGATTATTGTTCTATATTTGATGTCATTGATAATACTAATTGTTCCCAAGTGAGAGCACTAAGAAAGTTACTTCCTACATTTTGTCCTATGAGTAGGAGACGGGTTGTAGAGAGGAAGGGTGTTGGATAACCCTTTTGAGTGGTCCTATCATGTCGACGACGTTAAATATTGGTCATTTGCTGTAAAAGTTAGTTTCTAGCCTGTGTTTGTAAAATAGTAGGTCATTTAATTTATGTAAATTTTAAATTCCTAGAGACGGTAGACCCTTAAGGCCACGTCTTTATCTTTGTTTTTATTTTTATTATTTTATTTTATTGTTATTTTATTTATAGGATTGTAGGCCCTTAAGGCCAAATCATTTGGAAAAAAAAAAAAGAAAAAAAAGAAGAGAGAATTTTTAATTTCTTGAAAAAGGTGTTGATTTCTAAATGTTTATGATGAAATTTATTTTCCTTACTATTATTGGGTATTTATGCTTTGTTAATGCTATCTACAGGTGATCCAAATCAAGTTTAGGGGAGGGGATTCATGCTTTGCTTTGGAATCCAGAATTAAGCTTCAAGGGTAACTGTATGTGTTCTCCCATATTATTTTTGACCATGAGGACATGGTCTGATTTAAGTTTTGGGGTGAGGGTATTGTATTACAAGGAATGGAAAATTTTTGAAAAAATTTGAAATTTTTAAATTTTTTGGAGCAGTTCTTTATTTTCACGCATGAATGTTTTGCATTACAGTTTGATTAAGTTTGTGTATATGATGCATGAGTTGTATGTGATGTGATATTCCCATTCATGAGAGTAATGATTAGATCGAGTTAGTGAAGTGATGTTGTTTTACATGGGTGAGTGAATGAGTGAAATTGAAATTAAGAAAGACGACTTTGAGCTATAAGCACAATCACACATTCACTATGAGAAATAGGTTGATTTTTGACTATGTAGTTGAAAAATAATTTTGCCATAATAAAAGGGGAGATGGGGAGATGTCAAGGTTGAAATGGAGAAAATTGAAAAGACATACATTGAAAAAATATATATAAGCAAAAAACAGTTCTTTGATCGGAGTAACCGGGCATTGGTATCACCAATATCACTGTTCGTGTTTAAAGGGGAGAAGATTGATGAACATAAATCCCATGGAAGAAGCTCGGGCCCAGTTGGTCGGGACTAAAAGCCCTTGCTGGAAAGTCCGGAGCTTAGAAAGACAAAAATGGATGAAAAGTGGAAAGATGGAAAGATACATTTTTCTTAAAAATGGAAAAGTTTGATTAATGAAGTAGGAGAAGAGAAACTGAAATATCATAGTCGAGTGTTCACAAAATCAAGGAAGGTTGTCTGGATTTAGAGTAGAAAGTAGTGAAATAATTCATTATTAGTGGGAACCATTCAAGACACGAAGCTTTGTATAATTGTTGTTCTGTAGTGAGTGGGAGTATTTGCATCCGTGTTGTCTTTTACATTATATCATGACTTAATTGAACTTGTGTGTGAACCCATGATTGCGTGATTAATAGGGAACTGAGATGTTTGTAGGTACTATCACTGGAAACCTTCACAAGACTTTACTCGTCCACTAGGGGTAACCTAGGGGTTTAAAAGGCTTGTTACACGTGCTAAGTGTAATCGTTGACCCTCACGAAAGCAAAGGAATAGTGTAGATTAGTATTGGTTAGTTAGGATAAAAATCATCAGAAGGTAGTGTTCCTGAGTTAATTTCTAAGGGACTAGCAATATGTAAGTTTGAGGGAGTGATAGGTGCTCAAAATTATCCATTTTAAGCCCCTATCTTCATGTTGTTATGTATTTTCATTCCATTATTTGGTATTTTTATTACGTTTTCGTGTTAAGGTATGTTTCAGGAGCTTAATGAAGAAATGAAGCATACTTCTAAATTAACTGAAGAGTATGTTCTCTCTATTCAAGAGGAGAGTCGAAGAGGAAGTTTGAGACAAAAATGGCTCCCGGAGGGCAAAAATGGCATTTCCAGAAGCCGTCATCTTTAACAAAAAATATCGTGGGTTTAAGACGGTCGATTTGGTGCATTCACGAAGAAAAGTGATTTTCCACAAAATACCTACGCTTTCAGTTTCAAAAAGTGGTTGGCAATCTCATTTGTATTCTTGGACCTACGCTTGGAGGTACGCTTGGGACCTACGCTTGATGCTTAGCTTAGGTGCGGAATGCTATAGTGTTTTCAGCACACAATTTTAGTCAACTTCGGGAGTTCATATCGCGGTCTAAAAGGTCCAAATGGGGTGATTCTTATGTCTATCATCAAGAGCTTTAATTCAGGTTTCTAACGATATATTACACGCCTCCATCCAATATGCTCCAGATATTAATAAATGAGTGAGAGGTGTCCTCTAGAAAAAGCTGGAAATTTCAGCTTTGGGTTGAAATCGTATTTTGACCCGAATTTATCCGTTTTGACCCAGATGACTTGAAGTTGGACCCCAACACCTCTATAAATGTAATATACACATATTATATATCACATATTAGGGTTTTGCTTGGTTGGGTGTGAAATTACAAAAAAGGGTAATCCTATTCTCCAAGTTAGGGTTTCCTTCAGCTTTGCCTATAAATACCAAGCTTTGCTACATAATTTTGGGACTTCTCTACACATAAGTTTTCAGAATATTTTTTGGAGATTCATCTATCATTCCAAGGAGGAGTCATTCAAGACCTAGAGATCCGGAGAAGGCGACCATGGAGGGCGATTCTACATCAACAATACAGTCTCCTTCTACCATGAGCAATTAATTCTGTATCTAGGGTTTTCTAGCAAAACCCTATCCAAGTAATGTAGTTTTTATCTTTGTTTTCAATTGTAATGAGGGGAATCTATGACCATACTATGATGATTGTAGTAGATGAGATAATAGTTTTATTCTTCAAACAAGTTTACATGTTTATTATGATTCTCGTCTTAGACTTAATAAATATGTTTATCTTACACAATCAAAATTATTCACTATGGGCTAGAACTCGGATGCTTAATTTGTGAGTTTTTTCACAATGGTGGTAATGAACCTTGAAACCCTAGGTTGGCACAGGCCGTGCCTTGGCGATTTAATATAGACATGTTTTAGTTTATTTTCATGCAGTAGGAGTATATTAGAGTAATATAATTGGCATGTACTAGTTACGTCAGTCATGAGACGGGTTTTCACAATCCGATTGATGGTACTCCTTTTTGGGGTATTATTTAGCTATTTGCGGTACGACCTGATTCACAGTTATGGATCGCCCTCGTAGAGTTGATATAAATAGGATTTATATTATGCGGTTAGTGGTGGAGTAAAGAAAACCCTACTATTCTCTCTTTCTTAAATCACAAACCAAATTACTTTGCTTTTACGATAATTTTATTTAAAACAGATAATTTGGCCTTTGACCACCCAAACTAACAATTTTCAGAAAGTATAATTCAGTGTTTTTAAATTATTAAAGCGAACAATCTTAGTCTCTGTGGGATCGATATCCCTTACTCAAGCCATATGCTACTCTATAATTGATACGTGCGCTTGCGTAGGGTAAAACCTAGAGTCGTTAAGGTGTTGTTTTTAACCACATATTTTTATACACTTGACGTTGCATCAAGTTCCGGTATTATAGTGGTCATAGAAAAAGCTGAAACATCTCCTAAAGGTATAACACTTAGGAGTTGAAGCCTAAGGGACTTTGACTAAGGGACTCAATTATGAGAAATAGGCTTGAAGCCATACCTGGACTAACCATTAGGGGCCTGAGGTCTTGTGAAAATTTGTCAAAATGGAATCATTGAGGCAACGATAGACTTAGGCCGGCAAAAATGGGGCAAGGGCCAAATGCTTCCCATTGGCTAGAGCAACGACAATCATAGTAGTTTCCTTGTTTACTTGGTTGGCCACCACACATGGCAGATACCTATTAATCCACACTAATAGGAAGGCAATATGTTCGTCATTCTCAACGGGGCCATCAAATTTCTGGAAGTGTTTAACTAAAGGAGTCAAAGTGGTTACATAATTTTTAGTGCCAGTGGATTTTAATGGGTAATTAAATTATTCTTTATTGGATATAAGGGAGTGAACATTGGCCCCAATGGTTTTGAAGCCAATCAAATGGCAGATATCCTTTATTGTTGGGGACATCATTCCACAATTAAGATGGAATGAATTGGTAGTGGAACTCTAAAAGAAAATGGCAGAGAAAAAGGGACATTTATCTTAGGTTTGAGGGATCTTACTAAATTGGATGGTGTCAAAGATTCCCAGATCCTACCACAAGGCACCTTTGGCTGCCGCAACCCTATCCACCTAAACTGACTAGCTATCGTGAGCACTTACCCAAGACTTGAACTCAAATTGGGGCAAATTATCTCCGGCCTCTGGTGGGATTTGTCACAAATAGAGAAAATTGTTATCCGCCATGGGATACAAATTACTAAGGGATTCAGTGGGAAGTTGTAGGAAGGCTACCCCCAAACCTATACAAGAATCTTTTAAGGGAATGAAGGGTTCGATGACAAACTCGTCTTTTGGAAAAGTCCTCATGATATCATTGACTTGTTGAGCATGGGTTGTTCGAGAGGTAGAAGTAGGCAATAATTCATGATCAGGGTTGATCGCTCTGACCATTGGAGCCATGGAAAAGAGTGAAGATTGCAGAGAAAAAAAAAAAGACAATCTAGGTTTTCGTTTTAATCAGAAAGATGAAAGGGGGAATAAATGTGTTTAAGTATGGAGGAAAGGATATATATATGTGTGTAGGATGTATATCTACATATACCTACACATATATGTTGACATATTAGAAGATGTAATAAAAGATAGGCTTATGAATTTAAAATATTTTTTGAAATTCAAACTCTTGTTGGAAAAGGTTGAGGCCTATTAGATAGCCACCTAGAATTATGATGGGTTTGGGAGTCCCAAAAGAAGGGAAATGACCAAAAAATGACGGGGAACCTGGAACGATCAGATGTCATCATTTGGCTGGTGAAATGTGGAGGATGGATAGGGTGAATAAATTCAAATTGGATTGTGAAGGCAAGCTTATCTCTAAAGGACAACAAGCTTCAATTGGCCTTTTATTCTGAAAAACGGTCCAAGCCCATGAGGACTTCAAATTTTAGAGGCTTTGTTTGACATTTTAACAAGCCTCCAAAATTTGGGGGGTATACGTTGGCACCCAAATTTTCATGCCACGGAATGGCCAATTAACTCATGTGAGCATGGCCATCAAAGTTCTATGGATCATGGCTAAGAGTCAATTACTGTTGAACATTCGAAATAGGCCAAGTTCTCTAAGAAGTCGTGGCCCAAAAAAAGAAAAGAATGAAGAGATCTATACTGACTATTACATGACCAACTTTAGGATTGATAATGGAGAGACACATGTTAGCCGTTTAAGCCATGACAATATGTTTAGTGAATATCTTTAAGTGCATGAAGATAAACTTGAAGCGGTTAAAGATAAAAGAAATATAAGTTGTAGAGAGGAAAAGGGGGGCTAAAATTAAGGGGCGTGGCCAAACATCACGGAGCTGATAGTTTTGTAAAGAGAAACCAAATTCATTAGGGAAGTATCGTTTGCTGGCCATGACCAAAGAAGGAGCAAAGCAAGGAGACACGATTTCAGTAGTTGCAAAGAAAAGATTCCAAGCTGGAAACAAAGAGAACATGTGGCAGAATGTGAAAAGAGGTTCAAGACACATGGCAACATCTTAGATAGGGAGTTGGTGGAAGTTACCAAGTACAATAGGATTTTTGTATAAATAGAGTACTTAATGTAAATTTTGACTCCCTCTTACAGCACACACAATCACTCAACACTTTGCAAATTCTTACATTTGTAATCTTTATCCTTTCAATTTGCACTTTCATTCCAGTAATGTTAGTTCAAATCATTATTTATTTTATTTTGTCTTAATTCATTATCTTGTAATCCATATTGCAAGAAGTGGTATTTTATTTGTCCTTCAATTCATGTCATTCAATTCCATGCAATTTCATTCACTTGCAACTTATTTTGTTTCATTCCCAGTCAATTACAATTTATTTCATTCCTTGCAGTAGTTTATCTCTTCAAACTTTGACATTTAAGTCCTTTTAATTAAGGTAAAAAGAATCCTTGAAGTAGAAGTCTTATACTTTTATTTCACATTCACTTGATCCATATCCATCACTTCCGAAAGAAGAGTTGCACATTCTTTTGGCAAGTTCTTGACTCTTTTTGAGTCTGGCACGCCCGCACTTCCAACTTGGAAAACACCACACTTTCGTGCAAATAATAAGCTCCACAAATTTTCTTCTCTTTTAAAATTGAACATGGGAGAAGAGTTTGTATGGGAAGAGCTGCACCAAAAGACCTTTGACAAGATTAAGGAATACTTATCAATTTTGCCAGTGATAATGCCACCACGAAAGAGATACCCGCTAAAATTGTACCTCTCTGCCGTTCATGAGTCAATTGGAAGCATGCTGGCCTAAAACAATGACATCAGCAGAAGGAGGCTGTTTATTATCTAAGTAGGGTGTTAATTCAAGTGGAATGTAGGTATTCTTCAATAGAAAATCTATGTTTAACTTTGTATTATTCTGCAATGAAATTAAGAGTTTATATGCTCTCGGTTGAAGTTTATATAGTGTGTTAAACTGATGTGATTAAATTTATGCCATTGAGGCCTTTACTTATTGGTAGAATTGGAAATGGTCTTTGGTCTTGATGGACTTTAATATAACATACATTCTTGGCCTCTCATCCTCTAGTTGAAGTGGAACCACAAGTTTTTGATGAAATGGATTCTGCCATGATAAACATGACTTCACGGACATTGAATTTTGATGGATCAAGTACGGTAGATAGGCCAGGGGCTGGAATTGTCATTATATCACCTAATGGGGAAAAAACCTCATTTTCTTTCTTCCTGAATTTTGAATGCACTAATAATTAGGCAGGCCTTGAAATTCTGTTGGAAATGGGAGTTATAAGTGTGCACATTATAGGAGATTCCAACTTTGTCCTTTGCTAAATTTTAGAAGACTTTAGATGTTTGAGTTGGCAGTTAAGACCTTTCCATTCTTTGGCTACACAGTTAGTCCAACAATTTGATGAAGTGAATATGGAACATAGGCTGAGGAATAGAAATAGAGAAGCAAAAAACTTGGCTCAAATGGCTTATGGGATTAGGGTTCCCAAAGGCATGGAAGAGGTATTGGTGAAAGTAAAAAGAAGAGCACTTCCAATGGCCAAAATGAGGAATGATATAATGGTAGAATCATTTGCCATCGATATTTTTTATGGTAATATGGAAGATTGGAAGATTCCTATTGTCAATTACTTGGCAAACCCCCATTTTCCAACTACCAGAAGATTGAGGTTGATGGCAGTTAACTACATCCTACTGGCCTTCTACTGCAGTGCATTTCGAAAGAATAAGCCTTGAAATTCATGGAAGAGGTTCATGAAGGATTATATGGGGCTCACCATGCTGGAACAAAGATGAGATGGTTGATTAGAAGGTATGGATATTATTGGACAGGGATTCTGAAAGATTGCATGACATATGCTAAGGGGTGCAAACCTTGTCAAGTCTATGGACAAACTCAGAAACTGTCAGCCATTAAAATGCAATTCATCATAAAGCCATGGCCATAGATATGATTGGAATGATTAGGCCTCCATCTTCTGACCAACATCAATGGATAATTGTGGCAACTGATTCTTTTACAAAGTGGGTGGAGGCTGAACCATACAAGGCAGTGAATCAGAGTGTGGCCATCAACTTCATAAGAGATAAAATCTTCCATCGCTTTGGAATTCAATAGTCCATCATTTCTGACAATGGAGGAGTATTTAGAGGAAGTGAGATGATGGAATATGCTGAGTCTAAAGGAGTTAAAATGCTATGTTCTACTATCTATAATGCTCAATCAAATGGACAAGTGGAAGCTGCCAATAAGATAATTATTGGCATCATAAAGAATATGGTAAAGGAGAATCCAAGGACTTGGCTTGATCTTCTTCCATAGGCTATATAGGCATATAGGAATTCCAACAGAACAAGTACTTGAGTCACTCCTTACATGCTAACATATGGCGATGATAAAGTTCTTTCAATGGAGATAGCAGTGAGATCTGTCAGAATAGCTTATCAAAGTAACTTGACCCCGACAAAATAAGCTTTGTATGAGACTAGGCTAAATGCCTTAGACCATATGGTGGCTCACAAAAAAAAGGTTATTAGAGCTTATAACAACAGGGTAAAACCTAAGTCTTTTGAATACAAATGACTTGGTTAGGAAAGTCATTCTACCAGTTGGAAAGAAAGATCGTAAGTATGGAAAATGGACTCCAAGTTGGGAAGGGCGTAACCAAATCCACAAAGTCTTAGGAAATGGAGCTTATCACTTGATGGACTTAGATGGGGAAATTCATGCTTATCCTACTAATGGCCAATTCCTAAAGATATATCGACCAAGCTTCCTTGAAGTTTTGAAAGAAAAAGAAAGCCAAAGTTAGCTTGGTGCTACCTTGGCAGAAATAAACCATCTCATAGATGGATGTAAATAGTTTGTTAAGTTATTTAATTTTCACCTTCTAGTAAAGTTACTTGTAAGTATTTTGTATCTATGGAAAGTGTTTTGTTTAGTTCAAGTCAGGAAGGGAAATAAAGTTCCTATGGCCTTTCTGGAAGAGGCCCAAGCCCACAGAAAGTTGGGGGTCAAATGTGGACACGAAAATTTTCACTACCACATGGCAGGATAGGGATGGGCCACGAATGAAGTAGTAAGAAGAGGTTGCGTTGTAAAGGAGTGGAGTTAGACCAAATAAGTGAACTAAATCTAAGGAATTTGAGATGCTAAAGAAGACTATGAACTTGGATGGAAAGGAGACCAAATTCATAATACTTGGCTGTTGCATTTGAATGAGTGATTTTTATAGTGCAGCTACGTGCCAAGAACACTTTTCATCACAAACTACAACTAACACATGGTAAGAAACTAGGGAGAGATGAGGTACACATGGCATTAATAAGCAAGGGAAGTTGGAGGCAGTTACCCAAGTGCAATACACTACTGATTTAAATAGAACAGTTAGTGTAATCTTTCAGGCTCTCCTGCATCAACCAACAATACACAAATACTTACAATTTCTTACAATTGTATCCCTGCATTATCCAAATTTGTACTTTCATTCCATAATGTTAGTTTAAATTGTTTGTTTTATTTTGTTTTGAGCCATTAACTTGTAATCCATATTGCAAGAAAGTGATGTTTAACTTGTCTTCTAGTTTATGTTATGTAATTCTCTACAATTTCAATTATACGCAAATTCTTCAATTCCCTTTTCCAGTCAAGGTCTCCAATTCCCTTTGGCAAATTTCCTTTGGCAGTCAATTTCTCAAATTTCCTTTGGTAATTTCCTTTGGCATTCGAGTTCTTCAATTCCCTTTTATTTTAGTATTCTTACTTTCCTTTCAAACTTTGACACCTAAGTCTTTTTGACCAAGGCAAAAAGAATCCTAGATATAGAAATTTACAATTTCTTATTTCACAATCGCTTGATTTCCATTTCGATAACTTCCAAAAGAAGAGTTGCACATTCTTTTATAAGTTTCTTTTGACTCTTTTAGAGTCTGACACGCCCACATCTACCAACTATCCATTATTTTGCAAGCAATTACTGGTGGAGCATGAAAACCCTAATTTTTCTTTATGTTGATCACAATCACAATTTAAATTTTGTTTTTAGTTAAATTAGTTATAAATCTCAAAACAAATCAAAACCTTTTTCAAACTATAATTAAATACTTTTAGATTGCTAGAGTGAATAATCCAAGTCTCTGTGGGATCGATATTCCCTTTCTCATGCCGATTTGTGCTACAATACGATTCGTGCGCTTACGATAGGTTAAACCTTGTCGTCGTAAGGGCCCATTCTTAATTATTATTTTTAACCCCGTTCGACGTGCATCATGTTTTTGGCACCGCTACTGGGGACTTGGCATTATTCTTAGTTTTAATAGTTTGGTAGCATTGAGTTATTGTAGTACTTTTAAATTTGAAAATTTGGTGTGATTGATAGGTACACTGGAAAGCATAAAGGGAATTAGCGAAGCATTGAATTGCGTCGTTGGACCTCTTGTGAGTTTTAGTTTAGCTTAATTTCGTGCATAACTTTAGCTTTAATTTATTTCCATAGTTAGAATAATTTAGAAGTAGTTTGTTTTATTTTCATAAAAAAAAACAATTCGCCTTGTGCATATGCGATAGGCAATCCCCTTTCGATCCCAATGATGAATTAATACCTTTTCATCAGGAAATCGAGAGAACTTTTTGAAGGAATCATTGAGCTAGATTAGAAAAGCTTCGAAAGAAGTTGGATTTTAAGAGAATGGGGAGCCGCAATGCAGCTACGCGACGAGCCCCAGCTATGTCCTTGAAGGGGTTCGATGCACCTTCAACTCATGAATCGTGTGTTGAATTTCCAGAAGATGAGGGGGTCAAACACTATGAGATCAAATCTAGTGTTATCAACATGTTGCCAAAATTTTATGGACTCATAAATGAGGATCCATATCAACATGTTGTCGAGTTCATAGAGATGACTTCAAATATGGAAATCGAGAATCTTAGCACTCACGCGTTGCGTGCGTGATTATTCCATTTTCCTTGAAAGAAAAAGCTAAAAGATGGTATATTAATTAGGATAGGGATATAAAAATGAATTGGGAAACTTTAAAAGCTGAATTTTTAGAAAAATACTTTCCGATAAGTAAAACCCATGAGGTGCAACACGTAATTACCCACTTTAGAGAGTTGCCCGTTGAGCAATTTCATGATGCATGAGATAGATTCAATGAGATTTTACGGATGTGCCCCCATCACAAATTTGTTGAGTAGAATATTGTGTGTATCTTCTATCTTGGACTTAATGAGACTCATAAAAATTTGATAGATGCAGCAGTGGGAGGGCAGTTTACACTAATGCCAGTGGACGAAGTCTTGAAGGTGTTTGATAATGTGAGCGACAACTCACTCCAACACGAGTATGAAATACGTGCTAGGGATGGAGTCGAAAGGAAATTTGACAAACTCTTTCTTGTTGAAAGAGATGATGATGTTAGAGAACAAGTAGCTGTATAAAGACAAACTTGATAAGTTCATTAATCTGAGTCAATCAGCTCCGAGAGAAGTCTTAGCAATAGGACCTGACGATGCCCAAAGTGAATATTAGGGTAATTAAATAGTTGGTGCTGATGTGAATGCAGTATGGACCATATCGAACAATAATCTTTATTATAATTCATATAATCCGGGTTGGCGTAATCATCCAAATTTATCATATTATTCTCAGAATGTGGTGAATCCTTAGCCAAGGTTTAATCAGAACCAACTAATTACCAAACGTAATTTTCAACCTAATTCTCAAGCAACCCATCCTACTAATTACCAAACGTAAAGAAGTCAAACCTCACCATCTAAACCACCTGGCAGTGACCTTAAGAGGCTTGTAGAACATGATGGGCTTTCACTCCCAAGCCATTTCGAAGTTAGAAACCCAAATGGGGCAACTAGCTAACACGATGAATAGACGATAGGAGGGAAGATTGCCTAGTCAGCCAATGGTGAATCCAAAGAGTAGACAAATGATGGAACTTGGACCATTTACTAAAAATACTAATGAGACAATCCAAGTCATCACGACTTTAAGAAGTGGAAAGGAGGTGGAGATTAAGGTTGAGTAGAAGTAGGAAAAAAGGACGGGCAAGCGTAAGGCGGCTGAAGTCGATGATCCAGAGAAAGGAAAAATATTTACGGTGAATGGTCACATGCTTAAGCATTATATTGATGTCCAACTAATTGAGTGTATTGTAGAGTCGATCGATTTGACCGATCCGGCAAACTAGCAAGATCCCGGATGTTGAGAAATAACAACGTCGTGCCAATGACGCTAAACATTGGTACTAGGGAATCAAAGTTATTTTTTGAAACTATTTCTGTAGTTTGTATTTTAGTTTTATAGTAATAAGATCGAGTTGTAAATATCATTGTTGCCATGGTTGGTGTGGTGAATTATTCAGTAAGACGTATGAAATACGCAGGGAGTAAATACGCTGAATGGTGGACAAGAAGAGATGAGGGGTTGAGGCTGAATTTTTCACCTAATCTAGGGTGCTACGCTTAAGCGTAGTTCTGAAGTTACAGACTCCAGCCTACGCAACTCTATTATATAAAGGGGTGGGTTTAAACATTTCCTTTTCATTCTCTCCACCACCAAATTCTCTCAAATCACTCCCAAATCCTTCCTAACGCTTATACCGTCCGTTTCTTTCCAATCCTATATCAGATCCGTGCTTAGATCGTCAGGATTCAGGCGAAGAACTCAAAGAGTCTCGAAAACCAAATTTTGGAGAAATCGTTAAATCGGTTGATTCAGTTATATTGTTTTTCCATATTTGTTTTTATAATTACTCTTTTAATCATTATAAACAAGTATTGACGAATGAATCCCGTCGAAAACATGTTTTAATTTGTTTCTCAAAAGTTGTGATTATCAATGATCGGGTCCCAAACCTCGATTGGTTTAGGACTACTAGGATTGGATAATAATTAATAATAATAATAATAATGTGTGCACATAAGCCCTTAAAGTTGACCTAGTTGTCCCTATCGCAAGTGCACGAATCTATTATAGTATAGTATAGATGAGATATGTGTTGGCCACATATTGACACCTAGAGGGGGTGAATAGGGTCAATTACAAACTTTGAGTCTTTTTCGGTTTGACTTTGTTTTAACAAAAGTAATATTTGTAGAGCTCTAGTCAAACACTTAGTTAGATAGATGATCCTTAAGTGACTACCTCATTTCATACTTTGAATCATGAACAATAAATTGCATTACCAAATATATACATAATGGATTCAATAATGAGAACTAGTTCAAGCATTCATTACAACTTAATATGTGTAAGCATTTTTCTCACATATGTATAGAAATGATGCAAAGTGTTATTTGTCATAAAGAATACTTTGAAGAGTTTACAAAAAGTAATTAAACATTTTGTGCATATAAACTCTTAAGAAGAATGATATATTCAATATGCATTGTGTCAAACACTTGGGGGAGCATATGAACATATTATGCTAAGGTGTGTTGAATATGAATTTTATCAAACACTTGGTGTGCACATGGATTATATCTAAATGAGAAGATAGTCTAAGCCATAATCTAATCATGTTCACAATTTTAATTCATTTCAACTATGCATTTTCCTAACCTCTTCATGGATACACAAACACAAGCAATTCCATAGAATTGATACATATAAATCTCAAGATTATAAATGACAATTGATTTTAAAGTAAAGAGATAAGGGTTAGAGAAAATGCACACCATAGACACCGAGATTTTTACATGGTTCAATCAAATCTTTGGTCTACTCCATGCCTTGAGATAACCTCTCAAGGATTCCACTATCGTGCTTCTCTTTCTGGGGATAAGCAAACCCTTACATGCCTCATTCTTCCGGGTGAATAACAAACCCTTACACGCTCTTTCTTCCGGGTGAAGAGCCAACCTTCGAACACTCTTGCTTCCGGGTGAAGAGCCGACCATTGCTCACTCTTGCGGGTGGATAACCAACCAAATCCTCTCTTTATTAAGGTTGAGAGAAACCTTTACAAAGCTTCAACAAGCCATTCCCATGCCAAGACAACTTCTTGGACTTTCACTCTCAAATGAATAAGAATTGAATTTGAGTGTACAACAATATCTCTCAATAGATGGATATAGAAATTCAAAGCTCACTTTCTCACATACTTAGAGTCATAAATGAAATAATAAATTGAAAATCTCAAGTCAAGTATGAAGAATCAATCACAAGAAGAAAATATGAATGATGCTCATGTGGTGATTCATGTAGGAGTTTTCTACCCAAAAATAATTTCAAAATTGAAGCACAAATGATAGATCTTTCATACTCCTATCTCCCTCTCTTCTCTTAACCATTTTTGGCTCATATAATGCATATATATAGTATAGGAACACAATATAGCCGTTTGGGGGTGTTTGGGGAAGTTTTGGAACACTTTGGATCCCAAACTAGCCGTTAGAATTCAAATTCCGGATGAGGCAGTCGACTGGGTGTTTTGGGGCAGTCGGCTGGGTCTTCAAAAATTCATTCCGAAATTTATTTGTAACTCTCTGACTCAGCCAATCGACTGGCCTTCTTGGCCCCGTCGACTGGGTCAACAGGCAGTCGACTGGGTGGTTACAGTTCACTCTTGTGGTCATAACTAGAGTTCCGTAACTCGGATAAAGGATTTATTTAGCTTTTTCGAAAGAAGACTTCAAGATAGTGATTTTAGGCTTTTGAATCACTCCATTTGACCCATGTGTGAGTGAAATATGGTTGTTTGAATGTGACTCTTCATTTCGAACTTCTAACCCACTTAATGATTTTTCGTGAAATCTTTTGGGATTTTTCCGAAATGACTTAGGCACACTCCTAGGATGTCTTAGAAACTTATTCAGGTCCTTTAGATGCCTAAATTCAATATTGAGATCATAAAATGTTTTTCCAATTTAAACAAATTCTCAATATTAGACAAAAGCTTTTCATGGTTTAACAATTTTGTTCAAAGCTTTAATATGCATCTAGAATCCATTTCAAGTGATATGAGTTAAGTTAATGGTTCTAGGACAACATCTTTGTTGAGTTCTCCCATAGCTTATGAAAGGTTGAACTAACTCAACTTTAACAAAGACTAAATGATGTTCATAGTCTAATGCTAATGATGCAAGGACTCATGAATGATATGCATGATCCTATATGCTATATGGTCAAGAGTTGAGCTTTCAAATGAGTTATTTCAAAAATAACTTTACATTTAATCAAGCACTCACCCAAGACTATTTTACCCATTTCTTTGATCTTCAATTTCTTTAAGCTTTGGGTTGATGTCTTCATCCTTGTCTCCAATGTCTTTTGAGCTCTAAGAACCTTTGCTTGATCTTCTCATGGATCCACTAGCTCTCTTGAGTTTATCTTGAATCAAAAACATATTAAGCATAACTGAAGTAGACATTAAATTCACCACATTTAATGGTTTGTTATCATCAAAATGTCATGTTTACCCATGGTGGAAAACCTTGGGTCAACAATAGGGTATATCGAATCCAAAGAGACTATTGAATTCACAACTTCTTTATAATTATTGTAACTAAATTATAAAAGATAATTTATTTATTTGGTTTTCTAGAATTAATTTGAAAATAAATAACATAAAAGTAATGATAGATTTTGGTTTTGGTTGAAAACAATGGAGATAAAGATCTAGGGTATTTTTAACTCCACCACGAATCACATAATATATACTCTTAATCATTTAATTGTAAAGGGCGGTCTATCATATGTGAATGAGATATAGGGTCGCAAACATTGGCAAAACCCTAATCCCAAAAATGGAAAATTTAATCCATCATTGGCAGAAGCCATCATTGAACAAGCATAACTAGTACATGTATCTACTCTAAAATACTCCTACTAACATAAAATAAAAACATGTTACTCATTATCTTTCCTTATGCATGGTTTGTCTAAATCAAGATTGCATGTTAATTACCACCATTGTGTAGAAAATTATGAGTTAGACATCCGAGTTCTAGCCCATAATGAATAACCATGATTATGCAAGATAAAACATTCATTCAAGCTAAGACAAGACATAGAATAAATGAAGAATCTTATATAAAATCAAATGTAATCACTCATCTATACAATCATCATACATGTGTCCTTCAGTTTCCCATTATACAATAAAAATAGGAAATAATCTACATTACATGGCTAGGGTTTTGTTAAAAACCCTAGATATCGATTTAGTTGTTCATGGTAGTGGATGTCTACATTGTTGATGTAGACACACACTCCTTGGTTGATATTCTGCCCAACTCTCCAAGAAAATATGTATATTTCCAACCTCTTGGCTGTATTATATATATATATATCAAAATCTATATATAAATCAATAAGGGAGACCACTTTCTTTTAATGAAAAAGAGGCGTCTTTATTTATTAATCTGATTGCTTCAGGATTAAGTCAGGAATGTGTATCTTGATATTTCTTGAAGAATGGTATAAAATCTCATCACATATGGTCAATATTGCATCCAAAATAGCCTAGAGATCATTCCATGCTGAGTCTGGCCAAAACGGGCCATAGGTGCATATGCAAGTTGCTGATGTGTTCTGGCCGCATTTGGTCTTACCGAGTACTTGGTGAGGAATACACCGAGTACTCGGTGGTCGCGCAATGGCACGAGAACGCGTGTATGTATCTTAAATTTATCTCACTTTTGTATTGTCGAGCCTTAAATGTATCAGCATATTCAAGTTGCTGATGTATAGTTAGGAGCCTGAAGTGTTTGTTTGGTAGAGGGAGTGGTGCCCTTTTTTTGGGTTTGGTTTGAAAATTGTGCACCACTCCATGTTTGACATGTATGGTATTAGAGCAATAGTGTTTGAATAGTGTCAAATCATTGGACCCAAATCTATCATTTTTCACACCATCTCAATAGATGGTTTGGTTGGAGTTGGGTTGGTTTTGTCACACCAAAAATATTCTTTAACTCAAACCAATTTAATTTGGTGTACCATTGTTTAACCCAAACCAATTCATTTATAATATTATATATATATATATATATATATATATATAAATTAGAAAAATAAAATATTTCAAAAAAATCAAATGAAAAAATATATTTCATAAAAAATAAAATATTTCGGGAAAACAAATATTTCTAGAAAAAATAAAATATAATCAAAATATATTTATTATTTTTTAAACAATATACAAATTATATGTATTTTTACTGAAATCTTTTATTTTTTCAAAATATTTTATTTTTTTGAAATATCTTATATAAAATATTTTATCTATAAATATTTCGAAAAATTAAATATTTATGAAAAATTAAATATTTCTAAAAAATTAAATATTTATATATTTTATTTTTTAAAACATATATATTTAGAAAATGTTATTTTAAATAAATAAAATATCAAACTATTCCAAGTTACCAAATATGATTGGTTTTAGACTTTCAGCTCATACCAACTCTACCAAATATGGTTTGGTTTTTCAGTTTCACTTTTTATCACACCAAAACCATCTGCACCAAACATGGTTTCAGTTCAGAATAAAACCACACCAACTCCAACCAACCCAACTCCAACCAAACCAAAACAAAAAACCAACACCACACCGTCTACCAAACAAGCACTAAATGTATGATATTTGGCTCTTATCATGACCTCAAACTTAAACTTTGGTAGTCCCTTAACAATCAATTAATAGAAACTTTTCAAAATTCGTGATGATTGTGTTTTTAATAAAATAAATTAAAAATACTAACTAAAATATTTAACATTTTCTTTCGTGAAGGTATATGATTACACTTAGCACGTTTAACAAGCCTTTTAAACCCCTCGGCAATATTGAGTGGACGAGTGAAGTGTCGGGAGGGTTAAATATACTACCCATAAATTTTTTCATTCTTCATTCTTGTATGCTCATGAAATCAAATAATCATTAAATCATGCAAATGCTATAATTTTGTCAGAGTAAAATGTTTACAAGTTATCCCCACTCACTTATACACAATAATTTTAATGAATTAAATTTAAAAGAATGGTTCCCACAGTGGTGAAATAAACTTGCTAATTTCTATAGCCAATCCACATAGCTCTTCGTGTTTTTGTGAACATTTTTTATAGTACACTAATCTCAAATTAGGATCTCGGTTCGTGGTTGTGTTTTTTACTTTTTTCTTTGTTCGGCTCCCACCTTTCTCTTTTGAGCAACAGTCATTATTTAAGGAGCAAACCAATAGCCGAAGAATTTGAAAAGGAAGACCACCTTTCACGAAATCAAAGATGGAAAACATGTTTCTTCTCTGTAGAGATGAGCAATGGAGCTAGTGTGCTGTCTATAGAAAGGACAGGCGATGCGACAAAGAAACCTCGAATTAGGAGCCCCTCTGGATGAGATGCCCATAAGGAAATCTCCTTTCTTCTACTTCATTGATCATGTTTTTCCATGACACAACATCAATATAATATTTTGTTTTTCATTTTTATCCCTTTTTATCTTTCTAAGTCTCCGGACTTTCCAGCGAGGATTTTATGTCCTAACCAACTAGGCCTGAGCTTCTTCCATGGGATTTATGCTCATTAGTTTTCTCTCCTTTTTATGCGAACAATGATATTGGTGATACCAAGGTCCGATTACTCAGATCGAAAAACTACTTTTTTCATTTTTTATTTTTTTCATATTTTTATTTTCTCCATATATATTTTTCTTTCTGTTACTACTCCCCTCCTCCGCTTGTCATTGAAACAAAACTATTTTTTCAGCTATATAGTAAAAGGTCAAATAGTTTTTCCATAAAGAATGTGTTTGTGTGCTTTTATAAATCAAGATTATCTTTTTCGGTTTCAATTTCATTCATTTATTCACTCATGTGGACCACATCTTAAAAATTCAATTTAATAAAATTATTACATACTCATGAGCGGGGTAGTTATATACATGATACCTTTCTAGTCATAAGATGTACACAAATCAACTCATATCAAATCTCAATCACATATTTCGAATGAAGAACTTAATAATTTTTTTAATTTTTCTCATTCCCTTAAAGCATTAAATAACTAATTCCTCCCCCCCCCCCCCCCCCCCACCAAACTTAAAGCGGACCATGTCCTCATGATCTAAAAATAAAATAGGGAAGAAATTGTTACCGCCCTTGAGGTATAATTTTAGTTGCTTTGATATATGGAACATATCTCCCCCCAAACTTGCTTTGGATGATCTATTAAACAAAAAAAAGACACTATGCAATACCCAAGATCATATCCAATAGAGATAATGTTTTAAATAAACCAAAATATAAAACATGAAGCATATTTTTCAAGGGAATGGAATTTTATTAATAAAATCACTCATGATTTGACCTTAAGGGCCTACAGTTTTTAAAGATTAAAATTGTAGAAAAATAAAATAAAATTAAAACAAAACATGGATAGAACCAATGCTAAACGAATTTGGTGGGAAAAATAATAAATCAAAATTAATTAAAAATAAAATATTAAGAAAGTGAATTCTACATCCATTCCCTTACTCCTACGAATTTTTCTTCTATTCCATCCTTAGCCACTTTTGTTGATCATGAGATCGTTCTCCAACTCATCAACCCATTCTTTTGGTACTTCTATATCATCCCATGTGGTTACTTGTTCTTCTTCTTTTTCTCCATAGTCATCATTAAACATTTTTGCATAAAAGTAAGAAGCTATGGATATATATTCTGCTTCGGTATGAAAATGCCATCACCTACTGCATTCTTAATTAATTTGGTTATATGGAATGGGTAAGGGAATTTCTATGTAGCTGCTATGAGATTCCCATAGAGTTTGATATGCCCAAGCATACACCCAAGAATAATCTTCTGAAACGAAACCCAACACCCATATGAAAATAGTAAATAATCTTAATTATTGCTTCATCTCGCAATGCCGATATTCATTCGGATAAATCTACGATGCGATAACCGTATATAGAAACCAATAGTTGGGATTTAATATTTGCTTGATGAGTGATACTTCATCATCATGCGCATAATAGTTCGGACATATGGCATTGATCATCTCAGGGATGGTAAGTGTGAATGGTTTTGCTAAAGGCAAAAATCTCTCACGTAACTCCTCAGGACACTTATCCGGAATACCCCATGCTTTCATATTTATGGAAATTTCATAAAATTTTATTTTTTTTATTAGAAGCTACTAAAACTATATACTATACTAATATATTATAGACAACGTCATAATTTGAAAGAAAAATCAAAATACATAATTATATATATTAATTTTCGGAATTTAGAAAAATATATTTTTTCCCATGATTCAACGAGTACTCGGTGAGAAAACTACCAAGTACTCGATAGTCCTTGTACCAGAAAAACTACTTTTTTCTTTAATATAAATATATATAAAGTTAATACATAGAATATATATAAGAAGTTAGTAAATAAACTTAAATAAAATATTTAAAATAAAATAAAATAACTATATATATGTGATACATAAATATTTATATAAAATTAATTAAAAATAGAAGTATTTATTTATATAAGTTAGAATTTTAGAAAAAATATGTTTTAAAAATCGTACAGTCCCCCAAACTTATATTGTTATATCATATAAATGAAAAATAGATAAAATCTAAATAATTTGCTCGATAAATACCAAAATATTCATTTTCATTAATTTTCTAATATTTTTCATTGGGGATCGAGTACTAAAACACAATTAACAAAATAAAGCAAAAAGTACAAAATAATTATTCAAGACTCTGCCTACGACAATATCTAGAACATAATTATATGTCGGCTCATGATCGACTACTCTTTCTAAATCCTAAGACGGTGGTGGTGGATGAGAAGTGGATGCAAAGTCTTTTTCGATCAACAAATCGACTTTCATAGTTAGGTCCTCCAATTTTTTCGCCATACCCTCTATGGTTGCCACGAGTTTTTCATATTTCTTTTTTGTTATTGGCACGGTCTCACATTCATTCTCATCATCCTCTTTACGTAGTCGAGATACCATACTATGCCAACTAGAAAGCTCAAAATATTTTAGCTTATACTCATTATTTCATATCTTCGTTATCGGCACACCACTATCTTTCATCAACTTCATAGCCAACGTCAGGAATGGAACCAAATAGGATGAGGCATTCACCTTGTTACGACTACTCATGTCGTCCCATGTTTCATAGATATTTTTCCAAATTACCTCCGGGATTGAGATCCAATGATTCATTGCAAAAGCATACAAAGCCTCTTGAAAAATCCCACGATGTTCATTAGTATGTCCTCGTGGATGTGCTTTGCATCAAATAATGGTATCTATTATCCACATCTCCGGTGCATATTGTTTATTGTTGGTGCAAGTGTGGTACTTACTTCCAAACTTCCCATTCGTTACATCTTTGACAATAAGAGGAGTGTTTGGGAATGGTTTAGGTAACGCCAAAAATATAGTCTCAAGATCAGTGGGATACTCATGTGGAATACCCCATGCTCAACCAATAGGTAATGGCATGATGATTATACCCTTCCCTTTGAATTTTGTGTCCATTCTCTTGTCCTCCCCATCGCTTAGCTTTATATTAAGCCAAAACTCATGTAGTAATGATTTGACTATGTATGTTGACGCATGTTGCAATAACGACTCTAATTCCCTATCTTTGATACATCTTATTCCCCACGGTGCTAGCTCCTCATGTTCAAAATCCAAACTTTTGAAAATCCTTTCTATATTGAACCCTTTTGCTATTGCTCTCTTAACTCTTTCTTTAATTAAAGGTTCATTCTTGATTTGATCAGATGAAGAAGAAGATGATGTAAGGGAAAATCATCCACTTGATGATGCGATAGTGCGTGGTTTCTTCTTTGGAGCCATGACTCTTATACACGTTTTATCAAACACGTTTCGTGCGATTGTTAAAGAGACTATGGTTACTTTGCTTGGAATAAATTTGAATACCCACACATCAAACCTTACAATGCTTTCTTGAATGTAAACAATTGATCGAATATAATGATCCTTGATTTAAGAGATTTCCCTTCCTCTTTCGTGTCGATTCAAGGGAATTATAATGAGTAAAGGGAAGATTAAAACATTGTTCAAGTAATACCTCTTGTTTGGAGTTTAAGTGTAGGGTCTTGATAGTGTTTAGGTTAAGAAAGGAAAGTGTAAATGGGAAAAGATTAGGTCTGTCGCATTTTTATCATTACTGCTTCACCGAGTATTTGGTGGAAATTATACCGAGTACTCGACAGTTCTTTTCTGCCAATTTTTGAATTCTTTCCAAATCTTCTTGTGGTATCGTCTCTGATTTTTTAACGTTAAAGTAAATAACTATAAAGACAATCACAATATTAAAAAAATACTAATCCTAATTATACATACCCATTCAATAGAACATGAACTCTCCCTAATGGTGCCTCTTTTTAACGTTTTTGGTCCGACGTTCGTAGTTTTTATTAATCTTTATCATAAGTGGGTTCTATCAAGTCGATAGAATCCACACCTCCTAATTCATGGTTAATCTTTACAAAGCATTCTAATTATTGACCACATTTTTTATATTGCATTCTTTTCCCCAGACCTTTGAGTTTTAATGTACTAACACTAAATAATTGCTCGTCCGGGAAATAATCCATTAGTGAAGTATTATCCATTGTAGATTCTACCACTATTATTGATAGATGATTTGCCACTACATTTTTCGTACCCTTTTTATCGCGTATTTCAGTATCAAATTCTTGTAACAATAATATTCATCTAATAAGTCTGGTTTTGGAATCTGTTTTTGTTAATAAGTATTTTAATGTTGTGTGGTCAGAGAAAACGACTACTTTGATTCCTAACAAATATGATCTAAATTTGTCCAAGGCAAATACTGCAACTAGTAATTCTTTTTCAGTAGTAGTATAATTGATTTGAGCATCAACAAGTGTTTTACTAGAATAATAGATTGCATGTGGTAGTTTATTTTTTTTTTTTTGTTCTAATACTGCTCCTATGGCATAGTCAGATACGTCGAACATTAATTCAAATGGTAAAGACTAATCAGGCGGTTGCATTATTGGGGCAGTCGAGAGTAAATTTCTTAACTTCTCAAAAGATTCAATACATTCTTTATTGAAATTAAAAGTTGCATCTTTAACTAATAGGTTGCATAATGGCCGAGATATTTTGCTAAAATCTTTAATAAATCGTTTATAAAACCCTACGTGACCTACAAATGATCTAATCTGTTTAACAGATGTAGGAGGTGGGTAGATTAGAAATTAATTTCAATTTATCTTTATCTAATTCTATCCCTCTTTTTGAAAAAATTTGTCCTAGGACTATACTCTCTTGAACCACAAAATGGCTTTTCTCCCAACTTCATATTAGATTTGTCTCTTTGCATCTTTATAATACAAGCGCTAGATGTTTTAAACAATCTTCAGAAGTAGTTCTAAACACCGAAAAATCGTCCATAAATACTTCTAGGAACTTTTCTACCATGTCTGAAAAGATTGACATCATACATCTTTGGAATTTGCAGGTGCATTGCACTGGCCAAATGGGATTCTTCTATATGAAAATGTACCGTAAGGACAAGTAAATGTGATTTTTTCATGGTCTTCTAGATCAATTGTTACTTGGTTATAACCGAAATATCTGTCTAGAGAACAGTAATAACTTTGCCCAGCTAGACGTTTTAAGATTTGATCAATGAATGGTAATGGAAAGTAATCTTTGCTTGTGTGTGAGTTTAGTTTTCTATAATCGATACACACAAGCCACCCGGTCGTGGTTTGTTGTGGGATTAACTCACCTTTTAGATTTGACACGACTATGATACCGAATTTCTTTGGTACCACCTGTGTTGGACTAACCCATGAGCTATCGGCTATGAGTTATATAATACCCGCATCGAGTAATTTTACTACCTCAGTTTTTACCACCTCTTTCATATTAGGGTTTAACCTATGTTGCATTTCTCGTGTTGATTTTGCATTCTTTTCTAAGTTTATTCGATGCATGCAAATTGAAGCAACAATTCGTTTTAGGTCAGCTACACTCCATCGAATTGTTTTTCTATTGTTAGAAAGTACTTTATTAAATTGCTCTTCTTGTTGCTTAGTAAGGTTTGAAGAGATTATTACGGGAAAAGTATTGTCTGGACTAAAGAAAACATATTTGAGTTATTTAAGTAATTCTTTAAGTTCCAATTTTGGTGGAGGTGTAATTGACGGAATAGGTGGAGTACTTGAAATAAGAGGTAATGGATCATGAGGTTGTTTCCAAGATTCTCCATATAGTGCGGTTTCTATAATTGCAATGTCCTCGTTTTCGCATTGTACTAGTTCATCTTTATCAATGTTCTTTCCCTCAGTCACTATTGTATCCAAGTCATCTTTTATTAGTATTCCTTGCACAACTTCTTCCACTAATTCATCTATCTCATCAATGTTAAAACAATTAGGTTTTTCTGGAAGTTGGCTATGTAACGTCCGGTATTTTTACGTGTTAATTTAAATTTTTTATTTAAACAATTAAGTGCTTATGTGATTATGTGCTTAATGTGTTTATGTGTTCTAGCATGCCTTACATGTTTTACGTGTTATAAAAATTGTACGTAGCATGTTGTATTTTCATTTTGAAATTAATAAAAATTATTGAAAACGATTTCGGGAAAGAAATGACCGAGGGGTAAATCAGTAATTTCACATTTTGAGCACTTAGTGGAAAGTGTAGAGATTTTTGATAAGAATTAGGGCTTGAGTGACATTTTGGTAATAAGAGAGGATGACAAGGGGCAAAAAGGTAATGAAGAGTCTTGATGGCACTCTTGTAATTAACCCTAAGTTTGGAATAAGTTGGTCATTTCCACTTTTCATGTGTTGTCTCATTCCTAGCCCTTGATCTCATTCTCCCATCTTTGTTTTAAGCCCTTGGATCATAAGGCCTTGTTTGGTTGGAACTTAAATGGAATAATCCATTATTGTTAGTCTTCCACTTGGCAAGACTTTTTCTCAACCATTGGATGGTTTGTTGATTCCCATCTTTATTCTAAGCCCTTGGATGATAAGGCTTTGTTTGGCAAATTAATGGATTTTATGAGTTGTGTAATAAGTCTTCCACTTGGAAAGACTTATTCCTAGCCCTTAGATTCATTTCCTTTTTCCCCATCTTCATTTTGGACCCTAGGATGGTGAGAAGGGTTTGTGGGAAATCTCTACACTTGTGTATTTCTCTCATTTGCAAGACAATTCCGTCAATCACCAAGAAACTCTCTATCTTCTCTCATACAGTTCTCTTTGCTCTCCCTCACTTCACTCCTTCTTCTTCAAGTTGTGGAATTCTCTCTTCCTTATGATGAGAATTTGAAGGAGGTTTGTGTATGAAAGTTGATGTGGGTACTCCAAGCTTCCTTTTGAGCCAAAGCTTGGTAAGTGATTTCTCTTCCTTTAGAAGTTCTAGTTTCAAACCTTAACTTCTATTCTTGAGTTATTGTCTTCAAATTTTGATTATGGGGTTGTCTTGTCTATAGCTCTTGCTTAAGACTCCATTGAAGCTTAGTTACCTGTTGAATTGAGCTTATTGTTGGCTTTGGAGGGTGTTGGGTTGATTCGAATCACTCTTGGGAGCCTTTACTTGTTCTTGGTGTTCTTGCTTGGAAGTGAGGTAGGGAAAAAACGATTTGTGTTCATCTTTGTATGAGGGTGGGTGCGTCTATGTGTATATATGCCATATATATATATGCGAGTTGGTCTTGATAGTTTAGACTATGAATTAGGCCTTTGAAAACATGATTTGTGATATAAATTATGTTGTGATTTATTGCTTAACAAATGTTAAATTGTAAGCCTTGTGAGAAATTGAATACAATATAATGTTATTTGATGGAATCATATATTGTGATGGCATATGGTTATGATAAGAACCTTTATGCATTTTGGGGTACACCATGTAGTGTAAAAAGCATGGGTGTAGGGTTTATACGGATTATGTATTCGTATCTGTACGTAGTCTTGTGTAGAATCATCGCAACAATTGGCCTAGAGGTGTCTCCCACCTATGGAACTAAAAAGCTAAAAGGTGAATAGGGTTGGTTGCTACCCCATCGTGATGGTATGCGCCAATCTCGGTTCTTTGGAATAGGGTGAGTTGTTTCCCCATCGTGGTGGTATGCGCCACTCTCAGCACGGGAGTCTTAGGTAGGGCTCTCGTGCGATCGTCTTCCTTGTTGAAAGTGAAATGTCAAAAACACTTGGGAATAATCTGTGCGATACTCTTTCTCGTTATAAATGAGTAGGCTATGTATTCGTTAACCTATATTGGGCAAGCGCATTGTTAGTCACTTATTAACCCTAGAGGGGGGGTGAATAGGGTGTTCAAAAATATTTCTATCTCTTTTCGAAAATGGAACACGCTGTAACTAAAAACCAATTTCTCAATAAACAAGGATGATTCAATTTAAAAATCTCTAACAATTAATTGCAAGACAAATTATAGCATATAAGATATTCAAGTGATTATAGCATGCAAGTTAATCAAGTAAAGAGAAAGAGATAGAGAGATTGACACCATGATTTTTTCGAGGTTCGGTAACTCCTACTCCTCGGCTCAAGAACCCCTTCTTGAGACTTTTCCCGATCCTTTCACTATGGCCCTTCCTTCATAGGTGGAATGGCAAACCTTTACAACACAAGCCTCTCGTGCTTGTCTCTCAATCAAGATAACAACACTCTCTTGAACAATCGGTGGACTTCACTGTCCGAGATTACAAGTTCGTATGTAATCAATAAAATCACTCAAGAACAAAAACACTCAAAACCCAATGGTTTTTATGGAAGATAAATCAATATAAGCTCAAGTGTTTTGGGTGATTTTTCAAGAGCTCTAGAAATATATTCTCAAAAGATATAATCAATGAATGATGTTTGGAGAATAAGAAGAGATACTAGAGGTTTTGATTTTCAAAGAAACTTGAAGAAAATCAACTTTTCAAAGCTTGGTTTCAATGGCTTTTGTAGAGAAATTTATGCAGAATTTTGAGAGCTTTTCTTTCACTTCTTTCTCTTTTATTTTTCAATCTCTTAGCCTTCAATACACATATCTCATTCTATATATATCAATATATTAGGGTTATGAGAGTGAGTATTGAATTAGAGAAGTCAAGAGCCCTTTGAAATCCATTAAACATAATCCACAAAACATGGAAAAAGTTTTCTGAAAAACTGCAGGATTTTGAGGAGCTTCTAGTCGACTACTTTGATGTTCTAGTCGACTACTTTGCTTCATCTAGTTGACTAGATTGTGATCTAGTCGAGTACTTCATGTAGTCTAGTCGACTAAAACTCATTTCAGTCGACTACTTTGATGTGGATGAAAACTAAGAAGCTACTCATTGTTTTAGTCGACTACTAGAAAATACACATGGTTATTCTAGTCGACTACAACTTGAAAAAGATTTAATAAAAATGTTTTTATTTCCATTTAAGTTTGGTAAAGCATTTTTCATTCCATTTGAGTTCGGTTCATTTCATACTTGAGCTTATACGATAAAATCGACGCATAAAATTACCTTGTTACAATGATCGCTCCCCGACCTATCTACCCCAAGTCTCGAGTCTTCAACTTTCGCCTTCGCCGTTGAATTATTTGATTTTTCATTTTCGCGCTTCAATTTCTCTCTCGGCTTTTCGCTTTTATTCAATCTTTTTTTCTGAGATTGCTTTCCGAGTTATTTTCTTTCCGAGTCGTTCACCTGTCTTTTGCTGAAAATATAAACTCGATAATTCATGAGTATCAAACATTCTTTAATGGTTTGTTATCATCAATTTTGGAATTGTTTGGCGAAAGTAAATTTCAAAGCCAACACGCATATTATGGGGTGTGTTGAGTCATATTGCACTTGAACTATCCGATATGTATGATTATGTTATTGATGTTGAAGCATGTTATAATTGTGGTAAATTATGTTGTGAGCATATTGGGGGAACTTATTTGTTGGGTTCGATGGGGTTCCGGATTGGCGTGAGAGCCATGTGGAACAAGAGACCGACCTAGGGTTAGTGGCATGAACCTTGGTTGGGTTGAACCACTCGGACTACCGAGATGGAGGCAATGACGCTTCCTCTACTGGGCTAGTGAGCTCACCCCATGCCTTATATATTTTTCAGGTGATGATCCCGTTGGGAGGGTTCCGTAGTCTCTCTATGGACGTGTGGTCGTATGTCCGCCCTTTTATGCATGAGAAGACCATACTTATATTTTGTTGGGCATTAGGTTGATAAATATGTATCAATATGTTATTTTTGCCCATGGAACACAAACTTGTAAAACCACTTTATTTTGATCCGGCTAGCATGTTAGTCGGGGTGTTATTGCCTATGTAAATCCCTTGGAGCGCTATGCGCGAGGATTATATTCTTTTGGTGCACTTCGGTGCCGGATTGTATACATGTGTATTTTGAACAAATTATAACATGTTTCGCCTTAGAGCTCTTTAATGTCATTATTGAATCGTTTCATTTGGAGTTGTGAATGTGAAATGAACTATTTGCCATGAAACATAAGTATTAGGTGTTAGGCCGAAAATGACGTTTTTCTAGGTGTTCAAACTAACCCTTTTCGATTTGAATGGAAAAATCCGTTTTCACCTACCCCGTGGCCCCGGTAAAATTTATTGTTTTAGAAATGATTTTAAACTCATTTTAAGAAGATTTTGATCTTTACAAACCGGTGGTCGTTAAAACGGAGACCGGGGGCAAGACGGTTATTTTTTTGGATTTTTAAGAAGTGTCTATGATGAAAATAACCACTTTTCTTCTCATTTCCGAGTGAGGAGATTTTCCTCATTTCTAAAGTCTCAAGGGCCAGTTGAGATCTTTCTTGATAGTTTCTAAGGGTTTGGGGCTGTAGGGAAGTCAATTTTGAAGTTTTCTAGTGTAGGCAGTCGACTAGCCCTTTCGGGCAGTCGACTGGGTGAAACGGAGAAAAATTTTCTTCAAAAATTTGAGCTCTCGGGTTCATCCAATCGACTGAGTCATTAGCCAGTCGGCTGGGTCATTAGCCAGTCGACTGGAAGGTTCAGCCCGGTTCTGATCCTGCTATACTATTGCACTCATATCTAAAGCTACGGGTGTCAGATGGAGGTGTTCCTTAGCTTTTTAGTAAGCTGACTTAAATCTCTTGATGTTAGGATTTTGAATGACCTCATTTGAGTCATTTTTGAGGATACAATGGTTGTTTGAAGATGACGGTACGTTTTGAGCCTCGACACTTCACGACGGCCGTTTTCTCAAAATGTTGTAGTTTTCCTCTCGTACCTTCAAATTCAGTTCCGTTTGTTCCTATAACTTCTTTTAGGTCCAAACCTTGTATTTATACCTTGAAATCACTACTTTATCCATGTGATGACCATTTTACCCTTTTATGGGTTTTTAATGATTGAAGGTCATTTGTTATTGTTTCTTTTTACTTCCACATTCACTCCCTTATCGCTTAGGCGCGAGTTTCGGAGTCCTAGTAAATTTGGGGCGTGATAACTTGGTATCAGAGCGTGTTATTTCTCTATGGGACGACGGGCGAGGGTCGTTATCGCTTTACGCTTCTTGTTTCCTTTTATGTTATGTGTTTACGAATTAGTTCTCGTCTCTTGTACGTTGTTGGCTTATACGTGTGTCGGCATGGCTTTGTTGTTTTGTTTGGCGTACTATGATTGTAGTTATGCCTTACATGTTTAGTTGTTGTCATGTAGAGATCATGCCGCCACGTAGAGGTCGACCGCGTGTCATTAGAGAGGGTGATGCTCCGGATCAAGTATCTCCGGTTGTGGACGAGAATGTGCGAGTACATCCAGATGTAGGGGAGCGTGTACCGGCTGCACCTTTCATGGATGTTGAGCAGTTTGCACGTGCTTTAGCAGCAGTAATGGCACAGGTTCCTTAGAGGCAACAAGTTGAGGACGAGGGCGCGCGTGCTCAAAGGGCTCTCCGAGATTTCTTACGTTTGGACATACCTACCTTTGTGGGCGGTCCGGATCCACTAGTAGCCGATGATTGGTTGGAGAAGATAACCAACAAGTTTTATATTCTCAAGGTGGTTGATGATGATGTACGGGTCATGATTGCATCATTCCGACTTACTGGCGATGCTAAGGGTTGGTGGAAGTCTGTCATGAACACGAGGGACATTCGGACTATCACATGGGTAGATTTTTGCATGCGTTTCTTGGATAAGTATTTTCCACATCTTGCTAAGATGCGCATGAGGGACCGGTTCTGTGAGTTGGTCCAAGGTGAATTGTCAGTGACCGAGTATGAGCTTCAGTATACTAGCTTATCTCGATTCGCACCAGAGATAGTAATGGATGATGAGGTTAAAGGCCGACGTTTTGTGAGGTGTTTGAGGGGAAACCTTAAGTCAAAGATTTTGGTGCTTACTATGCCGCCGTATCGAGAGGCCGTTACGAAGGCATTATTGGCTGAGGAGGATGCAAGAGAGTATCGATTAGCTCGTGAAGCTAGGGATAAGGGCTTTAGAGGTTCTTCTTCTTCGGGTTTTGGGAACAAGAAGAGGCAGTGTGAAGGTACTTCAACTCCGGTTGTACAGCAGCAACAGCGGCAGGGATAGTCTGCACCTTCTTTCATATCTTGGGGTACCTTTGTGGGTAGACACGCCGATTGGGGGTAGTGCGTATTTATCTAAAGTGTGTCGCAAGTGTGATATTGTGATTGCCGGACGATCATTGAGGTTCGACTTCATTCTTCTGGACATGACGAGCTTAGACGTCATATTGGGCATGGATTGGTTATCTACCTTCCATGTGTAGATTGATTGTTTTAGCGGTCAGGTGTCAGTGTGCACGCCTAAGGGCGCATGTTTCCACTTCTTTGGTGATCGAAATGACTCTTCTACTTATTCCTATTGTATATGGGGTCATGATACTTCCGGTTTTCTCTTGGCATGTCTCTTTTCCGATGATGAGGTTTGTGGTCACGTCTAAGTACCTTATGTCGTGGGCGAGTATTGGGATGTTTTTCCCAATGACTTGACTTCTTTGCCCCCGATTCGTGAGGTGGAGTTTGCTATTGATCTTGTACCGGGTACCGATGCTATTTCCATGGCACCGTATCGAATGGCACCGGTGGAGTTAAAGGAATTAAAGGAGCAACTTGACAATCTCAAGGAGAAGGGTTTTATTCGTCCTAGTGTTTCCGATTGGGGTGCTCCAGTTCTTTTCTTTAAGAAAAATGATGGATCACTACGGTTATGCATTGATTAAAGTAAGTTGAATCGGGTGACGATCAAGAACAAATATCCATTGCCACGGATTGATGACTTGTTCGATCAACTCAAGGGATCTAAGTTCTTCTCCAAGATCGACTTGAGGTCCGGTTATCATCAGTTACGGGTTAGGGATATCGATATTCCGAAGACCGTGTTTCACACTAGGTATGGGCACTTTGAGTTTCTCGTGATGCCTTTCGGTGTGACTAATGCCCCGGAGGCATTCATGGGTCTCATGAATCATATCTTCCATGAGTTCTTGGATAGGTTTGTAGTACTGTTTATTGATGACATTCTAGTTTACTTTACTATGAAAAGTGAGCATGAGGTTCATCTTAGGGTTGTTCTTCAAATTCTAAGAGAGCACCGATTGTATGCTAAGTATAGTAAATGTGAGTTTTGGCTTCAAGAGGTTAGATTTTTGGGGCATGTTGTTTCCGGAGGCGGCATTTCAGTTGATCCTTCGAAGATAGAGGCTGTTATGAGTTGGAAGAGACCAAGTAACGTTTTTGGGGTTCGTAGTTTCCTTGGGTTGGCGGGATACTATCGGCGATTTGTGAAGGACTTTTCTCGTTTGGCGGTTCCTGTGACTCACCTCACGCGAAAGGGTGTCAAGTTCATGTGGGATGACAAGTGTGAAGAGGCATTCATTGAGTTGAAGACACGTTTGACTACGGCTCCGATGTTGATTATTCCCGAGTGCGGCGTCGGGTACGTGATCTATTGTGATGCTTCTTGTGAGGGACTAGGATATGTACTCATGTAGTCCGAAAGAGTTGTTGCTTATGGGTCTCGACAGTTGAAGACTCATGAGCGGAATTATCCTACACATGACTTAGAGCTTACAACGTTTCTTTTTGCCCTTAAGGGATGGCGACACTATTTGTACGGTGAAAGATTTGAGATTTTCTCCGATCACAAGAGTTTGCAGTATATCTTTATGCAGCGGGACTTGAACTTTCGGCAGCATCGATGGGTCGAGTACATGGAGGACTATGACTTTTCACTCCAATATCACCCCGGGAAGGCTAATGTGGTGACGGATGCGTTGAGTTGCAAGTCACATGCATCGTTGGCTAGCATCTTTATTCAGGAGTGGCGGATGATGGAGGAAGTCGCAGAGTTGGATCTTCGGTTCCGTGATAGTGGGGATTCAGTGGTGACTTTGTTTAGCATGGTGGCACAACTTTCACTTGTGAGTCGTGTGATTGAGGCTCAGGGGCACGATGACAGCATTACTTCGGTTCGCACTCGTATTGCTAGTGGTGAGGTTGTTGATGATTGGGTTTTGCACTCCGACGGAGGTTATCATTTTAGGGGTTTACTCTATGTACCGCAGACTTGCCGTGAGGAGGTTTTACGAGAATTTCATAGTTTCAGGCTTGCTGCTTACCCAGGTGGCACGCAGATGTATCATAATCTTCGGCATCATTATTGGTGGCAAGGAATGAAGAAATTAGTTACAGATTTTGTGAGCCGATGTCTTACTTGTCAGCAGGTTAAGGTTGAGCACCGAGGACCTGTTGGGTTATTGAATCCGTTACTGATTCCTGAGTGGAAATGGGAGCATATTTGCATGGACTTCGTGATAGGGTTACCAAAGACGAAGAATCAGAAGGATACAGTGTGGGTGATCGTTGATCGATTGACGAAGACTGCACGTTTTCTACCTATCCTTGAGACGGATAATGTAGAGGTTCTTAGTAGACTATACGTGAAGCAGATTGTCACGCTTCACGGGGTTTCGGTGACTATTGTTTCGGATCGAGATCCACGATTCACGTCACGGTTTTGGGAAGCTTTTCAGAAAGTCTTGGATACGCAGTTACGGTTCAGCACCGCTTTTAATCCTCAGACGGACGGTCAGTCAGACCGTACCATTCAGATCCTTGAGGATATGCATTGTGCTTGTGCTATTGATTTCAGTGGCAGTTGGGAGGATCATCTTCATTTGGCAGAGTTCGCGTACAACAACAATTACCAATCTAGTATTTAGATGGCACCTTTTGAGGCATTGTATGGTAGACCGTGTCGTTCACCGACTTGTTGGGCCGAGGTTGGTGATGTAGCACTTTTGGGACCCGATATGGTTCATGAGGGGACCGAGAAGATTAGGATTGCTCGACGGCATTTAGTTATAGCACAGAGCCGACAGATGAGCTATGCGGATCGGCGTAGGCATCCTTTATTCTTTGAGGTTGGAGATCATGTATTTCTAAAGGTCTCACCTCGAAAGGGGTTGATGCGATTCGGGAAGAGTGGGAAGCTTTCTCCACGTTTTATTGGGCCTTTCGAGATTCTTGATCGTGTCGGCACGGTGGCATACTGTTAAGCATTGCCACCGGATTTATCAGGGTTCATAATGTTTTTCATGTCTCTATGCTTCGTAAGTATGAGCCGAATCCTACTAATGTATTGGGTTGGGTTGATGTCGATGTTGCCGAGGACGTGTCCTACAAGGAGCGACCTGTGAGGATTTTGGATGCTCGAGAGCATGTTTTGCGGGGCAAAACTATTCCTTTAGTGAAGGTCTTGTGGCACCATCGCGGAGTTGAGGAGGCGACTTTGGAGCGTGAGCAGGAAGTACGGGAAAAATACCCGGACTTGTTTTCCCCTATAGGTACGTCTTGATTTAAAAATTTTATTTAAACAATTAAGTGCTTATGTGATTATGTGCTTAATGTGTTTATGTGTTCTAGCATGCCTTACATGTTTTACGTGTTATAAAAATTGTACGTAGCATGTTGTATTTTCATTTTGAAATTAATGAAAATTATTGAAAACGATTTCGGGAAAGAAATGATCGAGGGGTAAATGAGTAATTTCATATTTTGAGCACTTAGTGGAAAGTGTAGAGATTTTTGATAAGAATTAAGGCTTGAGTGGCATTTTGGTAATTAGAGAGGATGACAAGGGGCAAAAAGGTAATAAAGAGTCTTGATGGCACTCTTGTAATTAACCCTAAGTTTGGAATAAGTTGGTCATTTCGAGTTTTCATGTGTTGTCTCATTCCTAGCCCTTGATCTCATTCTCCCATCTTTGTTTTAAGCCCTTGGATCATAAGGCCTTGTTTGGTTGGCACTTAAATGGAATAATCCATTATTGTTAGTCTTCCACTTGGCAAGACTTTTTCTCAACCATCGGATGGTTTGTTGATTCCCATCTTTATTCTAAGCCCTTGGATGATAACGCCTTGTTTGGAAAATTAATGGGTTTTATGAGTTGTGTAATAAGTCTTCCACTTGGCAAGACGTATTCCTAGCCCTTGGATTCATTTCATTTTTCCCCATCTTCATTTTGGACCCTTGGATGGTGAGAAGGGTGAGTGGGAAATCTCTACACTTGTGTATTTCTCTCATTTGCAAGAGAATTCCGTCACTCACCAAGAAACTCTCTATCTTCTCTCATACGGTTCTCTTTGCTCTCCCTCACTTCACTCATTTTTCTTTAAGTTGTGGAATTCTCTCTTCCTTATGATGAGAATTTGAAGGAGGTTTGTGCATGAAAGTTGATGTGGGTACTCCAAGCTTCCTTTTGAGCCAAAGCTTGGTAAGTGATTTCTCTTCCTTTAGAAGTTCTAGTTTCAAACCCTAACTTCTATTCTTGAGTTATTGTCTTCAAATTTTGATTATGGTGTTGTCTTGTCTATAGCTCTTTCTTAAGACTCCATTGAAGCTTTGCAACCGGTTGAATTGAGCTTATTGTTGGCTTTGGAGGGTGTTGGGTTGATTCGAATCACTCTAGGGAGCCTTTACTTGTTCTTGGTGTTCTTTCTTTGAATTGAGGTAGGGAAAAACGATTTGTGTTCGTCTTTGTATGAGGGTGGGTGCGTCTATGTGTATATATGCCATATATATATATATGCGAGTTGGTCTTGATAGTTTAGACTATGAATTAGGTCTTTGAGAACATGATTTTTGATATAAATTATGTTGTGATTTATTGCTTAACAAATGTTAAATTGTAAGCCTTGTGTGAAATTTAATACAATATAATGTTATTTGATGGAAGCATATATTGTGATGGCATATGGTTATGATAAGAACCTTTATGCATTTTGGGGTACACCATATAGTGTAAAAAGCATGGGTGTAGGTTTTATATGGATTATGTATTCGTATGTGTAAACGTAGTGTTTTGTAGAATCGTCGCAACAATTGGCTAAGATGGAACTAAAAAGCTAAAAGGTGAATAGGGTTGGTTGTTACCCCATCGTGGTGGTATGCGCCACTCTCGGGTCTTTGGAATAGGGTTAGTTGCTTCCCCATCGTGGTGGTATGCGCCACTCTCAGCACTGGAGTCGTAGGTAGGGCTCTCGTGCGATCGCCTTCCTTGTTGAAAGTGAAATGTCAAAAACACTTGGGAAGAATCGGTGCGGTACTCTTTCTCGTTATAAATGAGTAGGGTATGTATTCGTTAACCAATATTGGGCAAGCGCATATTATGGGGTGCGTTGAGTCATACTGCACTTGAACTATCCCATATCTATGATTATGTTATTGATGTTAAAGTATGTTATAATTGTGGTAAATTATGTTGTGATCATGTTGGGGAAACTTATTTGTTGGGTTCGAAGGGGTTCCGGATTGTCGTGAGAGCCATGTGGAACAAGAGACCGACCTAGGGGTAGTGGCATGAACCTTGGTTGGGTTGAACCACTCGGACTACCGAGATGGAGGCAATGACGCTTCCTCTACTGGGCTAGTGAGCTTACCGCACGCCTTATATATTTTTCAGGTGATGATCCCGTTGGGAGGGTTCCGTAGTCTCTCCGTGGACTTGTGGCCGTATGTCCGCCCTTTTATGCATTAGACAAACCGTAGTTATATTTTGTTGGGCATTAGGTTGATAAATATGTATCGATATGTTCTTTTTGCCCATGTAAAACAAACTTGTAAAACTATTTTATTTTGATTCGGCTAGCATGTTAGTCGGAGTGTTATTGCTTATATACATCCCTTGGAGCGCTATGCACGGGGATTATATTCTTTTGGTGCACTTCGGTGCCGGATTGTATACTTGTATATTTTGAACAAATTATAACATTTTTTCGCCTTAGAGCTCTTTAATGTCATTATTGAATCCTTTCATTTGGAGTTGTTAATGTGAAATGGACGATTTGCCATGAAACATGAGTATGAGGTGCTTGGCCGAAAACGACGTTTTTCTAGGTTTTCAAACTAACCCTTTTCCATTTGGATGGAAAAACCCGGTTCTGGCTGGGTCGTTAGCCAGTCAACTGGGTGGTTCAGCCCGGTTCTGACCCTGCTCTACTATTTCACTGATATCAAGAGCTACGGGTGTCGGATGGAGGTGTTCCTTAGCTTTTTAGAAAGCTTACTTACAGCTCTTGATGTTAGGATTTTGAATAACCTCATTTGAGTTGTTTTTGAGAATAAAATGGTCATTTTAAGATGATGGTACGTTTTGAGCCTTGGCACTTCACGACGACCGTTTTCTCAAAATGTTGTAGTTTTTGTCTCGTACCTTCAAATTCAGTTCCGTTTGTTCCTATAACTTCTTTTAGGTCCAAACCTTGTATTTGTACCTTGGAATCACTACTTTATCCCTGTGATGACCATTTTACCCTTTTGTGGGTGTTTAGTGATTGAAGGTCATTTGTTCTCATTTCCTTTTACTTCCGCATTCACTCCCTTATCTCTTAGGCTCGGGTTTCGGAGTCCTAGGAAATTTGGGGCGTGACAGGATATTTGTATTAAACACATTTAATCTTAGTTTTATATTCCCGAATGATATATCCATTACTAATGTTCTACAATTAATTCACGCATTAGCTGTTCCTAAGAATGGTTGTCCTAAGATTACATGTATGTGTTTCTTTGGACTATGAACAATTTTGGTATCTAATATTATGAAATCGATAGGGAAATAGAATTTGTCTACTTGAACTATCACATCTTCAACTATCCCTCTTTGTTGTTTGATTTATATATCTGCTAATTTAAGTACAACCATAGTAGGGTTTAATTCTCCTAATCCCAATTGTCGGTAAACTGAGTAAGGTAATAAATTGACACTGTCACCTAATTCGAGGAGAGCCCGTCTTACTTCTTGATCACCAATTATGCATGATATTGTAAGAGCTCCTGGATCTTTATATTTGGGTGGTGTATCATTTAACAATAAAGAACTTACTTGTTCAGTCAACACTTTCTTTTTATCACTTTAGCTCAGCTTCTACGATTTTACGTGCATAAATCCTTTAAGAATTTAGCATAAGGTGGGATTTGAGATATGACATCTAATAAAGGCAAGTTGATTTTTACTTGTTCAAGTACTTCTAAGGTTGTGATTGATTAAATAGTTTCGTGTATAGGTTCCTGTAAAGTTCCTAACTCAATCATGTGTTGCCCTTTAGGATTCATCAGTGGTTAACTTGGTAATTTACCATATTCTCTTTTATTAAGCGTGTTAGCTATTTGCGCCATCTACACTTCTAGTTTTGAAATAGGTTGTGAATGTGTATGTAGCAGTTGGGTATTAGCTTCTAAGTTAGCAAGGGCCGCTAAGACTTTATCCTCAAAACTTTATGATCTTTGTGGTGGGTTTTGATTTTGATTCCTAAATTGAGGTTGGTTTGATTGAAAATATCAAAATCCTTGAGTATTATTTTGAAAATTTTGAGTGCTATTGAATGGTCTTGGATTTTGATTAAAATTTTGTGTATTATTGAATGGTCTTGGACTTTGATTGAAATTTTGAGTTTGGACAGGATTTTCTATGTTTTGAGAAGGGCAAGACAAAATATGGATGGTTCCGCCAGCCTGGATTGAAAGAATTTGAATAAGGATATTTATTTGTAGTAGTAAAGGCTACGTTAACATCATATGGTAGTATATCTTCGTGATATGTCATTGGACATCCATTAGCTAAATGGGAAGGATCATAACATATCAAACAGATTTCTCTAGGGATATTTTGAGTGAAATTTAGAAAGTTGTCTAATTTTCTACTTATCTCAACTACTTGAGCCGTAACGTCGTCTGTTCTATCTATTTCTTTAACAATTTCCATTCATCTAGGGTAATTAAGTATTGATCTAGGCCTAGCTTATGACATGTTTTGTTGTGAATTTTCACTCAATCTTTCGAATATTTTGCACATGTCTTCGACTATTTCTAATGCAGATATTCATCCGTATGCCGCATCTATACGGTGTTGTTGTATCTCGCCTAGGCCCTGCTAGAAATTATGCACCAAATCATATTTTGTGAATTTTTGATGGGACATTTAGCCAAGATTTCTTTAAAATGTTCCCAAATTTCATGAAATTATTCATCCGGAATTTGGGCAAAGTTCATTATAGTTGCTTGGGCTTCATGTGTCTTTCCCATAGGGTAATATTTATGTAAAAAATTATGTTTTAAGGTTTGATGTCCGTTAGAGTGTAGCAAAAATATGTGTTAAAAACCACTCTTTATGACGGCTTAGGTTTTACCTATTCGCAAGCGCATGAGTAAATTATAGTATAGAAACGGCTTGAGAACGGGAATGTCGAACCCACAGAGACTTGGTTATTCACTTTTGCAGTTCAAAAGTATTGAAATATGTTTTAAAAAAGTATTTGGATTTGATTTTGATATTTAAATAAAAATTAAACTAAGAAAACAATAAAAATGATAGTTGTGGTCCATAGATAGAAAACACTAGGGTTTTTATCACTCCACCACTAACTTCATAATATAATCCTTAATTTGCACAATTATAAGAGGGAGATCTATTACTGTGAATCAGGTCATACCACAAATAGTCGACTATTACCCCCAAAAGGATACCGTCAACCGGATTCGCTACAATCCATCTTGCGACATAGTATAACTAGTTCACACATCTACTCTAAACTACTCCTACTAACAGAAATTAAAAAGCATGCTATATCATCCCGTCAAGGCATGGCTTGTGTAAACCTAGGGTTTCAAGTGTTAAGAACCATTGTTTAGAAAATTATGAATTAAGCATCTGAGTTCCTGCCCATAGTGAATAATCATGATTGAGTAGAAAAATATATTTATTCCATATAAGAGAAGAATTTGAAACAAATATAAAATTCTATATAGAAATCAAAACGAACACTCATCTACTATAATCATCATAGAATAGTCAAAGTTTCCCTTCTATTGCAATTGAAAACAAATATAAGGACTAAATTACATGGCTAGTGTTTTGCTAGAAAACCCTATATATCGGTTTAGTTGGCCATGGAAGATGGTGACTGCATCATGGATGTAGAGACATACTCCATGGTCTTCCTCTTCATTTCTCTAGGTCTGAGTATGACTCTTCTTCTCCACAACCACAAGTCTGAATGAACGTATGAAAACTTAATGAAGAAACAACCACCCCCAATTCTGATGTATAGACGTGTATATATAAGCAATGGTGTAGAGGGGCCCTTTTTAGTCTTTTCACTCCTCAACTTGTGTAAACCCTAACTTCTCATATATATGTGTATATACATGTATACAGAGGTCTAGAGTCGTAGGGTACGTCATCTAATTAAACCTAGGTGAAACAGGAAAAATCCATGAAAAATCATCAACAGTTGTTGCACCTACGCTTGGAGGCTACACTTTAAGCGTACTAGGCCTACGCTTCAAGCATAGGTCCAAGCATACCCTCTAAGCATAGGTCCAAGCATAGTTTTGTGTTCTTTAGCCACTTTTTGGATCTGGAAGCGTAGGCACAAGCGTACAGAATTTATGAAAACCCATTTTTCTTCTTAAATGCACCAAAATGTCCGTCTCGAACCCAAGATAATTTTTGATGAAGATGATGGCTTCTGGAAATGCCATTTTTGCCCTCCGGGAGTCATTTTTGTCTCAGATTGCCTCTTTAACTCTCCTCTTGGATATAAAGAACACACTATTCAGTTAATTCACCAAAGTTAACTCTATTTCTTTATTAAGCTCCTGAAATATGATTTAACATGTAAATAACATAAAAATACAAAATAATGGAATGAAAGAACATAACAATAGTGAGTTAAGGGGTCAAAATGTCTAATATTTGACACCTATCAAGGTTCTCCCAATTAGTTCTCACTCGTTCTTCTAAACTATTATACCATCTATTAGCTTGTTCTTTAAGTGGAAAAGGAAATAATCGCACACATAAGGCGTCTGTAGGCAGTGCATTCATCTTAGTTGTCAAATTAATTTCTATAAACTCAATAATATGTTCGTAAGGATCTTCATGTTTATGTCCATAGAATTTAGGTAACATATTCAAAATAGTAGCTTTAATTTCATAATGGGATGTTGTCTCGCCTGATATTACAATGTTTACTGGTGATTCGAAATTAGAAGGTGTATAATAATCTTTCAAGGAACTTAGTGGTTGTACTTGAGGTTCACCCATATCGTGAAATTTTAATGTATCTTTTGCAATCATTTCTTTATTAATTCTTAAGTTTTTACGATAAGTTCTATCAACTTTGGTATCAAAAGGAACAAATTCTTTAGATGTAGCAGGCAAACTATTCATACAATGATAAAACATTTTTTTATAAAAATAAACTAAACTAAATAATAAACTGAAAATAAATAAAGAAAATAAAATAGAAATTAAATAATAAAATTCAAGATAAGATTGAAAAATAATTTAAGATACGGCTAAAACTCACAAACGTTCCAATCAAGCAATTATCACCGCTTTTCTGGTTCCTTCTGCTAATCTTAATGCACTTGTCAAAAATCACACAATTTTGTCTCTTAAAAAGAAGAAAATAAAAACAAAGTAAATAACTAATCTATCTATAATAATTATTTGGGAGTATAGAAAATAGTTAGTCCCCGACAACGGCACAAAAAACTTGATCGGGTCCCAAACCTCGATTGGTTTAAGACTACTAGGCTTGGGTAATAATAATAATGTGTGCAAATAAACCCTTAAGTTGACATAGTTTTTCCTATCGCAAGTGCACGAATCTATTATAGTATAGTATAAATGAGATAGGAATATCGAATCCACAAAGACTATTGAATTTAGAACTTCTTTATAATTACTGTAACTAAATTATAAAAGATAATTTGTTTGTTTGGTTTTCTAGAATTAATTTTACAATAAATAACATAAAAGTAATGATAGATTTTGGTTTTGGTTGAAACAATGGAGATAAAGATCTAGGGTATTCCTAACTCCACCACTAACCACATAATATATCCTGATAATCATTTAATTGTAAAGGGTGGTCCATCATATGTGAATCAGATATAGGGTCGCAAACATTGGCAAAACCCTAATCCCAAAAAAGGAACAATTAATCCATCATTGACACAAGACCTCATTGAACAAACATAACTAGTACATGCATCTACTCTAAACTACTCCTACTAACATAAATTAAAAACATGTCACTCGTTATCTTTCCTTATGCATGGTTTCTCTAAATCAAGATTGCATGTTAATTACCAGTATTGTGTACAAAATCATGAGTTAAACATCTGAATTCTAGCCCATATTGAATAACCATGATTGTGCAAGGTAAAACATTCATTCAAGCTAAGACAAGATATAGAATAAATGAAGAATCTTATATAAAATCAAACGTAATCACTCATCTACACAATCATCACATACGTGTCCTTCAGTTTCCCTTTATACAATAAAAATAAGAAAAAATCTACATTACTTGGCTAGAGTTTTGTTAAAAACCCTAGATATCGATTTAGTTGTTCATGGTAGTGGTTGTCTGCATTGTTGATGTAGACACACCCTCCATAGTTGATATTCTGCCCAACTTTCCCAAACAATATGTATATTTTCAGCCTCTCGGCTGTATTATATCTATAGTAAAATCTATATATAAAATCTATAAGGGAGACCTCTCTCTATAATAGAAAAAAAGGCGTATTTGTTTGGTAATGTTATTGCTTAACGGTTAAGCCAGGAATGTGTATCTTGATATTCCTTGAAGAATGGTGTAAACTCTCATCACATATTGTCAATATTGCATCCAAAATAGCATAAAGATTATTCCATGTTTAGTCTGGCCAAAATGGGTCCCACATGTGCATATACAAGTTGCTGATTTATATTAGCCGTATTTGGTCTTACCGAGTACTCGGTGAGGATTCCATCGAGTACTCGGTGGTCACGCAATGGCGCGATAACATGCGTATGTCTCTTGAATTTATGTCACTTTTGTACTAACGAGTACTTGGTGAAGGCTCTACCGAGTACTCAGTAGTTCTTCACCTTGTATTCTTGTATTTTATTCTCTTTGCTCCGTTTATCTTTTCTGATTCATTCTTCTGTACTTCTTTTTTATCCTTGAATATCTTTGGTCCTTCATAGGTCTTTTAACAATGGTTTCGTCTCTCGAATGATCTTGGATCACAAATCCAGTTATTTCACTGAATTTAACTCGTTTTACATGAAATGGCCTGAAACGTCTTAAAACATGAAAACCGTATAAAAGTACCAATATAATAATATATGTAGACATAACAATGTATAATTAGGAGCCTTAAATGTATGATATTTGGCTCCTATCAATCGGCTTGAAGAACGGGTTGGATTTCGAAATTTCCAAGTGTTTTTTATTTGGGGATTTATTTAAACATCATATTGGATTCGTTTAGAAATAGTTTTGAGTTTGATATGGTGTCTGGAATGATTCGCTTATAATCTTTGAAAATCTTGACTGTAGGGATGAAGACAAGAGGCTGCGGGGATGTGCGTACGTCGCAAGAGAGACATTAGTGTCTTGACTTGGCACTAGTAGCTCAGCCACCTATTGAACGTAGACAAGTGGTTATTCCTTCATCCTCATCATCGTCATCTTCGGAGGCGACCCATAAGGAATCTATAGATACGGGTATAGGGCCGCAGACGGCTGGTGGTCAGGGGCAAGGGATGTTGGAGTCTCTTAGGCGGCAGACCCCGATGACACAGTAGAGGATTTGTACCGGGCTATGCTCAAGGGGTTCCACATTGAGAGGACATACTCTGCAGAGGGAGGAGGTGTTAGCATGGACTATTTGATGTTTCCAAACACTACGATTATTGTCGATTCTATCCCCATCTTGTACTTTAGTTTACCCGGATTCTATCCGAGAGTTCTAGCTTTATATGCAACACTAGCGAGGAGAGCTCCATATGGTTATAGAGGTCAGAGAAGTGCGGATCGAGATTAAGACACAGAGTATCACAGAGGAATGGGGTATACCGAATGAGTGTCCACCAGAGTTAGTGGCCAATTTTTCGCCTCTTCTAGAGCAATTACCGTCATTGACAGAGAGAGTCAGACTACAGTGCGATAGGAGTTTTACGGATGAGAGGAACAACTAAAAAAATAAGTCAGATTATCATCCGAAGTTGTGGTTCCTAGACACTATTCTAAGATCTCAGAAACACCCACAAGGGCATGCGACTCAGAGATGACAGTTATTTTTTATATTACATTATGCTTTGAGTTCAACCATTGGATTTCTCTTCTTGAAATCCTATTAAGAGGCCTATACCAGCATTATGCCGATACAGAGAGTGTGACCAAGGTCGGGAAGAGCATATTTCAGATAAGATTCCCGACCTTGGTTATGTGATTGATGACTGATGCTGGTATAGAGATCAATGATGAGGTGGATGTGTATATATATATACCTGGTGTCTATACAGTGGGGGTGTGGAAGAACCAGTTGGCGAGATTGGGTGGAGAGTTAATGTTACAGAGGAGGTCGATGGTAGCTCCTATTAGAGTTGTGCCACATGATATGCCTGTTAGACCAGAGGTTGTACATGATGATGTCTTACCACCTCAGGGAGAGAGGGTATAGGTTGCTGATAGAGAGATGCCTCAGGCGTTTGCCGTTGCTCTAGTTATTCTTACTCGTGCATATATTGATGAGTTACTTACCTGGCAGGCGACTCTCAAAGAGAATCTACGGTAGAGTAGAGAGGAGATGAGATAGGCTCGAGAGGAGACTCGTCTGTTTAGACAGGAATATAGGGCTGGATAGAGGATAGCCCTCAACGATATGAAGATGCGACGAGAGAAGATTACACAACTTCGACGTGGTCAGAGAGAGGTGCATGGCATATGATAGGCGCATATATTTCATATGGGACTTGATCCACCATCACCATTACCACCACCACCATCTAATGTGGATGATTAATTTAGTTGTAGTATAGTGTTTACTATTTCTGTCATTTAGTATCGCTATAGTGGAATTTTTAGGCGAATATTATGTTATAGTGCGATATATGTCTCTGCCTAAATGATCGATCTCTAACTATAGCTTTGCCTTTTGATTTTATAAAATTACAGATTTTCATATTCATGTGATAGTATTGCTCATGTTGTACATTCCCACGACTATGATGATACATGCGTTGAATGTGATGTGATTTTTGGGGTATGGTTGAGCTTCGTAGTCACACAATAAGGATATGTATGTGTTTAAGTTTAGGGGAGTTTGAGCTCGTATTGTACGGTGTTATTGAAGCATGGACATGACAAGTGTGTAAAAAAACTAAAAACAAACAAAAAAAAAAAAAAACCAATCTATGCCTACGATTGGGCTACGCTTAAGCATAAGGACCATTGTAGTTTGTCGAGAAAAAAAACGAAAAAAACTTTCCCAAACAAGGGGTTTTTTAGATTGTTTTGTGTTTGTACTGTATTAGGGTTTAATTAGGAGTAGTTTTTAGGAATTTTTACGATTAAGATAGGAATGTAAAGAGAAATCCTAGTTCGAGTAAGAGATGGAATCCAAGTACATGTTAAAGTTGGATTGATTTTTCAATTCCATTATCCAACTCCAGCAATGATTCTAATTCCTTTTCCCTATAGAATACGAATCATTCATCTATATATATAACCTTAAGGGTTCACAATTTCCATAATTCGATGCAAAAGCTTGTGAGGAATTAAAATATGGTTTCTTCGAGTGAGAATGCACATGATAGAGAAAGTGATTATGAAATTGAATCTGATCTAGAGGAGATCTTTGAATATAGTGCTACCTTTGAGATAGTAGATACGACGAAGATGAAAGGGTATTTGGACAAGGAAAGAACAAATATGCAAGCTTCGAGTGCACCACGGATACATATAACGCCTGAGTCGTTTATGAAGTGTTGACTTCAATACGAATTGATGTTTCTTTCATTGATGATGAAAAGTCCATTAATAGCACAGGTAGTGAAAATCCTAAAAGAAAGAGGATTGGAAAATTTGGAGAGTCCGGTGGGATTGAGAGTATATCCAAACTTGATTCAGAGATTCTATAAGAGGATGACTATGGAAGGACCGGAGGGACGAGAAGTAATACTGGTGAAGATTGATGAATGGAGTGACCCTATAGTGGTTGATGAAGGGGTAGTGTAAAAAATTTGGAAGATACCACTTGGGTGTCTGGATCACCTACGTAAGAAATTCAAAATTGTCCTGAAGGAATTGCCACTAATGGAGGCGGATATGATCATGGAGATATGTCATAGGCATATTCCAAAACACACAGATATAAGTGTGGATAGATACCATATGAATCTGGACCTATTCTACCTAGATTGTGTGCTTACATCACAAGAGTGCCAAAATCATAGAACAAGATGGAGAGGGTACACAATGATCAAAGTGCTATATTGCATGCCGTGCCGGAACTGATTATGGGCAACATGATTATGGTGCAACGAATTATGAGTGGAAAGGTAAAAGGCCAAGATTTGATATCGAGGATTCTTTAAGAACAATTGGGCTATCTATTGGGAGAGATGAATGAGAAGTGTTTATTATTCACAAAGCATTACCAAGAACCCGATTTTGAAAGGCTTGAAGTGGAATCGACTCTCAATGCTTCTTGGGGATTTTTTTCAAGCGGAAGTGAATGATCAGTCGTAGGAGGAAGGAATGAATAAGAATCATATTTGGATTAGGATTTTTAGGATTAACTTGTTTTTAATTTAGTAGATAGGTTGTAATTTTCAATTGGTAGGGATTGTAGGCCCTTAAGGCCAAATCATTATTTATTTTTTTCAAGAAAAGAATCATTCCTTGTGCTATGATATTGGGTATTTGTGCTTTGTTGAATATTTCTATAGGTAGCTCGATTCAAGTTTAAGGAGAAGGATAGACATCAAGAGAGGAAATTCCGGAACTTCGCTTCAAGGGTAACTATATTCTTTATCGTGAGTATGATTGTGAACCATGAGGACATGGTTTAATTTAAGTTTGGGGGGAAGGTATAGTTAGTATAAGGAATGATTGAAAAATAGTGATAAATTGAAAAATATTTGTGAAAAAATTCTTTATTTTTACGCATGAGTGTTTTGCATTACAAGTTGCTTGAGTGTGTTTATAATGTATGAGTAGTATGTGATACGGTATTCCCGCTCATGAGAGTAATGATTAGATTGAGATATTGAAGTGATGTGGTTTTACATAGGTGAATGAATTAGTGAAATTGAAACCAAGAAGGATGATCTTGACCTATAAGCACATACACATATTCACTATGGGATGATTAGTTGATCGTTGCCTATGAAAAGGGGAGAAGGGGAGTAGTATGGAGGAAATCTGAAAAATATTTGAAAATTTTGGAAAAACAATATAAATAAAATGCAAAAAGTAGTTCTTCGATCTTAGTAACAGTTGGTTAGGACTAAAAATCCTTACTGGAAAGTCCGGAGTTTAGAAAAATAAAAAGGGATTAAAGTGGAAAAGATGGAAAGAAAGAGTTTTACATATAAAATGGCAAATTTTGACTGATCTATCATAGGAGAATGTTCACATAAACACGGAAGGTTATCCGGATCAGAAGTAGAGATTAACAAAGTTATTTACTCTAGTGGGGACCATTCTCAACATTAGGTCAAGATAGTCGTTAGGTGGTAGTGAGTGGGAATGTTTGCATCCATGCTATCTTATACATGGTAGCATGACTTGATTAATGAGTATGTAAATGCATGAATGCGTAGAATGAAGAATGGAGAAGTTGTGGGTAGTATAGCTAACCCTTACGAGACTTAAACTAGTCCACTCGGCATTATCGATTGGTTTAAAAGGCTTGTTACACATGCTAAGTGTAATCATCAACCCTTACGAAAGCAAGGGATTAGGGTATAGTAGTTAGAATAGATTAATCATCATGGAATGTTTTTAAAGTTCTCATGTGTTCATTGCTAAGAGACTAGCAATATGTGAGTTTGGGGGTGTGATGGGTGTCAAATGTTGTCCATTTTAGGCCTCTAACTCACTATTGTTATGTCTTATCATTACATTATTTGGTATTTTTATGCGGTTTGTGTGTTAAAGTGTGTTTCAGGAGTGTAACGAAGAAACGAGCTAACTTTAGTGAATTAACAAAAGACATGCTTGTATCTATCCAAAAAGAGAGCAAAATAGGAGTTTTCAAGCAAAAAGTGTCTCTCGGAGGGCAAAAATGTTATTTTTCAGAGTTGTAACTTCGAGAAAATTATCAAAGGAGTCAAGGGGGTTCTAACGATGTAATAATCAAGAAAAGTGGTTTTTAAGTATTTTGCTACGCTTGAGCTACACTTACAGTAGCTAAAAGTGCCTAGAAACATCAAAAACTACACTTAAACAATGCTTATGGATTTTGGCCTATGACAAATAGGGGCCAAGCGTAGGAAAATGTTGGGAATTTGAGTCCCGATGCGAATTGAACTCTTTTGACATATCTTCGACTCCAACACCTCTAAGCACGTGTAAATAACATATTATACATTAGATTGAAGGGTTTAGTTCAAATTTGAGGAGAAACACATCAAAAAGGAATCCTACACAAGTGGGACAAGTTTAATACAAGCAGAACTCTTCTCAACTTCTTCTATAAATACCAATGTCTTCTACAAATCTGGGGAACTTCTAATTTACATAATTTTCAGAGCACTATCTCTGGAAATTCATATCACTCAAAGAGAAGGAGTCATTCAACACCTAGAGATTCGGAGAAGAAGATCATGGAGGCCGTTTCTACATTAATAATGTAGTCACCCACCACCATGAGCAACTAATTCGGTATTTAGGGTTTTCTAGCAAAACCCGAGCCAAGTAATGTAGTTATTTATTTGTTTCAATTATAACGAGGGAAAATCGTGACCATACTGTGATAATTGTGTAGATACGTGATCGTAGTTATTAAAGACACGTGATTTTATATTTATTCTAATTCTTGTCTTAGATTGAATGAATGCATTATCTCAACCAATCATGTTAGATTAAAAATAGCGTGATTTTCTACGCAATGGTGCTTAACACTTGAAACCCTAGGTTTACACCGGCCATGCCTCGGCGAGGTGATATAGACATGCTTTAGTTTAATTTTATACTATAGGAGTAGATTGAAGTAAAGTAGATGACATGTACTAGTCACACTCTGTCCAGAGATAGGTTTAGAGAATTCGGTGGATATTATCCTTTTTGGGATGTATTTGACTATTTGCGGAACGATCTGATTCATATTATGCGGTTAGTGGTGGAGGATGAAAACCCTTGTTTTTCTCTACACTGCTCACAATCACAATTTAAATTCTATTTTTAGTTAAATTAGTTATAAATCTCAAAACAAATCAAAACCTTTTTCAAACTATAATTCAATACTTTTAGATTGCTAGAGTGAATAATCCAAGTCTCTGTGGCATCAATATTCCCTTTCTCAAGCCGATTTGTGGTACAATATGATTCGTGCGCTTGCGATAGGTTAAACCTTGTCGTTGTAAGTGGTCGTTCTTAATAATTATTTTTAACCCTGTTCGATGTTCATCATATATATAGGAAGAAAAAACTTAAGGTTGTGAGTATTGTTTATAAGGTACTGTATGAACACTTGTGAGTATGATTTATTTTTGGCATGTTATAGACAATAACCATGTTGAGTGAATTTTAAGGTCGGGTAGGTTTAATAGGCATTGACAGGCTTTTCCAAATTCAAATCAAGCTTGATCCATGAAATGCGTCATAAAGGCCAAAACGGACATTATACAAGTCTTATATATTGGTAGGCGTGCCACATGAATGAACGACATTCGAAAATACCAAGAATCGCAAAAAAACTGATTGTGGTATTTTGGGTAAAACAAACTACGCTTACAGCAAGAAAAATAGGCTTGGAAAATGGATTTTGGCAATTAAAGGTTCTTGGCATGACGCTTTACACGGCGCTTAAGCACCCTCATCAGTGCCATTTGGGCACTTGGTTTGGCTCTTAAGAGCTAGACCCAGCAGAATTTCTACAGAATTTCGGTTTGAGTTGGACTTTAACTCTTTCGAGTTGGGTTATACTCCAACATATCCTACCACGTGTATAAAGGATATTTACACAAAAATTGGCTAGATTCAATCCTAATTAAAAGAGGATTATATAGTGTAAGAATCCTAATCCAAGAAGAAAAAAAGTCTACTCAAAATAGGATTATTCTCTCTATAAATAGGAAGATTCTCTACAGATTTTGGGTGTGTGTGTTGTGAGATCTCTATGGTAATTTCATAGATCAGATCTGTTTGCAGAGAGAAAAAAAGATTACTTGATCATTCTATATCAGGGTTTTCTCTAGTTTGTAAGGGGTTTTCAATTGTGATTCAATACGAGTGATCCTTATGCACAATTGAATGCCCGATTGCTAAAAAATCATCACACCACATTGTACAACGTGGTTTCCTCGATCCGTTGAGAAGCGAAGCCGTTAGAGTATGGAGATCGGAGCAAAAAGTTTCGTGGAAAATTGATTCGTTAAGAAGCGGAGCCATCAGAGTATGGAGATCAGAACGAGAGCTTCATGGAGCGCGAGTGGATCAAGTCTTTCAGATGTTGAGTGGAGAAGAAAATCACAGCGGTTGTAAGTCCTATTTTCATAGAGTCTATACAAAATCTTTGATTCATAGTGCATCGATACCTAAGTATATCCGTGGTTTTTTCCTTGATATGTTTCCAAGGTTTTTCCAAATAAAAATCTCTTTATCGTTTCATGATTTATTTTCTGTACTTAGATTCATCAATACTTGATTAATCTGATTAGAGAATTAGGGTTTTGTCATTGATTAAAATAGAAATTTTGCAAAATAAATTTAATTGATCATAGAATTGATAAAAAGCCTATTCACCCCTTCTCGGCAATTTTCCTTTATATCTTAAGTAATTTCAATTCGTATCAGAACAAGGTTGTCTAGATTTCAGTTAACTACCTAAGGCTAGATCCTGAACTTAGGAGATGGATGTACCTCATGAAGAAGGGTTCGTATCTAGGTCGCCTTTATTTGATGGATCGAATTACACCTAGTGGAAAGTGAGGATGAGAGCGTTCTTTTCAAAGGATTTCTAGGTGCGAAATTGCCAAAGAAGTTTGGGATATAGTCCAAGTTAATCTTTAAGGGACTTTAATTGTTAAACAGTATAAACTCCAACTATTACATTCACGATTTGAACAGCTCGAGATGGAAGAGGATAAAGTTTATGTTGATTTTGAGGCTAAACTAATTGACATAGTAAGTAGTAGTTACAATTTAGGTGAACCCATCACTGAGACTACCATAGGGAAGAATATTCTTAGCTCTCTACCTGAACGATTTCGTTATAAGGTTACTGTCATCTCTGAAATCATTAGTTTTAAATAAATCAAACTTGAATAGGTTGCAGGGAACCTAAAATCCTATGAGATGGAGATGTTCAAAATTCCCCTAAGAAGTCTAACGGCACAAAAGAGAAGAGTATAGAATTTAAAATCACTAAAGAAGATTCTATTAAGTCTGATGGAGAAGGTGAGATAGGTCCAAGAATTGTTGACCTTCTCTCAAAACAACTTAATAAAATTTTAAAATCCACTTTTAGTAAAGAAGTGATTAAATGACAAAAATTTGGAGATAAATCATATGATTTAAAAATAAAAATAAAGTCCAACATCAGAATGAAAAGTTTGATCCTAAAAAGAAGAAACCTCAATGTTTTGAGTGTTAAGGGTTTGGTCACATGGTTGCGGAGTGCGCGAATAGTTAAAAAGGACAAAAGGTCTAACTGTCACTTGGAATGATCAATCAGATGATGGAACAACTAGTGATTCTGCTGAGTTTGAGTCAACAGATGGGTCTTAGAATTACACTATGTTCACAACATAAAGTAAGGAGGTTAAAGAAGTTGCTACAAGATGGACAATGTCCGGAGATGAAGATCGTGGGGACTCATATCAAGATGCATAGAATAAATTATTTAAAAAGTCCACATAATTTAATAAAGTTCACCAGAAATTATTGGCTATCTATCATAATGTTGATAAAGAACCTAAGATACAAATTAACGAATAGTTCTCGGACCTTAAATCTTATTCGAACCCAAAAAGCTCAATTGTCTGAAAAATTGGTTAAGTCTGAACAAGAAAGGAATTAGGCTTTGAAGAGTGTAGATGATCTTAATAAGAAAGTAAGCACTCTAAGGTTAGAATTTAGTGAGAAATCTACAAGGATTGTTGATTTGGACCAATGTCAAAACATATCAATATTTCCAATTTATACACATTTTTATGCACGCTTCTCATTCTTAAATCAATGTAATAATAACATGGATTTATTAAGCAATATTGCATTAACAAATACACAAAAGGGACCTATACATGTGTCTAAGTTTGGACACAATTCAAGTGCATAAAAATCAATTCCCACACTTTCATGCACACACCCACGAAAACGAAAGAGAAAATGGTCCGTCAATCTAACACTATGTTATTTTCCCTTTTTCCTGAAATTCTTTCTGATTTATTTTCGGTTGTGACGTCACTTGTTCATGACGTCGTGGTTATTCTTGGTATATCGTACGTAAAAAAATTTCGCGTTTTACATTTCGGACTTTGGGGGACTACGTTTACGCGAGTTCTTGTTGCCGTGTATGCGGTTTTGTTTCGACGTTTATCATTTAGTTCTTCGAATAGGCGGTGATACATTTTGTTGTCTGACATTTAAGATTTCAATTCAGTGTTTTGGTAGTTAGGTTTTATACCCCGGATTATTTATATCAATTTATATTATTTATTTAGCGTTCTATGGAGTTTCCGGTGTTTTATAAAGAGGTTGTTTGGATGTTTTGATTAAGAGGAGGGTTAATTTGTAATTTTGGATAATAGGAGGGTCACTTTTACAATATATCATATATATGTATACGCATATACACAGATCTTCACTTAGAGGTCAACTCATGCACCATCTTCTTCTTCCCTCTTTCTACATGCGATGGGTTCCTCATCCTCCTTTGATTAGTGTCGGTTTTCTCCTCCATCATCGGTGAGGAGGAGAGAGATAGAGAGATAGAAAGAGTGAGAGAGGGGGGAGAGGGAGGTCGCGCATTGTGCGCGACCTGGTAAAGGGAGTAGTCGACTATGAAAGAACGGCGACACAACTTATAGGTCGCCGGAGTGTTGAGGCGACGCAGGTGATGAGCAATGATGACGTGAAAGTGACTGCAATTTCTGTACCCGCACTGAAAGTTACGACTTGAAGAGGGGTTTGGCCAGTGATAGTGTTCGTCGGACAAATGTACAACAACGGTGGCTGGCGACGACTGGGTTAGGTGACAATGGGTCGCTCGTGGTACTAGCTGCCAGTGATGAGTTTGGTCAGGCTTCATGCCACCATTTCGGCAGCTATTCGATCTCCATTTGGCGGATTTTTGGAGGGTAGCTCGATGTCGTTGTCGTGTACTTCATACCCGAATTTGGTGCGAAACCGTTATGCACTTCACTAGGAATTTCAGATTATAGGTACGAAAATTATTTTAGTATTTCTTATATTTGTTCCGTTTCGTTAATTGATTGCTAAAGGGCTTCGACTATATTGTATAGGACATCAAGGCGGTCGTTTCGGTTCAAGCGAAAATTAATTCGGAGAACTTAGGTTGGCGGGCCTCATTTTTGGGCGCCGACACTTTTCACAGTGGACTTCACTTCGGGCGTTAACATTTTGGGACAATTTTGAGCATGCGTCTTGGCTGACGTGTTGGTATATTCGGATCGGTCGTGGGAGTGATGGTTAGTCCGTAAATACGCGTTGAGAAGTAGAGGAAATCATTATCAGTACAATTGACTCTAGACTTATATGTGATATTATGATTTGAGCATTCTAATTGTATAAAATGAATAAGAAATCCTGTTTAGGATTAATTACCATGCTTGTTTATTTATATATATATATATAGGAGTTGTGTTGTGACTTTGGATAGTGGATTAGGCTAATTCCATCTAGGTGATTGGAATTAGTAGCACTAGACGTAGTTTAGTGTATATGTCTAGATGCGATTGTATACGTTCACATTTTCCTTGATTAGTGAAAATAAATGTCTAATTGAAATGAATTGCGAAACGTGAAACTTATGAACTTATAAAGTTATTCTAGTTCCCGTTATACTTGTGGATTATTGTTTCATAAATTTGAAAGCATGTAAAAAGAGATGTTATTATATCCGTGTGGATTATTGCCTATATGTGAGTAATTATGAGCATGTTAATGAATTGGGCATAATAAATTACATATTGAGATAAATGCATGTATTATGATGAGACATGGTTTTTATTGAGGCCCTTTATGTGTATTGAGTACACTGTGTCGTGTTAAGTACATAGTTGTTGGTCTATGCGGGTCGTGTAACCATATGTGAGTTTGACTTGTGTTATATAGTCAAATGTTTTCATAAATATGATGAGATACATATTTATGTTTGATTTGTGTCGGATCATCGCAATAACTGGCTGGGGGTGTTCTCAACCTACAGAACTAGTGTGTCCGAGAATCGGGTATAGGGTAGGTCATCTCATCCTCAAAGTCTTGGGTTGTCTTGTTCATTCGATCTTCGGATCTTTAGTCACGGGTCATCTCGTGCAACCGTTTTTCCTTATTGAAAGTGAAAGAGAGAAAAATCACTTGGGGAGAATCGGTGCGGTACTCTTTCTAAGCGTGAATGGTTAGAGTATGTATCTGTTAACCTGTATTGGGTAAAATGTGTACCATAAGGTGTGTGAGTCAGATTGCATTTGAGTTTCTATTATGTGATTTTCTCTACATATAGACCATGATATTATTGCAGGTAATGTGGGAGCATGTTTAATATGAATATTGGTAAATGAATTCAGTTTTTGATATAATGGTCAACTGAAAGTGGTTACGTGAAAATATAATTTAAATGCAATAATTGTTAAAGTATAATGAAATTTAAATTCTTATACTTGTGATTATGTACTGTTATGCCCTTGTAGGGTTAAGTATATTAGTGTAATGACCTCTTTGGATAGTTGAGGTTAGTAATGACTATAGAGTCGATTTTGAGTTGAGGCCTTAGAAAAGACAAGTGATAGTTTTGTGATTATGGTTGGTTGTGTAGTAATGACCCTTTGATGTTTCATTCACACCTTGAGGAACGTATAATCTATTGTACTGTTGAGGCTTTTGAGTTGGTTAAATGAGGTTATGATTGAACCTATCTGGTGGTGTGGTAATGGTCTCTCGATTCCTTTAGTAATCTAGAGAGTTAGTATCAAATGTGAATTTGAGGTTTGAATGCATCTGAAGAGGTATTGATTGAAACTAGTTAGTTTCGTGGTATCAACCATTAGTTTTCCGTTGTTATGATCTTAAGGGCTCTAAGTGATTTTATTAAGTATTCAAGGTACTATAGTTTTACAGCCTTGTTTCTCATGCTTAGTTCATTCTCCTAATCATTTCTTTTACAGTCCTTTGTATACTAGTATATGTTTTTGACTTATATGTTACTCCTTGAGCCATTGGTTACGGTGTGGTACTGAACCTCTTCCTCGTGCTGTCATTTGATTTTGTGGAGTTGGAAACGGAAGGTTGTGTTCTGTGAGTCCAATGCATTGCTCTTCCTTCATTATCATCTTGGACATTATAGGAATCCTTGGAGTTGTAGTCACTCTTATCAGGCTGTCTTTCGAAAATAGAGTTTTTCAAAAATTATAATCAAACTCTTTCTTATTTAATGGAAAAACCCATTTTTGCCTACCCCCGTAGTCACACAAGTTTTTATACTTTAAAAAGTGATCTTATGATATTCTTTAAAAGATTTTTAACTTCTAAAAGTCGGTGATGGCGACTGATGGAGACCGGGGGCAAGACGGTCATTTTCATTGTGTAGATTCTTAAAAGAAAACCGACTTTTTAACATTTCTCGATATTTCGAGATTCCAAGGTTTCTTTCTGAAGATTTCGATTTACAGTGTTTTGAAAGGTGTCTTCTTGTTTCACCTATACTTCCGATCATTTCTAAGTCTCAGGTATGAGCCTTGTTGTTTAGTGCACACACGTAGTGTTGCCTTTCCTCTTCTTTTGGTTTCTTTGTTCGGGTATTTTCCCTAAACAATTATGGTGTTCTCAACCTTGACATTGTTGTCTCAGTTATCCATTTGTTAGGTTTGGGATCTATTTTCCCTTCTTTTGTTTCTTGAACCTTATGTGGTTGTTCAGGAGAGTAGTGTTCATATACTCTCCATGATTTGATCGGTTAGTTTTCCTTATTCATAATGACAGTGTTAGTGATTTATTGATCATATTGGAAATAGTATTATGAGATTCATATGGTGATATGATTGAGGTAATTCAATCCTTGAGAGGTAGATCTCCTATAGGAATGGGAGGATGATTCTTATATATATATATATTGATGACGATTGTGTTAGTACGCAAAGACGTGAGTGGTTTTCCTCTTGTGTTCTCAGGGAGTGGGTTATGAGCCTTCCTTCGTATTATTTATGGATTCTTTCTCTTATGGATAATAGAGGTGAGTGTAATTCTCCATATCCGGATCCTCTGGTTAGCGTTGTGAGCGCTTGGTGATTTTTTAGTTTGGACTTAGGTGTCGTGAATGTATTGTAAGTTTTTGAGAGTACTGTAGAATACCGATGTTGGTACTTAGAGTACAAGTTATGGTGGTACCTTGTGAGACTAATTGTATAATTATAGATATATATATAAATATATATATGTACTCATATATCGGGATATGATTAGTTACCTTTAGGGTATATATATACGTTTATATATACTAGATTGTGTTTTGTATATGGGTATGTGATAGTGATTGATCGTTAGCATTGTATTCTATGCTTCGTGCCTTATCGTGCTTCCCTGATACATGATTGGGTTATTTAGGGTCTTGTAGTGGCGTGAGTGCTATGTGAGATAACGGACTGACCTAGGGTAGATGCATGTACACGGGTTGGTTAGTGTTACTTGAATGGTCAGATGATGTGACGTTTATGATATTATTTCTCTATGGGGCTTTGATGAGCTCACTCGGGTGTTGTATGCCCTGGTGTCCCACACAAGTTTGCAAGAAATGTTTCGGATACGGGCAGCATGCAGTGCAACGACACCTTTCTTTTGTTTTCCTCGTTGCAGGTTCTGGATTTACGCAGGGTGACGCTGTTACTATTGCAGTGCGGATGGATTTGGGGACAATAGTTATCTACAGTGTTTTTCATCATTTACTTTATTTACTTATGTTGTATGGGATTGCGATATATTTTTCTTGGGAGCCAATCTGTTGGTATATTCCCTATTGGTGTATCTTTTATTCCATGTATTTATTATCTTGGGATGTCATTGTATCTCTTTGGCACTGCCATGTGAGTTTCTGTATTCTTATTTAAACATTGTGGCTCTGTAGATTATCGAGGGTTTTGTAGAGGTAACAGTGGTTTTCTTTCCACTACCTCGGCCCTAGTAGATTTATCGAATGTTGGGTTGTGAGCTGATAGGATCCAAATATCATACATTTAAGGCTCCTAATTATACATTGTTATGTCTATATATATCATTATATTGGTGGTTTTATACGGTTTTCGTATTTTAAAACGTTTCAGGCCATGTCATGTAAAACGAGTTAAATTCGGTGAAATAACTGGATTAGTGAATCAAGATTGTTCGAGAGCCGAAATCATGGATAAAAGACCTATGAAGGGCCAAACATAAGTCAAGGATGCAAAAGGAATGAAGAGGAATGATGTCGAGAAAAGAAACGGGCAAAGAAAATGAAGTTCAAGGTGAAAAACTATCGAGTACTCGATCATGCCTTCACCGAGTACTTGGTCAAGTGCGAAAGAGAGTGCCCTTGCACAAAAGAGAGTTACCGAGTACTTGGTCAAGTGCGAAAGAGAGTGCACTAGCACAGTTATACCCATTTGCGTAGCACCTAGGAGCTACCGAGTACTTGGTAGAATTCTCACCGAGTACTCAGTGAGACCAAAAAATGGTCAGGCCACATCAACAACTTGTGTACACATCAGTGGGACCTGTTTCGCCCAAAATCAATATGGGATGATCTCTAGACTATCTTGGACACAATATTCACCATATTTGATGAGATTTCAAATCATTCTTCTAGAAATATCAAGATATATATTCCTGACTTAACGACGAAGTAATCAAATTACCAAACAAGGACGCCTCTTTTTCTATAAAAGAGAGGGGTCTCCTCTACAGTTAGAGGAGGTCAGAGATACATATAGATATACATATTGTCTTGGAGATTTGGGCATAATATCAACCATGGAGGGGCTGTCTGCATCAACAATGCAGACAACCACTACCATGAACAACTAAATCGGTATCTAGGGATTTTAATAAAGCTCTATCTAATTAATGTAGACTCTTTCTTATTTTTATTGTATAAGGGGAAACTGAAGGACATGTATGTGATGATTGTGTAACTGAACCACTACCATCTACGTTTATTTTATATAAGATTCTACATTTATTCTATGTCTTGTCTTAGCTTGAATGAATGTTTTATTTTGCACAATCATGGTTATTCAATATGGGCTAGAACTCGGATGCTTTACTCATGATTTTCTACACAATGGTGGTAATTAACATGCAATCTTGATTTAGACAAACCATGCATAAGGAAAGATAATGAGTGACATGCTTTTAATTTATGTTAGTATGAGTAGTTTAGAGTAGATGCATGTACTAGTTATGTTTGTTCAATGATGCCATGTGCCAATGATGGATTAATTGTTCCTTTTTTTGGGATTAGGATTTTGCCAATGTTTGTGACCTTATATCTGATTCACATATGATGGACCAGACTTTACAATTAAATGATTAAGAGGATATATTATGTTGTTAGTGATGTAGTTAGAAATACCTTAGGTCTTTATCTCCATTGATCTCAATCCAATCCAAAATCTATCTTTACTTTTATGTTATTTTATTTATTGTCAAAGTAATTCTAGAAACCCAAACAAACAAATTATCTTTCATAATTTAGTTACAATAATTATAAGGAAGTTGTGAATTCAATAGTTTCTGTGGATTCGATATACCTATCTCATTTATACTATACTATAATAGATTCGTGCACTTGCGATAGAGAAAACTAGGACAACTTTAAGGGTTTATTTGCACATATTATTATTATTATTTATTACCCAAGCCTGGTAGGGCTAAAACTAGTAAGGTCTGTTCCGACCCGATCAAGTTTTTGGCGTCGTTGCTGGGGACTAACGATTTTTTTTACTTCTAAATAATTATTATACCTAGATTATTTATTTGCTTTATTTTTATTTTCTTCTTTTAAAGGTAAGATTGTGTGATTTTTAACAGGTGCATTAAGATTAGCAGAAGGAACCAGAAAAGCTGTGACGATTGCTTTGCTGGACTATTTGTGAGTTTTAATCTATCTTAAATTATTGTTCAATCTTATATTGAATTTTCTTATTTAATTTCTCTTTTATTTTGTTTATTTATTTTCAGTTTATTATTTAGATTAGTTTATTTTTATAAAAATTTGTTTCATAATTGTATAAGTAGTTTGCGTTCCATATCTGAAGAACTTGCTCATTTTGATCCTGAAGTTGATAGAAGTTATCCTAAACATTTAAGGACCAATAAACAAAGGATTGGAAAAAGATACATTAAATTTTAATGTTATGGACGAACCTCAAGTACAACCACTAGGTTCCTTGAAAGATTATTTCACACCTTTAAATTTCGAATCACTAGCAAACATTGTAATACCAGGCGAAATAGCGTCCCTCTATGAAATTAAAGCTAGTATTTTCAATATGTTACCTAAATTCTATGGACATAAACATGAAGATCCTTATGAACATGAACCTCAAGTACAACCACTAGGTTCCTTGAAATATTATTACATGAATGAGATGCCTACTGATTCCTTACGTGTGCGATTATCTCCCTTTTCACTCAAAGAAAAAGCTAAAAGATGGTATAATAGTTTAGAAGAACGAGTAACATCTAATTGGGAGAATAAGAAGTTGTACATAAATATTACCCTATGGGAAAGACACATGAAGCCCAAACAGTTATAATGAACTTTGCCCAAATTCCGGGTGAACAATTCCATGAAATTTGGGAACGTTTTAAAGAAATCTTGGCTAAATGTCCCCATCATAAATTTACAAAATACGATTTGGTGCATAATTTCTATCATGACCTAGGTGAGATACAACATCATATAGATGTGGCATGCGGAGGAACATTTGTATTAGAACCAGTTGAAGACATATGAAAAATATTTGAAAGATTGACTAAAACTTCACAACAAAACGCATCAGAGGCTAGGGCTAGATCAATACTTAATAACCCTATACAAATGGAAACTGTTAAATAGATAGAAAAAACTAACGACGTTATGACTCAAGTAACTGAGATAAGTAGAAAATTAGACAACTTTCTAAATTTAACTCAATATACTCCTAGAGAAGTCTGTTCGATATGTTTTGGTCCTTCCCATTTACCTAGTCGATGTCCAATGACATATCAAGAATATATATTACCATATGATGTTAAGGCATCCTTTACTACTACCAATAATAATCCTTATTCAAATTCTTTCAATCAAGGTTGTTGGAACCGTCCATATTTATCTTATCGTTCTCAGAACGTAGAAAATCTTGTCCAAACTCAAAATTTCAATCAAAATCCAAGACCATTCAATAACACTAATAAATTTTAAAATAATACACAAGGATTTCCATCTTTTCAATCAAACCAACCTCAGTTTAAGAATCAAAATCAAAACCTTAATCCACTATAAAAATCATTTGGCTTTGAGGATAAAGTCTTAGCAGCCCTTGGAAACATAGAAGCTAATACCCAACTGCTACATAGGCATTCACAAACTATTCCAAAACTAGAAGTGCAGATGGGATAAATTGCTAACACGCTTAACAAAAGAGAAGAGGGTAAATTATCGAGCCAACTAGTGATGAATCCTAAAGGGAAACACATGATTGACTTAGGATCTTTACAAGAACCTACACATGAAACTGTTCAATCAATCACAACCTTAAGGAGTGGTAGGATAGTGGACAATAGAGTTGAGGAAAAACTAGCACAAAAAGAAGTCTTGGAAAATATTCCTAAAGAAACATCACATCCAACAGAAAATGAACCAATTAAGGAAATACCTGAAAAACCAATGGAGAAGGAATATGAGCCAAAAACACCATTTCCTCAACGTCTCCGTGGATTAAACTATTATGGAAAACAAGGCGACAAAAATAATGAGATCTTAAAAGTACTTAAACAAGTAAAAATCAACTTGCCTTTGTTAGATGCCATATCTCAAATCCCACCTTATGCTAAATTCTTAAAAGATTTATGTATGCAAAAGCATACAAGGAGAGCTAAAGTGCCTAAAAAGATAACGTTGACTGAATAAGTGAGTTCTTTATTGTTAAATGATACAACACCCAAATATAAAGATCCAGGACTGCCTACAAGATCATGCATAATTGGTGATCAAGAAGTAAGATGGGCTCTCCACGATGTAGGTGTTAGTGTCAATTTATTACCTTATTCAGTTTACCAATAATTGGGATTTGGAGAATTAAACCCTACTACAGTTGTACTTCAAGTGGCAGATAGATCAATAAAACAGCCAAGAGGGATAGTTGAAGATGTGATAGTTCAAGTAGACAAATTCTATTTCCCTGTCGATTTTATAATATTATATATAGAACCTGTTCATAGTCCAAAGAAACACATACATGTGATCTTAGGATGATTGTTCTTAGCAACAGCTAACGCATGCATTAATTGTAGAACAGGAGCAATGAATATATCATTTGGGAATATCAAACTAAGATTAAACGTGTTTAATACAAATAGCCAACTTCCAGAAACAACTGATTGCTTTAACATTGATGAAATAGATGAATAGTAATAAAAGATGACTTGGAAACAATAATGACTAAGGCAGAGGACAGTGATAAAGATGAACTAGTACAATTTGAAAATGAGGAAATTGCAATTATAAAAACAGAACTATACGGAGAATCTTGGAAACAACCTCATGAGCCATTACCTCTTATTACAAGTACTCCACCTATTCCGTCATTTACATCTTTACTAAAATTGGAATTTAAAGAATTACCTAAACACCGCTAATATGTTTTCTTAGGTCCAGACAATACTCTTCCCGTAATAATCTCTTCATACCTTACTAAGAAACAGGAAGAACAATTAGTAAAAGTACTTTTTGACCATAGGGAAACAATTGGATGGAGTGTAGCTGACCTAAAAAGAATTGATCCTTCAATTTACATGCACCGAATAAACTTAGAAGTGAATGCAAAATCAGCACGAGAGATGCAACGTAGGTTAAACCCTAATATAAAAGAGATGGTAAAAATGGAAGTAGTAAAATTACTCGATGCGGGTATTATATACCCCATATCCGATAACTTATGGATTAGTCCAACACATGTGGTACCAAAGAAATTCGGTATCACAGTCGTGCCAAACTTAAAAGGGGAGTTAATCCCACAAGAACCACGACCGGGTGACGTGTGTGTATCGATTATAGAAAACTAAACTCACATAAGGAAATATCACTTTCCATTATCATTCATTGATCAAAGATTAGAACGTCTAGCTGGGCAAAGTTACTACTATTTTCTATATGGATATTCTGGTTATAACCAAGTAGCAATTGATCCAGCAGACCAAGAAAAGACCACAATTACTTTTCCTTATCGTACATTTGTATATAGAAGAATTCCCTTTAGCTTATGCAACGCACCTGCAACATATCAAAGATGTATGATGTCAATCTTTTCAAACATGGTAGAAAGTTCCTAGAAGTATTTATGGATGATTTTTCGGTGTTTGGAACTACTTTTGAAGATCATTAAAACATCTAGAACTAGTATTACAAAGATGCAAAGAGACGAATCTAAGATTAAGTTGGGAGAAAAGCCATTTTATGGTTCAAAAGGGTATAGTCCTAGGACACATTATTTCGAAGAGAAGGATAGAAGTAGATTAATTTCTAATCTACCACCTCCTACATCGGTTAAACAAATTAGATCATTCCTAGGTCACGCCGGATTTTATAGACGATTATGCAACCTTTTAGTTAAAGATGCAACTTTTGATTTCACTAAAAAATGTCTTGAATCTTTTGAGAAGTTGCATAATTTACTCTCGATTGCCCCAATAATGCAACCGCCAGGTTGGTCTTTACCATTTGAATTAATGTGCGACGTATCTGACTATGCCATAGGAGTAGTACTAGGACAACGAAAAGATAAACTACCATAAGCAATCTACTATGCTAGTAAAACGCTTGTTGATGTGCAATAAATTGCAAGCTGTAGTATTTGTCTTGGACAAATTTAGATCATACTTATTAGGGACCAAGGTAGTTGTTTTCTCTGACCACGATGCTTTAAAATACTTATTAACAAAAGTAGATTCCAAACCCAGACCTACTAGATGAATATTATTATTACAAGAATTTGATATTGAAATACGCGATAAAAAGGGTACAGAAAATGTAGTGGTAGATAATCTATCAAGAATAATTGTTGAATCTACAATGGATAATACTCCACTGATGGATTATTTCCCGGACGAGCAGTTATTTAGCGTTAGTGCATTAAAACTCAAAGGTCTGAGGAAAAGAATGCGATATAAAAAATGTGGTTAACAATTCAAAAGCTTCATAGAGATTAATCATGAATGAGGAACTGTGGATTCTATTAATTTGATATAATCCACTTATGATAAAGATTAATAAAAACTACGAACGTCGGGCCAACGACGTGCAACAAGGGCACCATTTAGGAGAGTTTGTGTTCTCCTGAATGGGAATGTATAATTAGGACTAGTATTTTAATAGTATTGTGATTATTTTTAGAATCAGAAACGGTACCACGGAATACTTTTCAGAAAAAGTGAAAAAGAGGTAGAAAAAAGGCTCTGCATCTACTTCTCATCCACCGCCACCACCGTCCTCTTAGATTAGGATTTTTAGAGTAAGTCGATTATGAGCCGACATAGATTTAAGTTCTAGATATTGCAATAGGCCGAGCCATGAATCGTGTTTTGTACCTTTTGCTTTATTTTGTTCATGATGTTTTTGTACTCGAACCCCAATGAACAAATATTAGAAAATAAATGAAAATGGATATTTTGGTATTTATCGAGAAAATTCTTTAGATTTTATCTATTTTTCATTTATACAAATATAATGATATAAGTTTGCGGGAGGGTACAATTTTTCAAAAATAGTTTTTATAAAACTCTAACTTATATAAATAAATACTTCTATTTTCATTTAATTTTATATAAATATTTATGTATTATATATATATTTATTTTATTTTAAATATTTTATTTAGGTTTATGTACTAATTGTTTTATATATATACTATGTGTATTTCTGTATATATATAAATATATTTATTAAAGAAAAAGTAGTTGTTGAAGAAAATTTATGGTACAAGGACTACCGAGTACTCAGTAGTTTCTTCACCGAGTACTCGGTAAATCCTGAAAAATATATATATATATTTTTCAAAATTTCAAAAATTTATATATATATAATTATGTATTTTAATTTTTCCTTTCAAATTCGGACTTTGACTATAATATATTAGTATAGTATATAGTTTCAGTAGCTTATAATAAAGATAAGAGAAGCTTATGAAATTCCTATACATATGAAATCCTTTTCAATTATGGATAATTTTCCAATAAATCTTACTTCCTTTTCAAAACTTTCCATGCTAAATGATTTCTATTCCAGATTCCTGCTGTAAATTAAGTCATTCCTCTCTCAGTAAGGATATGCTTTAAACTCTATAAATATAGAGCCTTAGTATTAATAATAATACTCCTCCCTAAAGCTCTTTAATTATCTATTCACAATGAGATCAACACCTAGATCTACCTTTCACAGAGCTTCTACCAACAATACGTCTATAGTAATTTTAGATGATGAAGATAGGACAATAGAGTCAGTAATTTCTTCAACTAATCCCGAAGAAGAACAACTTATGGGGTGTACTGCTATTTCTCCAAACCCAACACAAGTTTCCCCAATTCATGGGTATAGTTTGATAGTATATGAAGTTATCTATGATGAAGAAGTCATAAATACCCCAAAAATGCAAAGTGGTTTCAATCTATTAGAGGCACGAGGACTGACAGGGTTATTGAAACCAACAGCTAAAGTAGCATACCACGAAATTGTGCAAAAGTTCTATTCCGCTATGGGGCATACTACTAAAGGAGAACTCATCCTCCGAATTTTATTAGATCCCAAAGTACAACCTTTCGATGTAATTTCCAATACAATAGCGAAAGCGTGGGGTATTCTGCATGAGTGTCTTGAGGGGTTACGTGAAATATTTTTACCTTTACCAAAGCCATTCACACCTACCATCTTTGAGATGATCAACACTATATGTCCGAACCATTATACGCATGCTGAATATTGGCATTGGCGGGATGAATCAATAATTAAGATTCTTTACTATTTTCATATGGGGTATTGGGTTTCCTTTCCAAATATTATTCTTGGGTGTAAGTTTAGGCATATCAAACTCTATAGGAATCTCACAGCAGCTACATGGAAATTCCCTTACCCATTCCTTATAATCAAATTAATTAAGAATGCAATAGGTGATGACATTCCCTTACCCATTACTTATAACCAAATTAATGCCCTGCATTTCCTTTCTCCTCTTTGGAATTATTTTCCAAGTGTTAACATTTTGTGATGTCACTTATTCATGACGTGTTGTGTAATCCTTGTACGTGTTAATTTTTCATGTTTTTGTTTTGGAATTAGCAAGATGACTTCATGGTATTTTGTTTTCGGCTTTATCGATTTGTGTTTCATTGGCGACTACGTGGGTTCATCTTAACGTTTTCTCATTGATGCTTCAGCGATCGTGTTCCATGCTCGAACGTGTTATTTAGTTTATTGTAGACGTTTCGATGTATCACTTATGTGATTATGTGTTTATTTTTCTTTATATAACATTTGATAAGGAGGGTTATTCTCGGTATTTCACTTGTGTGTGAGTTGGTGAGGATGTATGAGAGTCTTCCTATCTATTTTTGGAGTGTTTGGTTATGTTCCAGATTGTTTCGGAGTTCTCTGGTTTCATCTTTGTCCTTGGAGCATTTTATTGCCATTGTTGTTTAGAGGTCATCGAGTTCTCGATGTAAAACTTGGTAGATTGGTTACTGAGTACTCGACCTTGATTCTATCGAGTACTCGATGTACAACTCAGCAGAGTCCACATATTGCCTATATAAGTGAGTGTTGACCTAAAACAGTTCATTTTTTTCCTCTCTTCTTCTCCAAACTCAATCCACTCTCTCCCACTTAGTTTTTCCATCTATCTTTGCCTATATCATCTATTTGGGCTTCAATTTTGGTTATGGTTTAAACACGGAAGTTGGTCGTGGTATTTATGCCTTCCATTTCAGCCATGGATTGGTAAGCTTTTCATCCTCTTTGTGAGTTTTTTTTCTCAAACCCTAGTTTAGGGATTTCTTGTCAAACCATCTATTGAATGTTGTTTTTCTTGTGGTTTGAGTCTTGATTCATTGTTAGGAGGCTATGGAAAAGCTTTTCACCGATTGGTTTCGTCAATTTCGGTTTCAGGTGAAAGCTAGGGTTTTCATAGGCCTTGTTTGGTGGTTGGCTTATTCTTCCTTTGAGGTAGAGGAAAGCATCTTTAATCTCTCATTCTTTGATTCGTGAGTATACAATTTTGTTTTAAGGATTTATAACCCTGGATAAATTTTTGCTAAGTGTATACTTGAGAAATATGAATTTAGGTTTTGTAGGTATTTATGTGCTATAATCCATGTTTATATTATCCTTGAAATAGGTATATGATGTATTATAAATGGGTTATGAGTTTTGGAGTTTTGAAGTTGAAATATACGTGTATGCCTAAATATATATGTGTATGAGTATGGAGGTATATATGTATAACTGTAAGTATACGTATATGTGTTTCGGGTTTTAGTATCTTAGCCTTGATAGCATAAGTAGGCTAGCTACCTTGGTTAGTGATTTGCGATACAGATGTAGATGATTGGTGGCTTATGAGATTATAAACTTAGAGCGTTATTCTAGTCCCCCCATTCATGTTAATCTTGAAGTTACTATCTTGAACATTAAACTTTTGTATGAAAATGAGTTAATGTGTATAATTGCTTTAATTGAGATAAAAGCATATTAAATGAATGGAAATGTTATCTTTGTGAATTTAAGGATAACTTCATAACTTGGAACATTATTTGTGCATGAGAATATATCCTTGTGAGTTAAATGCTTTAATTGAGAGAAAAGCATGTTAAGTGAAAGAAAATGTTATCCTTGTGTATTAAAGGACAACTTGATAATTTGGGATCATGAATGGTGCATGAGGAAACATCCTTGTTGATTATTGCTTTAATAAGATTTAAAAACATGTTAAATAATTAATTGCATTCATGTTGACATTTTGGGAATATTTTTCATAAATATGATGTGATAGATATTTGTGTTGGTTCATGGGTCATTGAGACATAATGCATATTGAGTTCACCTTTTGTATTGAGAATTCAATTGTTGTTGGTCTACACCCGTTTGTGTAATTATGCATGAGTAGACTTATTTTGGATTGTCGTAACAACTGGCCAGGGGGTGCTTATCACTTCCAACTCCTATGACATAACCACATCGTGTTTGACGGTCTTCCTTGTTAAAAGTGTGAAGTGTCAAAAGCACTTGGGAAAAATCGATATGATAAATCTATCTTTCCTTATGATTATAAAAGGAAGGTTAGAGAATGATCTCGTTGACCCTTGGAGTTAAGGTGTGTGTGGTCGCATGTGTACCATGAGGTGTGTGAGTTACATTGCATTGAGTTGTCGTTATGTGATTTATTTTAACACGTGGATCATGATATTATCCTATGTGGTTGAAGAGCATGTTTAATGTGAATTTTGATATATATAATACATATATTGTTAAAATACTCAAGTGAAATGGGATAATGTGATAATATGATTTGCATGCCTTATTTAATGTATAATGTGAGATAAATATTTATACTTGTTGATATGTGCTTATTTACCCTAGGGTGGTGATATGAGTTAGTTTAAATGGATTTCTTGTGATAAGTAAAGTCGGTACTGGACTATGGTGTTGAATGTGAGTTGTGAACTTTGACAAGGTGGGTAATAGTTTTGTGATTTTAGTTGGTAGTGGGGTATTAACCACTTGATGTTTTTTCACCTTTGAGGGGTGTATGATCCTTGATAGTTTGGGATCTTTGTTGGTTATGTAGTGATGGCCATTTGATATTTCTTTTGCATTTGAGGAACGTATCATCTATTTTACTTCGAGGCTTGAAGTTTGATTAAGTGAGTTGAGGATTGATCCTAGTCACTTGTGTGGTAACATTTTCTTGATTCAGTTAGTAATCTAAGAGAGGTAATATTACATGTTACATGTGAGTTGAGGTTTCAATGGATTGGAAGTTATCTTGATTGAACCTAGTTAGTTTCGGAATAGTGGCTACTAGGTTTTCCTTTTCATATCCTTGAATAGGAGTTTTATTTGAGTTGTCAACTTAGCCGCCATAGGTGGTTGAGATGAGTCGGTCATTGAGAGTTGAATTGAGTTCCCGATTAGGAATAGGGTTATGGGAGCGTTCTTTCCCGTTTTAGTTGAAGTGTTGTCATTTTTGGACTTCCGTCTTCATTCTTCGTTCTCCGTGGTTCATGTCAGATGTTGAGTCATTTCGCATGGTGTTGTAGGTGTTTCGGTGTGTTCGGTTTTGGCTCGGAGTCGTTAGGTTTTGTTTCGGAGCTTTTCGGGTTCATTCTTTGACTTGTTGTTTTGGGGGGCCACCGAGTAATCGATGAAGATTCTACCGAGTACTCAGTGAGTGGTACACTTACGCAAAAGTTCATTTTATTCCAGAGAGTTTGGATAGTCACAACTTGGTGGAGGGTTACCGAGTACACTGTGTACAACTCAGTGGTACCTATTTGTGTAATTTCTTCTAGTTCATTTCCGTCTCTCACTTATGTTTTACCACTTATTCTCCTATGCTTGGGGCATTGATTAGTGGTCTTTAGGGATGAGTTTTGTTAGGTTGAAGAATCGGCTTAGATCCACCTTTCTTGAGAATTAGTCGCGGCGTGATGCCGAGCAACTTCTTTGTGTCATCATTTGATCCGTTGGGATGAAAACAGATGTTGTTTTCTTTGGTTCCAACATGTCATTTTTCCTTCTTCATCCTCATGGGTGTTATAGGAATCCTTGAGTTGTGGTTGTTTGGTTGACTTGAGAGTGTATTCGCTCGATATGTGTGTTTCATACCTTCTTTCATTCGGAGTCTTGGTTATGATGTGTGTGGCTTAATGCACGTACTTAGTGGTGTTTTTCCTCGTCAAGGGTGGATGTCCTTCCCTGTTGACTTGATGTTTTGGTTTTTCATTTGTTCAGCATTAGAGTTCCATCCCTTGATGGGTTTCATGGTCTTATGTGGTCATTCTTGAGGGCAGTGTTCACGTACCCTTCGTGGTTGAGTAGTTAGCCTTCCTCGTCTATAGTGAGGACGTTAGTGAGGTGATTGATCTCCTTATGGATAGTATCAAGAGATTGATGTTGTGGCATGAGTGCTGATATTGATGTGAGTGTGTGAAGAGATTGATGTGTCATATGTGTATTGTGTATATATGCATTGACGATGGTTATGTAGGTACGTAAGGACTTGAAAGTTTTCCTCGGTACTGGTTATGGATGTTATTTCTTATGGGCATCGTGGTGATTTTAGTTCCTTTGGATCCTTTGGTTATTGTTGTGGCCAGTAGACTGATTGGCTATGTTATGCTAGGGTACAGTCTACTTGGAGTACGTTTTTGTGAGTAGTGTAGACTACTAGTGTTGGATTGGTGGGTACGAGTAATAGTGTTCTTTCGTGAGGTTAGAACTACGTGCCTTGTACTTATTTTGTGTCTCTATGTATATATATATGTATAAATATATATATAAGTGTGAGTTTTCCATATGATGTTATATTATGGATTCATAATGTGCTACATGCCCTTAATGATGCATGCTAGGGGACTAGAGGGATATTTTTAAGGGTCTCGTATTGGCGTGAGTGCTAGGTGAGACGATTGTTGGCCCTTAAGGCCAAATCATGAGTAATTTTATTAATAAAATTCCATTGCTTTGAAAAATATGCTTCATGTTTTATATTTTGGTTTATGTAATCATTATTTCTCTATTGGATATGATCTTGGATATTGCATAGTGTGTTATTTTTAATAGATCATCCAAAGCATGTTTGGGGGAGATATGCGCCATATATCAAAGCAACCGAAATTACACTTCATGGCCAATAAAAATTTCTTCTCTGTTTTATTTAAAAGACCATGAGGACATGGTCCGCTTTAAGTTTCGGGAGGAGGAATTAGTTATTGTATGCTTTAAGGGAATGAGAAAAATAGAATAAAAAATTTGAAAAATTTATTAAGTTCTTCATTTGAAATATGTGATTGAGATTTAATATGAGTTCATTTGTGTACATGCTATGACTAGAAAGGTATTGTGTATACAACTACCCCGCTTATGAGTATGTCATAGATTGATTAAATTGAATTTTTAAGATGTGGTCCACATGAGTGAATAAATGAGTGAAATTGAAACCAAAAAAGATAGACTTAACCTATAAAGCACACGCACACATTCTTTATGCAACAACTAGTTAACATTTGACTATGTAGTTGAAAAAATAGTTTTGTTTCAATGACAAGAGGAGAAGGGGAGTAGAAAAAAATATATATGGAGAAAGGAAAAATATATGGAGAAATAAAAATATATGGAGAAAAGCAAAATATGAAAAAATAATGAAAATGAAAAAAGTAGTTCTTTGATCTGAGTAACCGGGACTTGGTATAACCAATATCATTGTTTGAGTAAAAATGGGAGAAAACTAATGAGCATAAATGTTATGGAAGAAGCTTGGGCCCAGTTGGTTGAGACTAAAAATCCTCGTTGGAAAGTCCAGAGACTTACAATGATAAAAAAGGATACAAAATGAAAATATATATATATTGAAGTTGTGTCATGAAAAATATTGATCAATGAAGTAGAAGAAGGGAGATTAGTCTACTATAAAGAATGTTCACAAAAACATAGAGAGCTATGTGAATCGGTTGTAGAAATTAGCAAGTTTATTTCACTACTGTGGGGACCATTCGTTTAGATTTACTTCATGAAAATTATTATGTACAAGTGAGTGGGGATAATTTGTATGCATTTTACTCTGACTAAATTATAGCATTTGCATAATGATTATTTAATTTCATGAGCATACAAGAATGAAGAATGAAAGAATTTGTGGGTAGTTTATTTAACCCTCACGAGACTTCACTCGTCCACTCGGTATTGTCGAGGAGCTTAAAAGGCTTGTTACATGTGCTAAGTGTAATCATACACCTTCACGAAAGAAAATATTAGATTACTTAGTTAGATAGTTTAGTTAGTGATAGGTGTCAAATATTAGTCATTTTGACCCCTTAACTCACTATTGTTATGTTCTTTCATTCCATTATTTGGTATTTTTATTGCGTTTGCGTGTTAAGACATGTTTAAGAGCTTAATGAAGAAATGAAGCTAACTTCGGTGAATTAAATGAAGAGTATGTTCTTTCTATCCAAGAGGAGAGTCAAAGAGGCAGTCCTAGAAAAGAATGGCTCCCGGAGGGCAAAAACGGCATTTCCAGAAGCCGTCATCTTCAAAAACAATTATCGTGGGTTAAAGACGGACGTTTTGGTGCATTCACCGAGAATAATGATTTCCCACAAAATACCTACGCTTTCAGTTTCAAAAAGTGGCTAAAAATCACATTTCTATGCTTGGACCTATGCTTGGAGGTACGCTTTGGAGCAACGCTTGAAGCGTAAGGGTGGCACCTTTTTGGTGGATTTTTCCTTTTTCACCCCCAACTTAATTGGAAGACGTGCCTGTGACTCCAGACCTCTGTATACATGTATATACACTTATATATATGAGAAGTTAGGGTTTGCATGAGTTTTAGTGTGAAAATACTCAAAAGGACCTCTCTATGCCATTGCCTATATATACAAGACCATACATCAGATTTAGGTCTGTTGAGTTGGAGAGTTTAGACGTGAGTTTGGAGGTTGTTCATTCATTCAGACTTGTTGTTGTTCAGAGCCATATTCAAAACTAGAGATCTAGAAAAGAAAACTATGGAAAGCGTTTCTACATCAACGATGTAGTCATCATCTTCCATGGCCAACTAACTCGGTATCTAGGGTTTTCTAGAAAAACCCTAGCCAAGTAATGTAGTTCTTTCATTACTTTTAATTGTATAGAGGGGAAACTATTGACGATACTGTGATGATTGTAGTAGTTGAGAAATTGTACTGATTTGCAATATAAAATTATATGTTTATTCTAAATTCTTGTCTTAGATTGAATGAATATATAGTTTTGCATAATTATGATTATTCAGTATGGGTTAAAACTCGGATGCTTAATCATGGTTTTCTACACAATGGTGGTAATGAAACTTGAAACCCTAGGTTGACACAGGCCGTGCCTTGGGCCCCGTTTGGAAACCGCATTTTTGTTATATTTTTTTGTTTTTTGGCACTGTTCAGGAGAACAGAACATGTTTGGCAATCCTTTTTACTGTGTGTTCTGTTCTCAATTTGGAAACTGTTTTCGTGAATAAAAGAAAAAACAAGGGAACAACAAAAACTTGTTTTTTTGTTCTTTTTGGGATTTTCCAACAAAAAATGAATTCTGGTAGAGAAGAAAAATTGTGTGAGAATATGTATGTTTTTTTGCCCCAAACATGTTTTTTATTCTTATTCTTTTGGGTGAGAAAATAAGAACAAGAACAAGAATTGTTCTTATTTTTTGGTTCTCAAAATAAAAATAAAAACAATGGTTCCCAAACGGGCCCTTGGTGATTTAATATAGACATGCTTTAATTTATTTTCTTCCCTTAGGAGCAGATTAGAGTATCATACTTGGCATGTACTAGTTAGGTCAGTCAAGAGACGGGTTGTCGCGATCCAGTTGATGGTACTCCTTTTTGGGGTTGTATTTAGCTAATTGCGGTACGACCTGATACACAGTTATGGATCACCGGCTTACAATTGATACATTGATGAACTATATTATGCGGTTAGTGGTGGAGTGATAAAAACCCTAGTTTTCTCTCTCATCTGAATAACAACAAATTTACTTTATTATTTAGATAATATTAGTTAAAATAGATAATTTGGTCTATGACCACCCAAACAAACAATTTTCAGAAATATAATTCAGTATTTTTGAATTGCTAAAGTGAACAATCACAGTCTCTGTAGGATCGATATCCCTTAGTCAAGCCATTTGTTATTCTACAATTGATACATGCGCTTGCGTTGGGTAAAACCTAGAGTCGTTAAGGTGTTTTTAACCATATATTTTTGTACACCTAACGACGGTCACCAAGTTTTTGGCGCCATTGTCGGGGGCTAAACATTGTTCAATAGCTTTAGTAATTTATTTGTATTATGTTATTGTAGCTGTAGCTAAATTGAGATTTTTGTGTGATTGACAAGTACTCTGAAGAGCGTAAAAGGGAAGAGCGGAACTTCTAAAGTTGCGTCTGGAACTTTTGTAAGTTTTAGTTACCTAGATTTTTGCATATTAATTATTGCTTTATTTTCTGTAATTTAGAAGTAGTTAATTTATATTACATTTTATTTCAAAAAATTTCATAAAAAAAATATATAGTTGTTTGAGTAGCGTATGACTGATAGACCAACCCGTTCTAATTTAAGCATTACATTAGTTGAGTACGATCCTGAGATCGAAAAGACTCTCTGTCGTTTATGTCGATTTATTGAAGAATGTTAACGCCATCAAGAAGAAGCAATTGCTGACCAAAGAGCCTATCAACAAAGAGCACCAGAGACATCACTGAAAGGATATTACGCGCCCGATGCGTACGAATCCTATGCTGATTTTCCAGAAGAAGAAAGAGCGAAGCACTTTGAGATCAACACAAGTATGATCAATATGTTTCTAAAATTTTCAGGCCTTAGGATAGAGGACTCATACAAGCACATCAATAATTTCCTAGAGGTAGCCTCTACTGTTAGGTTTGATAATTTACCCAAAAATGACTTGCGAGTGAGATTATTCCCTTGGTCATTAAAAGAGAGAGGTAAAAGATGGTACATCAAATTAGCAAAGGAAATCAAAATTGATTGGGAAACCCTTAAGAGAGAATTCATAGAAAAACATTATCCCATAGGAAAGACCTCAGAAGGATAAGATGCAATTAAAAGCTTTAGACAGTTACATGGTGAGCATTTTCATGATGCATGGGAAAGATATAATGAAATTCTGTATAAGTGTCCCCACCAAGATATTGCAAAAACCTTCTACATGGGACTTGGTGAGACTCATAAGACTTTGATAGATGCGGCCACACAAGGTCAGTTTTTTTTAAAGCCATCTAAAGAACTTTTGGAGATATTTCATAATATAAGTGAAAATACAATCCAATATCAATCTAAGTTGAGGTCTAGAGGTGGACAACAAGATAGGAGATATGAAAAATCATATGTTGTAGAGCTTGATGATGTGAGAGATACCATGGCATTGTTTGGATAGAAATTAAAAAGAATTGAAAATTTTATACAGCGAAGTCATTCCCCTCCTAGAGAGACGTTTGAAGTGTTAGGTCAGTATTCCCCACATGAGTGTCAGGAGATAATGGCCGCTGATGTCAACGCGTCATGGAACTATTCTAATAATGCTCATTTCACCAATTCATACACCTCCAATGCTAGAAATCACCCACTCATGTCTTACAAATCTACCAAAGTAGAGAATTCACCACCAAAATTCCTACAAGGGAAATTATACAATCAACAACCAAGGTTCACAGATAGACAACAGTCATACAACTAACAGTCGAGGTTTATTGAAAGACAACAATCATACAACCAATAACCGAGGTTTCAACAAAGTCAACAATCATTTCACTCCCAACCAACAATCATGGTTAGAAATTCTCAGTCCAACTACCAACTAAAAACATCTAATAATTCCAAAGCCCTTCAGCCATTCAATAACAACCAAGATTTACAACCTTCCAATAATTCCGAAGCTCTACAACCATTCAATAATTCGCAAGAGTTTCAGCCATTCAATAATAATCAAGTTGTACAAACCTATAACTACCAAGCCCAGCTACCAAGAAGCCAAACTCCTCCACCCGGTTTCCAGACTAGTCGGCTAGAGCAGGTCATAATGGACATTCCAATAAGCTAGGCATTCATACTCAATATTTAGCACAACTGCACATGTAGGTTGGCCAAATGGCTAATGAGAGGAATGTAAGAGAGCCAGGAAAACTACTAAGTCAACCAATAGTCAACCCTAAGCTACAAGAAACATTGGAGCTTGGATATTTTGCAAATAATCCTCATGAGTCGGTTCAAGACATCATAACTCTGAGAAGTGGGAAGGAAGTAAAGAGTCGAGTTGAGGCAGATCATGAAGAAAGGTTGCAAAGAAGAAAAGAGGCAAAATAAGAACAAAGGAATGAAGTTGGAGAAGAGCAGAGGAAAGAAGCTAAAAGGAAAGAGGCCGAAAGAGTGCAAAAAGACCAACCATCATTAGGAGACGATGTCGATCAAACATTACATGAGGAGTCAGACAGGGCAAGTTATGAGGAGGCAGCGCCATTTTCTCAACGTCTTAGAGAGCCGGCAAAGTACGAAAAGTTGAAAGAATCTGATATGTTGGAAACATTCCGACAAATAAAGATCAATTAACCTCTCTTAGATGTAATCGCCCAAATACCGCCTTATGCTAAGTTTTTCAAGGATCTTTGCACCCAGAAGCGAAAAAGCAGAGGAAAGAATCCAACGAAAATACTCCCGACTGAGCAAGTGAGTTCATTGCTTTTAAGTGATACTCCACCTAAGAGGAAAGATCCCGGTGCTCCCACTACTACATGTGTCATCGGTGACCAGGAAATTGGTAGAGCTCTTCTGAGCTCATACTTCAAGTGCGAGTATTAACTTGCTTCCTTATTCAGTCTACCAACAGCTAGGGCTGGGTGATCTCAGCCCTACTAAGGTCATACTTGAATTTGTTGATCGATAAATCAAATACGCAAAATGAGTGCTTGAAGATGTCATAGTTCAAGTGGACAATTTTTATTTTCCGGTTGACTTTGTAGTCCTGGATACAGAAGTTGTCCCTAACTCAAAGAAGCATATTCCAGTAATACTTGGGAGACCATTCTTAGCTATGGCAAATGCATACATCAATTGCAGAACTAGAACCATGGATCTGAACTTTGGAAATATGAAGGTCAGGATGAATGTGTTCGAAGGAAGCCACCAATTTCCTAAATCTGGGGAATGTTTTCAGATTAATGAGTGTGATGAGCTGGCTGATATCATAGCAGATTTTACAACTCAAATCTTATAGGAGGACGAACAGGAGTCCTTTATGACTAGAGAATAGCCGAATGAGGAAGTTGCTGATTGGGAAACATATTGGAAGTTACAAAATGAAGAGTTGGATGCAATGGAGACTATATTATACACTCAACCCTGGTGGGATCCGGTTGCACCGCTTCTAATAGTTTCAAAGATTCCACAAATTCCATCTCTAACTATTCCTCCTACATTGGAACTCAAGGAATTGCCTGAAAAGCTGAAATATGTTTTCTTAGGACCCGATAAGACTCTTCCTGTGATTATATATTCAAAATTGACAGAAAAATTGGAATTGAGTCTAGTCACGGTTCCTAGTGAGAACAAATAGGCAATAGGATGGAGTATTGCTGATTTAAAAGGCATAGACACTCGATTTGCATGCATCGTTTACATCTTAAGAATGATGTAAAACCATCAAGGGAAATGAAAAGAAGGCTGAATCCAATTATGAAAGAATTGGTGATGAAGGAAGTAGTAAAATTGCTAGATGCGGGTATTATTTACCCCATTTTTTATAGTACATGGGTAAGTCCAACTCAGGTGGTGCCGAAGAAGTCAAGCATCACAGTGGTACCAAACTCAAAAGGTGAGCTAATTCCACAGCGCATGACCACTGAATGGCGTGTGTGTATTAATTACAGAAAGCTTAATCTGAACACCAAGAAGGATCATTTTTCATTACCATTTATTGATAAAGTCCTAGAGAGGTTAGCCAGACAGAGCTATTATTACTTTATGGATGCGTATTCCGTCTACAATTAGGTGGTGATTGATCCTGCTGATCAGGAGAAAATCATATTTACTTGTCTGTATGGCACGTTTGGTTATAGACGGATGTCGGTTGGGTTATGTAATGCACCGACAACATTCCAACGATGTAAGATGTATATTTCTTTGACATGGTAGAGAAATTTCTTGAGGTATACATGGATGATTTTTTAGTGTTTGGGGAAACCTTTGAAGACTATTTGAAACATCTAGAACTGGTACTTATGAGATGCAAAGAGACGAATCTGATCCTAAGTTGGGAAAAGAGCTATTTCATGTTTCAAGAGGGGATAGTATTGGGTCATATTTTATCAAAGCAAGGGATATAGGTTGATAAAGAAAAAGATGAATTAATTTCAAAACTGCCTCCTCCCACATCTGTTAAGAAGATACGCTTTTTTCTGGGCCACGCCGGGTTCTACCGAAGGTTTATCAAAGATTTCAGCAAAATTGCCTGGCCGCTATGCAACTTATTGGCTAAGTACGCGACTTTAATTTTGATGAAGAGTGCCTTCATGCTTTTAAGGAATTGCATGCTCAACTATCATCAACCCCGATTATTCGTCCGCCAGACTAGTCTCTACCATTTGAGCTCATGTGCGATGCTTCTAACTATGCCATAGGAGTTGTGTTGGGTCAGAGAAAAGATAAGCTGCCATATGCCATTTACTATGCCAGTGGGACTCTAAATGAAGCTTAGATGAACTACACAACTACTGAGAAGGAGTTGCTGGCAGTTGTCTGCACCTTGGTTAAATTCTGATCGTATTTATTAGGCACCAAGGTTGTCATTTACTAGGATCATGCTGCTCTGAGGTATTTGCTAACAAACAAAGACTCTAAGCCCTGACTCATTTGGTGGATATTGTTGTTGCAAGAATTCGACATGGAAATCAAGGACAAGAAGGGTTCAAAAAATGTTATTGCGGATCATTTGTCAAGGATTATTATCGAATCCATAAAGGAGATTACTCCTCTTAAGGATTCTTTCCTAAATGAACATTTGTTCAGTGTGGATGTGATGGAGTAAAATATTGTGGTATGTTGACATTGTTAATTATAAAGCCACGGGTCGAATCCCAAAATGGTGGTCTAAGAATAAGAAAGACAAATTCTTCAGCCAAGTCAAATTCTATATCTGGGATAATCCGCGTTTGTACAAGTATTGCTTTGAACAAATTATAAGAAAATGTGTCCCCGGGAGTGAGGTGCAAAGCAAAATTACATTTTGTCACACGCTGGAGTGTGGTGGGCATTTTGGAGCTTAGAAGAAAACCCACAAGGTGTTGCAGAGTGGATTTTACTAGCCTTCCATATTTAAAAGGCTTTCGAGTTTTGCAAGACATGTTTGCGATATCAAAAGTTTGGATCCATATCTCGAAGAGACATGATGCCTTTAACCCCGATTCTGATTGTAGAATTATTTTATTTGAGGGGTATTGATTTCCTGGGACAATTTCCGAAAGAAAATAAGGAGTATATACTTGTGGGGGTTGATTATGTTTCGAAATGATTAGAAGTGATAGCCACCAAATGTGTTGACCATGACCTGGTGGAAGAATTTATAAAATCAAACATTTTCTCACGATTTGGTATACCAAGAGTTCTAATTAGTGATGGTGGAAGCCATTTTGACAACCAGTTTCTTTTCGTGCTTTATGAAACGTACGGTGTCACTCATAGAATTAGTACGCCATATCACCCAAATCACAAGGTCAAGTGGAGGTTTCTAATAGGGAGATTAAAAATATTTTGGAAAAAACTGTGCGTCCGGATTTGAAGGATTGGCCTCGAAGGCTAAATGATGAACTTTGGGCGTACAGAACTGCGTTTAAGACACCAATTGGTATGTCACCATATTGTCTTGTGTATGGTAAAGCATGTTGTCTCCCTGTAGAGCTGGAACACCGAACATATTGGGATGTTCGAAGATTGAATGTTGATATAGAGAAAGTCGGTGCGCAGCGGAAACTTCAACTGCAAAAGTTTGAAGAATTACGAAATGATGCATATGAAAATTCTTGTATTTATAAGGCTCGAGCAAAATAATTTCATGATAAGCACATTAGAAAAAAAGTTTTTGAGCCCGGCAAAAAAGTCGTGTTGTTCAATTCGAGACTCAAGTTGTTTCCTGGCAAGCTCCAATCGAGATGGGATGGACCATACAAGATTACGAAGGTATTGCCCCATGGAGTAGTGGAGCACGATGATCGTGACATTAGAAAACATTTGTCGTGAATGGACAGAGATTGAAGCATTATATAGTGGTTCGACCAGTTGAGTGTGTGGTAGAAATGATCAATCTAACTGAACCACCACCCGAGCTGGATAAGCTTGATCCGGAGTATTGAGAAGTGGAAATGTTGTACCAATGATGTTAAACATTGGTACTAGGTAAAGAAGAGTAGCTTTGAAGCCTAGTCTGTATCTGTAGACTATAATTTAGTTATTTCGGTATTTAAGATCCAGTCCTTAATATTGAGTCATGAGGCCATCATCACATGAGTATGGAGTGTCAATGGAGCCTAGGAAGCATTTAGGAAGTTTGGAGTTTAATATGGGACAAGACAAAGAAGAAAATAAAACAATTAGTTTTTGGGGTCAGGGACCTACACTTCAAGCGTAGGTTAAGCTACGCTTGAATCGTAGCTACGAGCCTGTTATAAACAGGTTTGTCGTCAGTTGATCCTACCGTTTCTCTCTATTCAGTAAGTTTTTTTCCATTATTTTGATTTCTCATGACTTATTTAACTATTCTAAACTAGTAATTATGAACGAGAGTGGTCAAAACTGTGTTTTGATCCATTTTCAAAAGGTTGAGTTTTTTGACATCGAAATCGGATTAAATATCAAATTTTTGGGATGAAGGCTTGAATAATCGTCGTATTGGATATATTTAAATATTGTTTGAGTTTGATATTATGTGTCTGGTTCATTATTGCTTACTTTTCAAAAATTCCCTATTATAGGCCTGGCACAGACAAAGTTGTCGGCGACGCGAGTGGCTCAGGCTGCCATTATGACTAATCCACCGATGTGACAGAGGTTAAGGTCATTATCACTAGCATCGTCACCTATTCGCCGCCGGAGAATGCACGCCAGGAGACCACAGTATGTCGACACGACATCCTCGTCTTCCACGTCTGTTCAGGCAGAGGTGCTAGAGAGTTCCACACAGGGACGCGACATCCTATTGCCAAATGGTCGCCTAGTAATAGAGCCAGTTGCTCCACAAGCACTTATGCTGGAGCAGTAGGCTAAGGAGATGGAGGAGGATATAGAGGGTGATGACATTGACGAGGAGGAAGATGCTGCTCAGGGCAATGATTGAGTAGATGAGAGGGTAGCAGAGCCACCTGTGGAGGGTGACCTAGAGTTTTAACTACATATTTACCGGTGCCTCGGACAACATCGCTAAAGGATTTACTAGACCGGGCGATCCGAAAGGGGTATTAGCAGGAGCGGACATACTTATTGCAGATATTCGAGGATTTATAACTAGTATCTCCCTGGATGATCGACTGATTGAGGGCTTGACGTCTATTGCCTATTCTTGCCCCGACTACTCCACATATGTATGAGGATATAATCCGGGAGTTCTCGCCACACATATGCCATTTCAGCAGGTGGTTAAGACTACAGACAATGGTCCAAGGTACTGAGATTGAGATTACTCCCTAGACTATTGCTAAGGCGTGGGGTATTCCGGATCAGTGTCCACCTGAGCTAGCTATTGTGTTCCCACCTATGCCCGAGATACTCCCATCTTTTTATAAGATTGTTGTACTTCAGATTACGGGGCAGTGGGCTGATATACATCAGAATTGCACGAAGAAGATGAACTTTCATCATATGCTATGGTTCTGGGATGTGATAGTTCGATCTCAGATTCTTCCGCAAGGCCATGTGACCATGTGCTTTGCGCCATTTCCGGCCCTCCACTACACATTCAAATTCAGGCAGTGGATTTATATCCCACATATTTTGTGGCAGGGCCTATATACATATTAAATTCCTCTGCGCAAGAAGACTAAGGTTGGTTAGCATCTGTTTCTCATTCGATTCCCGTGCTTAGTGATGAAGATTATGCTGGATGTCGGGATTGAGATGGATACGGGTGAGCAAAACAGATTATGAGAAGGTACCCCGTATGCTAGAGGGATGTGAACTGGTGTCTTGACCCGAATACATGGAGATGTTATTATGAGGCAGAGACCGAGGTTTGGCATATTACCAGGTGCACAGGCCCAGAAGTAGGCTGATGATGCTGGTCAGGCTGATGCAGGTATGACTCACGAGGCTGAGGCTGCTGATTATGCCACAAATATCGTCTGCTGAGGAAGAGGTTGTTTTGCTAGAGGTACCTGCGGGTGGTACTATTACTTTGTCTCAGGCACAGTTTAATGCTTTTATTTCACGGGTGTAGGGGATAGAACGGACTTTGTAGAGGAGAGAAAATGTGTTTGAGGCGGTTATTTTATTGGTTTGACTGTATGAGTCTATATATGGTTGTACAAATTCCACTTACGCCACCGCCCTCTAATGATCAGTCTTAGTTTAGTTTTAGTTATGTTTTTCTTTTATTTTTATTTCAGTTATTTTTATATATTAGCGATAAATTGTCAAGCGGATAGTTTTGTATAGGGCTTGATGTGATTGCTTGAATGATTATCTTCTAAATTGAAGTTTTGTTGATCAATCATATTGAGTTGGATATATTCCTGTATTTTTACACGTATTTTACATGTGCTGATAGTTTGAATTCTTTCAATAATTTAAAATGCACTATACGGAAATTTGTATGTTTAAGTTTGGGGGTGTATATATATTGAATTGATGAGTATTTTTTTTTAAAATATTTTTATCTAGGCCAAGCCTACGCTCTCCAAATCTGACAAGGAGATGGAATGCAAATAAAAGTTGGAGTTGGATTAGTTAATGCTTGCCCTTTCATAGTCGGCTAAGGGTTTTAAATCCTTTTTATCTTCTAATTTTACTACATCCATCTATACATACATCCATAGAGTAAATATTCTTCTTATGTTGTTCTTCTATTCTGTCTATCTCAAGGGGGGATACTATGGATAATGCTAATCAATATTATTTTGACCTGGAGGAATTCATAGAAGGTACGGAACCATATGTGGATATGAAGAGCTCGAGTGAAGGAGCTACGAGTCGGAATGGAAACCAAACTATACCGAAGTCGTTTCTACAATGTATGTTGAAATTTGAAGAGATATTTCATCCGGAGAGGATGAGCCGAGTATTAATTGCACCCGGAAGGAAAATCCTTAAAGAAAGAGGATTGAAAAGTTTAGAAAAAATGGCGGGTGAAAAGATGTATCCTGGCTTGGTCTAAAAATTCTATGAAAATATGACAATTTCGGGATCACCAGGATTTGAGGTTATGAAGGCTAAAGTGACTCAGTGGAGTGCTCCTATTATGATTGGAAGAAGAAGTATTGTCGATGTATGGAATATACCAATCGGTACTCCGACAAACTTACAAGGAATATTGAAGGAACATACTCAAGTATGGCCACAAACGGATGAGGCGATGGTTCAGGAATTGTGTGTAGTATTAGAATCCAAGAGATAGGACATGTGATAATTGGTGGTTGAAGTCAGATCTACTTTATTTGGATTGTGCCATTACGGCTCAACTTCGGCCCAATAATCGGACTAGTACAAGATATCACACTATGCTTAGAAATTTGTATGCCCTAACTCATGGGTATAAAGTGTGTGTTCCAACATTGATTATGGTTGAGATGTTGATTTCCCTAGCAATTGTGAGTAGAGAATGGGAAGGTGCCGATAAATTTGAACATTATCTTCCATACCCGTTTTTACTATCGAAGATCATTGTTGAGCAGTTAGGTGCTAGGATAAAAGAGTTGGATGAGATGCGGTGGACAATTATGAAGATATATCCGGAGAAAGATTTTGAAAAGTTGAAAAAGACTGTAGACTACCGGATATGGTTGAAAAGCGTCATGTCAAGTGATGAAGAAGAGGAGGAAGATTAGGGTTTAGATTTAGTTTTAGGATTTTTGTTTATGTTTTATTTTGTTTTTAGGGACGGTTGACCCTTAAGGCCACATATTTCTTTTTTTTTTGGATTTTTGGCCCTTAAGGCCAAATAAATTTTTTTTTATTCTAAACATGTGTTGATTTCTGGATATTTATGAAGACATTTCTTTTCCCTTGCTATGATTGGGTATTTGTGCTTTATTGATGTTATCTACAGGTAATCCAAATCAAGTTTGGGGGAGGGGATTCGTGTTTTACTTTGGAATCCAAATGTGAGCTTCAAGGGTAACTTTATTTGTTCTCCTATATTATTTTTAACCATAAGAACATGGTCTGATTTAAGTTCGGGGGTGAGGGTATAGTATTACAAGGAATAAAATAAAATAAATGTTTTTGAAATTTTAAAATTTTTAATCAGTTCTTTCTTTTCACACATGATTGTTTTGCATTACAGTTTGATTGAATTTTTGTATATGAGACATGAGTAATATGTAATGTGATATTCCCGTTCATGAGAGTAATGATTACATCAAGTTAGTGAAGTGATATGATTTTACATCGGTGAGTGAATGAGTGAAATTGAAATTAGGAAAGATGCCTTTGACCTATAAGCACAAACACACATTCACTATAAGAAATAGGTTGATTTTTTACTATATAGTTGAAAAAGAATTTTGCCACAATTAAAGGGAGACATGGGGAGATGTTATGGTTGAAATGGAGAAAATTGAAAATACATATATATATAAAAAAATCAGTTCTTTAATCTGAGTAACCGGGTCTTGGTATCACCAATATCACTATTCGCGTTTAATGGGGAGAAGACTGATGAGCATAAATCCAATGGAAGAAGCTTGGGCCCAGTTGCTTGGGACTAAAAATCCCCGTTGGAAAGTCAAGAGCTTAGAAAGACAAAAAGGGATGAAAAGTGGAAAGATGGAAGGATATGTTTTTATTAAAAATGACAAAGTTTGATCAATGAAGTAAGAGAAGTGAAACTGAAATATCATAGTTGAATGTTCACAAAATCACAGAAGGTTATCTTGATTTTAAGTAGAAAGTAGGGAAATCATTCACTTTAGTGGGAACCATTCATGACACGAAGCTTGATATAATTGTTGTTTTGTAGTGAACTCATGATTGCATGATTAATAGAGAACTGAGATGTTTATAGGTACCATCACTGGAAACCTTCACGAGACTTCACTCATCCACTAGGGGTTTAAAAGGCTTGTTACATGTGCTAAGTGTAATCGTCGACCCTCACGAAAGCAAGAGATTAAGTTACATTAGATAGAATAGTTAGAGTAGTTAGATTAAGAAGATCATTACAGGAAAAGTTCCCTAATTTTATTGCTAAGTGACTAGTAATATGTAAGTTTGGGGGTGTGATAGGTGTCAAATATTAGTTATTTTAATCCCATAACTCACTATTGTTACATTCAATCATTCCATTATTTGGTATTTTTATTATGTTTGCGTGTTATGACATGTTTCAGGATCTTAATGAAGAAATGAAGCTAACTTCGGTGAATTAACTGAAGAGTATGTTCTTTCTATCCAAGAGGAGAGTCAAAGAGGCAGTCCGAGATAAAAATGGCTCCTGGAGGGCAAAAACGGCATTTCCAGAAGCCGTCATCTACAGTAAAAAGTATTGTGGGTTCAAGATTGACGTTTTGCTGCATTCACGAATAAAAGTGATTTTTCACAAAATACCTATGTTTTTGTCTATGCTTCCAGTTTCAAAAAGAGGTTGGAAATCACATTTCTACGCTTGGGACCTACGCTTGAAGCATAGGCCTACTACACTTGAAGCATAAGTGCGGCAACTTTTTGGTGGTTTTACGTGGTTTTTTCCTATTCACCCCCGACTTAATTTGAAGACGTGTGTGTGACTCCAGACCTCTGTATACATGTATATACACTTATATATATGAGAATTTAGGGCTTGTTTGATTTTTAGTTTGGTTTAGGTTTGTCTTGTTTTTGTTTTTTTTTAAAGACCAAATGTAATTTGGTCTTTACATTTTAAGACCAAATGTTTTTTCTAGGTGGGTCCCGCATTCCACTACACATCATCTTTTCTCTCTCTCTCTTTCTTTCTATATAGGATAACTTGCACTAACACCCCCTGAAGTTTGCATCTATATATATTTTCAAAAACATATATTTTAGAAATATATATATATTTCGAAAATATATATATATAATTTGAACAATATATAAATTCGAATATATATTTATTTCAAAAAAACAAATTTCAAAATATATATATTTTCAAAAACATAATTCAAAAAATTATATAATTTCGAAAAACATTTAATCATTTCAAAAAATATGTATATTTTTGAATTTATATATTTTTCAAATTATATATATATATATTTGAATTATATATATATATCTCAAATTTTATATATTTTTTGAAATTTATATATGTTTTTTAAAATTATATAATTTTTTGAATTTTGTTTTAGAAAATATATATATTTTGATTTTTTTTTTCGAATATGTATATTCGAATTTATATATATTTCAAATTTTATATATATATTTTCGAATTATATATATTTCAAATTATATATATATTTTTTAATTTTTTGAAATATATTTTTAAATTTATATATTTTTTCCGAAATTATATAATGTTTTGAATTTTGTTTTTGAATATATATATTTTGAATTTTATATATATTTTTTGAAATATATATATTCGAATTTAAATATTTTTCAATTTATATATATATTTTCGAATTCTATATATATTTTTTGAAATTTATATATTTTTTTCAAAATTTATATATTTTATTCTAATTTTATATATTTTTTGAAATTTATATATATTTTTCGAAATTTATATATTTTATTCTGATTTTATATATGTTTTCAAAATTTAAATATTTGTTTTCGAATTTTATACATTTTTTTGAATTTTATATATTTTTTCGAATTTATATATATGTTTTTCAAAATTTTATATATTTGGGGATGGGGCATAAAGGTCATTTCACATTATCCTTAATATTTTCGAATTTTATGAAGGGTATTTTGGTCATTTGGGGTGTCATGGCAAGCAAAACCAAACCTCAGGGGGTGTTAGTGCAAATTACCCTTCTATATATATATACAATTCATGGTGGGCCCCGCTGGCCACTACTTTTTACAAAACCACACAAAACCAAACAAAACCAATATAGCAAGACAAAACCAGACCAGACCAGAAATCAAACGAGCCCTTAGGGTTTGCAAGAAACGGGTCGTCGCAATCCTGTTGATGGTACTCCTTTTTGGGGTCGTATTTAGCTATTTGCGGTAGGATCTGATTAACAGTTATGGATTGCCCTCTTACAATTGATACATTGATGAACTATATTATGCGGTTAGTGATGGAGTGATGAAAACTCTAGTTTTCTCTTTCATCTGAATCACAATAAATTTACTTTTTTTTTTAGATAATATTAGATAAAATATATAATTTGGTCTTTGACCACCCAAACAAAACATTTTTAGAAATATAATTGAACAATCTCAGTCTCTGCGGGATCGGTATCCCTTTGCTATTATACTAATAATACGTGCGCTTGCGTAGGGTAAGACCTAGAGTTGTTATGGTATTATTTTTAACCACATATTTCTATACACCTAATGATCGTCATTCGTTAGTTATTTTTAATTTATTATATTAAAAACAAAATGATCACGAATTTTGAAAATTTTCTATTGATTGATTGCTAAAGGACTAGTAATGTCTAAGTTTGGGGGCTTCATTGGAGCCAAGTACCATACATTTAATGCTCCTAATTATACACTGTTCTGTCTATATATATCATTATATTGGTGTTTTTATACGATTTTCGTGTTTTAAGATGTTTCAGGCCATGTCATGTACAACGAGTTAAATTCGGTGAAATAACTAGATTAGTGACTCAAGATTGTTCGAGAGCCGAAATCATGGATAAAAGACCTATGAAGGACCGAACATAAGTTAAGGATGCAAAAGGAATGAAGATGAATGAACCCTAGAAGACAAACGAGCAAATAAAATGAAGTTAAAGATGAAGAACTACCGAGTACTCGGTCAAGAGCGAAAAAGAGCGCACTTGCGCAACAGAGGAAAAATGGCCAGAGATTATAGCGCACTTACGCCTGTTTGCGCAACACTCAGGAGTTACCAAGTACTCGATGAGACCAAAAACAAACAAGCCACATCAGCAACTTATATACACATCAGTGGGACCCGTTTTGGCCAAAATCAATATGGGATGATCTTTAGACTATCTTGGACACAATATTCACCATATCTGATCATATATCATATCATTCTTCTAGAAATATCAAGATATACATTCCTGACTTGATGACGAAGAAATCTGATTATCAAATAAAGATGCCTCTTTTTTTATAAAAGAGAGGGGTCTCCCCTACAGTTGGAGGAGGTCAGAGATACATATAGATGCATATATTGTCTTGAAGAGTCGGGAAAAATATCAACAATGGAGGGGTGTCTGCATCAACAATGCAGACAACCACTACCATGAAAAACTAAATAAGTATCTAGATATTTTAACAAAGCCCTAGCCAAGTAATGTATACTCTTTCTTATTTTTATTGTATAAGGGAAAACTAAAGGACACGTATGTGATGATTGTGTAGATGAGTGATTACGTTTATTTCATATAATATTCTTCATTTATTCTATGTCTTGTCTTAGCTTGAATGAATATTTTATCTTTCACAATCATGGTTTTTCAATATGGGTTAGAACTCGGATGTTTAACTCATGATTTTCTACACAATGGGGGTAATTAACATTCACTCTTGATTTAGACAAACCATGCATAAGGAAAGATAACGAGTGACATGCTTTTTAATTTATGTTAGTAGGGGCAGTTTAGATTAAATGCATGTACTAGTTATGCTTGTTCAATGATGGCTTGTGCCAATGATGGAATAATTGTTCCTTTTTTGGGATTAGGGTTTTCCCAATGTTTGCAACATTAGATTTGATTCACATATGATGTACCGCCCTTTAGAATTAAATGATTAATAGTATATATTATGTGGTTAGTGGTGGAGTTAGAAATACCCTAGATCTTTATCTCCATTGATCTTAAACTAAAACCAAAATCTATCTTTACTTTTATGTTATTTTATTTATTGTCAAAGTAATTCTAGAAAATAAAACAAACAAATTATCTTTCATAATTTAGTTACAATAATTATAAGGAAGTTGTGAATTCAATAGTGTCTATGGATTCAATATATCCTATCTCAACTATACTATACTATAATAGATTCATGCACTTGCGATAGGGAAAACTAGGTCAACTTTAAGGGCTTATTTGCACACATTATTATTATTATTATTTATTACCTAAGCCTAGTAGAGGTAAACCTAATAAGGTATGGTCCGACCCGATCATGAGCCATTGGTGTTATCATTTTATTATTGGCAGGTTATTCTGTTGGGTCTGTGTATCCGGATATTCCATTTACAAACAGCACTCTACTGAATTTTTGGGTATTCCACTTTTAAGTTTTTATCACTTTGTATGTGTGGAATAAATCATTTTTATCATTATTCCATATGTTTCATCGTATTCGACGTTCTTAATTGGTCGTTCATTTTATGGACAACACCCTAGAGTCCTCGTATGTCCCGGTTCAGGAGTCATTGAATTTTAGGGGTGTGACAGTCAATCCCTAACTCAAGTCCAAGCCAAATGGAGCTAATAAGCAAGGGTAGGTAACAAAATTCCAAAAGTTTTCCAAAATGTGCACCGAGTCTCTACGAATTTTCCAAAACTATCAAAACACCAACGATTGAAAATAAGGAGTATACTAACATGATTTTCCAAGAATTTACCAACAATAGGAAATGGAGTCATATTTCAAAGGTTTAGGAATAATTCCTCAAAAAGACAAAGTTAGGATTTGAAAGTGAGACAAAAATAAAAATGGTACAAGAGTCCTCCAAACTATCAATCATTAATATAGTGAAGAAAATAGTCAAATTAAGCTTCTGTAAAAGGAATTACCAAGAATAGAATCAAGTTCTCAAAGGTTTGTAGAGATTTTCCAATAATTCACAAATCAGTGTTTCTAGGAGAGAAAATCTCAAATTCAAGACAACTTACCAAATAAAGCTTTCAAAGTGAGTTGATGCAATGAGGAGTTCACTAGGTCCTCTTGTCAAGATCTTCAAGAAGAGAAAGACAATAATCCAAAATTATCCAAAATATTTTCATTAAATAGATTTAATGAGAATTTGAGAAAGAAAACTCACAAAATAAGATATCACTTATAACTTTTAGGGTCAATAAAATACTTAAGACATGAGAAACAATTTTGTACTTGGAAGCTTTATAAAAAGAGGTGAAAGCTAATTTTGGAGGTGGAGATTGGGTGCTCAAGTAGGATGCCGAATTGGGTGGAGAAGGGGAAGAGTGAAGTCTTTGTTTTGTGAGGAAAATGAATGGAAATTACTTAAAGAGAAGGCCCAAATGACAATATATATGTATATGTAATTTTCCATCTCATAACCTTTGGATCTAAGGACTCAAATGAGTGATGGGGGAAGTGGGTTTTCAAGATGAAATAGGATGGTGAGACCTCACCCCTCACTAGAGTCTTCCACACAATTATCAAGCAAAATGAAAAGTTTTGCCCCTTAACTTTTAAAAATAAAGAAGAGAGGAGAAGGGTAGGAATGACTTTCTACTCTTTCAATTGCCCTATGTTACCCATACTACTTTCACTTTTTTTTACTAAATTTCCTTCTATAGTATAAGAAAGTAGTAGGGTACACTTAGTAAAATTTATAGCTTCTCTCACTAACAATACTTTGCCATAATTCACAAAAATATCCATAAGCTCAAAAATCCCAAAACTAATTTCTAAATTGCATATTTGATATACAAAGGTGAATGAAAGTTTTGGATCCATGTTTGTTCATTATTGGCGAGGTTGTTCACCAATAATGAATCACTATTCTAAATCCTTGAGTGCACATAGTCAATGAACAAACATGGATGCTTCAACCCTAAGTCATGGTAACCCCCAAAAAATAAAATGATATGGGGTTAACACGTTCCTCAATATCGGAAGGTACCGGTTCCCTCACGTTACATCGTGGTCAATCTCGGTGAAGTGGCAAGTCAGTTGTACGTTAAGAGAATAAAGAATTAAGCAATAATATAACCAAAACCGATCGAAAAAAGGTCAAGTATTTAGTCATGCCATCACACTCAAATGAACGCTCAATAAAACATGAAATAAAGAAAATACACACATATATATTTTTATATGTATATATTTCAAAATAAATTCCAAAATACGGAAAGCATTAAGACTCTTGCTCATCATCCCCAAGGAAAAAAAATCATGCTCTAATACCAAGTTGTCACGCCTAAATATTTCGTGAAATTCCGAAACAAAATTTTGAAATACTCGGGAGTGAACAAGAAACCAAACAGAAACTCAAACCAAGTCAAAAAATGATATCCAAGGAGGTTAGGAATACCAATTATGGCAATAAAATGTCTTGGAGTAGCAAAAATGGATTCAAAAAACACCTTTATTAAATTTGGATAGTTTTCATATTCAAACACTTCAACGATTTTTGAAATTTCATATAATAATATCTTAATTGGTCAAAGTGATGAAAGGAAACAAGAACGGCGCACTAAATCTAATTCTATAACAAGAATTCAATGGAAATGAATCGTTGGCATGCAACGCCGAAAGTGAATGAAGTTCAAAGGGATACGACCTTTTAAGATAATAATGAAAAAAAAATTTGAACCCATTATAGGGGTATAATAGTCATTTCTAACATAAGGGAAATCACAAAAGACGTCGGAAAACAAAAAAGAAAGTGAAAAGAACTAAGCGGCTCATTAAGAGGATCATTTCAAGTTAACATGTTCACACAAGGATAATATGGTCATTTCAAAGTCAAATTTGGAATTTTAAAGTACAAATGTTTAAATCATACATAGGGTGAGCCATAGAAACAAACGGGGTCAAATCCGGAGCAACGAGACACAAGATACGAAGTTTGGGTGACATCTTGCCCGGGGCGAGTTGTCGCCCCCTATAATAGTCATTTCTAACATAAGGGAAATCACGCCTTAGTGCAAAAAAATAGTATAATAGAAGTACCGGGCTAACATGCTAGCCACCAAATATAATATAATCTAAATCTTTTACAAAAAATTTCAAAAGTGAATAATACTATATATTGCTAATTAAAGTACATATCTGCCACCAAAAACACAAAACACGGATAAAATCTTCCAAATACCACCGACCCAAGCTAAGGGTCTCCAATGGTGGGCTCTTCACCTGAAATTATTTAAAATAAAGGGGTAAGCTACACTAGCTCAGTAGGATAATCCTCGACACCTCAATCTCCGCCATCCGAGTGGTACAACCCCTAATCTGTGGGCATGCTTTTAGTCCTAGGTTAGTCCATTGTCATACATGACACTTGTGTCAATCCGGGACCCCAATCGTACCCACAAGAAATCCCCAAGCATGTTTAATATAATAATCATAAGCAATATCGATAGATAGAAACAAAATTCCAATAGCATGAATATATATAAAATGTTATGCCAATGCCATGCATCCTAACAACTAGGGGTAACGGATATCATGTGTCGTTATAGTAAAATTCAACCACACAGGATGTGAAAAACTAGTTCAAGGAACAAAGTCCTCACACGCCCCTTGCTCAGCGGCTTACTAGTCCGCAGGTCGCGAGAGACACCTCCTGACCTGTTGTTGCGACTATCCGAAAAGTCAATTATCATAAGATTGAATGAGTCATGCAATCCAAATCAACATCTAGTGCCATATCATCATAATATGCTTCAAATGGACCAATGTCAAAACATATCAATATTTCCAAATTATATACATTTTTAAGCATGTTTCTCATTCTCAAATCATTGTAATAATAACATGGATTTATTAAGCAGTATTGCATTCACAAATAAACAAAAGGGACTTAAACATGTTTCTAATTTATGCACAATTCGAGTGCATAGAAATTAATACCCACACTTTGATGCACACACCGATGAAACTGAAAGAGAAAGTGGTCCGTCAAGCCCTACCTCAAGTCCAAGCCAAATGGAGCCAATAAGTGAGGGCAAGCAAGAAAACTCTAAAAGCTTTCCAAAAAGTGCACGAAGTCTCTACGATTTTTCCGAAGCTATCAAAACACAAAAAATTCAAGAGAAGGAGTATAATAACATGATTTGCCAAGAATTTACCAACAATAGGAAATCAAGCAATATTTCAAAGATTTAGGAATAATTCCTCAAGAAAGACAAAGTTAGGATTTGAGTGTGAGATAAAACTAAAAATGGTACAAGAGTCCTCCAAACTATCAATCATCAACATAGTGGAGAAAAGAGTCAAATTAAGCTTTTTTAACAAGAAATACCGAGAATAGAATCAAGTTCTCAAAGGTTTGTAGAGATTTTCCAATAATTCACAAGTTAGGGTTTCAAGGCGACAAAAGCTCAAATTCAAGACAACTTACAAAATAAAGCTTCCAAAAGTGAGTTGATACAACTAATCTCACTAGGTCCTCTTGTCAAGATCTTTAAGAAGAAAAATACTAAACCAAAATAATCCACAATATTTTCATAAAATAGAGTAAATGAGAATTTGAGAAAGAAAACTCACAAAAGAAGAGATCACTTACAACATTTGGGGTCAATAGAATACTTAAGACATGAGAAAATATTTTGTTGTTGGAAGCTTCATAGAAAATCCCATCAAAAGAGGTAAAAGGAAAAATTTCGAGGTGGAGATGGGGTGCTCAAGTAGGCTGCCGAATTGGGTGGAGAAGGGGGAGAGGGAAGGCTTTGTTTGGTGAGGAAAATGAATGTAAATTACTTAAAGAGAATACCCACATGACAATATATATGTATATGTAATTTTACATCTCATAACCTTTGGATCTAAGGGCTCAAATGAGAGATAGGGGAAGTGGATTTGCAAGATGAAATAGGATGGTGACACATCACCCCTCACTAGAGTCTTCCACACAATTATCAAGCAAAATGACAAATTTCGCCCATTGACTTCTAGAATTAAAGAAGAGAGGAGAAGGGTAGGAATGACTTTCCATTCTTTCAATTGCCCTAAATTACCCATACTACTTCCACATTGTTTTACTAAAATGCCTTCTATAGTATAAGAATGTAGTAGGGAACACTTCGTAAAATTTATAGCTTTTCCCACTAATAATACTTTGCCTTAATTCACAAAAATATCCATATGTTCAAAATTCCCAAAACTAATTTCTAAATTCCTTATTTTAAATACGAAGGTGAACGAAATTTTCAGATTCAAAATCGGACACTCCCGGGACCTACTTTCACCATAAGCTTTTTCTAGTATCCCAGATTGTGAGATAGTGTAATTTCTAAAATAACTCAAAAGCCGATTCCGAAAAATTCTGAAAAACTAAAACTTAAATATATAACATTTATAGAGGTATTTAATAACACATTCGCATTTAAATAAAATAATAAAAAAATTGAAAATTTAAAGAAATTAACAGGATGCTACTATCCTAGTCCTAGAAAGAAATAAGTCTATTCAAAATAAGATTCTTCTCTATATAAATAGGAGGATTCTCTACAGATTTTAGGTGTTGTTGTTGTGAGATCTCTGCGATTATTCCGTAGATGAGATTCGTTTGCGGGGAGAGAGAAAACGAGATTACTTGATCATTCTATATCAAGGTTCTCTTTAGTTTGTGAGGGGTTTTCAATTGTGATTTAATACAAGTAATCCTTATACACAATTGAACGCCCGGTTGCTGAAAAATTATCACACCGCCTGGAGCAATGTGGTTGCATGGATCCGTTGAGAAGCAGATCCATCATAGTACGAAGATCGGGGGGAAAGCTTCATGGAGCGCAAGTGGATCAATATTTTTAGATGTCTAGTGGAGAATGGAAAATCAGAATGGTTGTAAGTCTTGTTTTCATAGAGTCTGTACAAACTCTTTGAGTCATCGTGCATCGATACCCGAGTGTATCCATGGTAATTTCCTTGGAACGTTTCCAAGGTTTTTCTACGTAAAAATCTTTGTGTCGTCTCATGATTTACTTTCGGCACTTACATTCATCATTGTTTAATTAATTTATTTAGAGAATTAGAGTTTTGGGACTAATTAAAATAGAAATTCCGCAAAATAATTTTAATCGATAATAAAATCGATAAAAAACCTATTCACACCCCCCAGGCTATTTTCCTTTATCTCCTAAGTAATTTCAGGTACATTGTGTATGTATATACTTTTACTAGTATGTGTAGGTGGGAAAAAGTATAGAACAATTTGGGGACCTGATTAGCATATATACACACAGATATCCTACTCCCTCCCTCCAATATTCTTTGTCCATTTTTCTCACCTTTACTTGTCTAGTTTTGAATCACAATACAATATAATCCTGCCACGCCCCAAATTTTCTAACTCCCCAACGAAGCCTATGAAGTCCGAGGATGACGTAAAATGTGCCCTAAACACTAGATTAACCATTGCGGATGACGAAATGTGGGTCTAATCAAACCCTTCAACCTAACAAATCACATGCCCTTAGGCAATTAAACCATGTCCCTAGCCTAGTAGCAGAAGTAGTGTAGCCTAGGAAAGAAAAGGGAAATAAGTTGAAAAGAATACACAAAAAATTCAGTTTTCATCGAGTACTCGGTATCGTACCCACCGAGTACTAGGTAACAATTTTTGCCCAAAAACCCTCAAAACACTCGGGAGAATTTAGGGATCTTCGCACAAGTGCGTGGACTTACGCACTTTACTGAGTACTTGATAGAATCATAACCGAGTACTCGGTGACCCCTAGTTTAAAATGTCACTTCAAAGGCCTCGAAATATTTTATAAATTCTCAGTCTTTCCCCAGGTCTCCGTTTATGATTCTTGGGTTTTCAAAGCCAACTTTCACAACAAAATAGATTCAAAAATAATTTCTAAAATATGAGTTTAATTCAAATTACGAGGGTAGGCGAAAATAGGTTTTTCCTTAGAAATTTGACAGGGTTCTGTCATGAACCGTGAAAAACACCATTTTCCGGAAAATCGTCATTTAAACACAACCATCTCATTCAATTTCAAAAATGGACAAAACATAAGAATTTCATAATTCCATCAATTAACATGCCAAAAATAATAAATAACATTTTTTTTCATAATTTCACATAGTTTTACATATTGACATCAAAATACCCAAAAAGAATCTAATTCCTGCGCATAGCGCTCCAAGGAACATACATCAAGGTAACCTACTCGGCCAATATGCTAGCCAGTAAAATAGAAAATTTAAAACTTACAACCTAAAGCTAAAATAAACACATGTGCAATTCCTCAAGTAGGCTCTACAAAATAAGTAATCCACCCCTATATGCACAAAATGAGGGACATCACTACCGTGTCTCCACCGAGAGACTACGGACCTCCCGAAAAGTAATCACCACCTCAAAAATATATAAATCGTGGGGTAAGCTTACTAGCCCAGTAGAGGAAGTGCCATCGCCTCAATCTCGGTAGTCTGAGTGGTACCACCCAACCAAGGTTCATGCCACTAACCCTAGGTCGGTCTCTTGTTCCACATGGCTCTCACGCCAATCCGGAACCCCGTCGAACCCAACAAACAAGTTCCCCAACCTGCTCACATCATAATTATCCCCAATTATTGCATGCCTCAATTTCAATATCATAAATACGCATATATGATAGTTCATGTGCAATATGACTCAACACACCCCACATTACACACTTTGCCTAATCATGTTAATGAATACTCACTCTACCCATTCACAATGAGAAATAGTACCGCACCGATTCTTCACAAATGATTTTGACACTTCTCACTTTCAATAAGGAAAGCGATTGTACGAGACGACCCGTGACTAAAGATTCATACATCGAATGCACGAGACAACCCGCGACTTTAAGAATGAGACGACTCACCCTATACCCCATTCCAGACACATTAGTTCCGTAGGTTGGGAACACCCCCTGGCCAATTGTTGCGATGTTTCGACACAAGACTACTCACATATGAGTACACAACCCATATAAACCGACACCCATGTTTTTGACACTACATGGTGTACCCCAAAATTCATGAAGGTTCTCAATCACAACCATATGCCATCACAATACATGCTTCTATCAATTAGCATTATATTGATCCCAAATTATCACAAGGCTTACCATCTCACATTTAATGAGCAAGTTCACATTTATAGCAATTGTTCTCAACATGCTCTTTCACAATACATGCTCATTTATTATGCCATATATTGCACTCACATCATCACAATGCATACAATTTCATATTTAATAAGCAATAAACCATAACATGAATTTATATCACAAAATCATGTTCTTAAGAGCCTAAATCACCGTCTAATTCGTCAAGACCCAACTCGCATATATATTTACGACATATACACACATAGACGCACACACCCTCATACAAAGACGAAAGCAATTCGTTCCCCCCTACCTCAATTCCAAACAAGCTTGTTGAAGAATGCCCAAAAGAGGTCCAACTCAAGCTACCACTCCAAGGGTTGAATGGAATAACTCCCAACTATCAACACACCACATGAACAACAATATTTACTATGGTGTCACAAGAAAATCCTAAAATATACACAAAAGTGGCAGCAACCACAAGAATCAATTCAAACCCTAATGATTTTTATTTTAGGGTTTTATGGAGAAATAGTATCTTAAGAGTATAAGTTATGGAACTCACCACTAGCTTCTTCACAAGGTGAAATCAAGAGCTATGGTAGATGAAAACAACTCAACCTTCCATAAACATAAATAAGAGAAGACTCAAATCAATATCAACTCAAGAACTCAAAAACATGAGAACTAGGGTTCTTATAACAAAACCCTAGAGTGAATTAGAAGACTTACCAAAGTGTTTCAAGAACACTACCGAGAACTATCTCCAACTTAGCAAGAAGAGGAAGAGAGAGCAAGAGTTTGTGAGATGAGTGAAGGCTTGCAAAGTGGCTAACCCTAAATGGTTTTAAAGATTCTCCACTCACCTTCTCACCATCCAAGGGTTGAGAATAAGGCAAGAAAAGTGAAGAGATGGTCCAAGGGTAGACATGAAGTCTTGCGAAATGAAAGACTAAGATAATGGATTATTGCATTTGAGTGTCAACCAAACAAGGCCCTATGATCCAAGGGTTGAGAACAAAGATTGGAGAAGAAGAACAAGGGCTAGAAATAAGACACCACTCCAAAAGTGTAAAATGACCAATATTTTCCCAACTTAGGGTTATTCACAAAAGTGTCACCAAAACTCTTAAATACCCTTTTACCCCTTGTCATCCTCCCTAATTACCAACATGCCACTCATGGCCTAACACTTAACCAAAATCTCTATATTTTCCAATAAGTGCTTAAAATGTGAAATTACTCATTTATCCTTCGGCCATTTCATTCCCGAAATCGTTTTCAATAATTTTCATTATTCTCAAAATGTAAATACAATATGCAACCTACAATTTTTATATCACATACAACATGTAAGTCATGCTAAGCACATAAACACATTAAGCACATAATCACATAAACATTTAATTGTTTAAATAAAATTTTAAATTACAACGTAAAAATACCGGATGTTACAAATCCTATATTTTTTCAATTTATCCCTCTTAATTAACTTCAAAAAAAATGAGACCCACTAAAAACTACAATTATACAATATTATCAAAATGCAAAATTGGAAACACAAAGTAACAAAAAAAAATATTTAAAAGGCATACTTGGATAATTTGGGCAGAGTATTAATTTTCAGTTATGACACATCCTTTTTGAATGGGCGCGTGTGTTAATAGATAAAGCTTTAATTAGCTGATTTTAATATTTGATAAAAAAAAAACAATATAAAAATGGTCTTCTTGAAGACATGTTTGGCCTGGCTAGAACTTTGCATTGGTTTGTCGATCATCAAACTTATACTCTCTCTGTCCCAAATTATAAGTCCCTTTTGGGGAATCCAATTTCTTAAGATGGTGATTTATATTGGTGTGATTGTGAAAAAACCTAATTTTATCCTTGGTCTCACCAAGTGATGTGATGTTTGTATTTTAGATATTCTATAAATTGAATTATTGAAACGGTAAAATGGTAAATTGTTCAAACAAAGTGGAACTCACTTTACTTATTTTGGAATAGATTAAATTATCTGAAATTCACAGGTAATTAAGATAAAAAAAATAATTATCAGTGGGAGCTACCACCCCCACTAGCCTTTATGTAAGTCTGTGCTTTTTAGGGGTGTGCACGAATCGAATTGGACCAGATTGTAGATATTTAGAACCGAACCATTATTATCGGATTCAATATTTCTAAAACCAATCCAATCAGTCATTCTAACGAAACAAAACAATACCGAACCGCGATACTAAATTGTGAATATTAGTTCTTAATGGTATAGGTAACAAATTCACTTCCTGGAATCCCTTATACGCAACACCATTTGTTTTGGGACAAATCCTTATTCGGTTTCCTGCTTTTCGGCATGCAAAAGGTATCCAAAAGACTCTTACGATGTAGAAACTTGTCATTTTGGTACGAGAAGAATGAGTTATTTGGTACTCAGATGAAATTACATAAATTTACCAAAAATAACTTGAAAGTGCTACATGTTCCACGATAGGAATAAATAAGATATAAAACAAATTACTTATAAGTAAAGTTCATCAAATAAAAAATAAAATTCAAATAGATAAATTAAACCCAAAGTTTTCAAGAAGTTGCTGATTATGATGTTTTATTTATATTTTAGATGTTACTTTTGTATTCATTTCTATTCGATACCATCATTTTTGGAAAGCTATTTGGAATGTAATTAAAGCTAAATAAATAAATATAAAACCTTTGATCAGCTACATAGTTCATAAATAAAAAAAAAAAAGCATATTACGCCTAACCCAATATACCAAACGTCTCAAGCGTCGGATAAAAAATCTGAAAGGTCATTAATCTTTAAATGAATGGTAATATGTTATCCATATATTTATTTTGAAATGATAAAATTAAATGACTTACAACTCATTAATTTCTAAATAAAAATTGTAAAATATTTTATTATATGCTTTAAAAAGAGAAAAGAAAACTATACAAATATTAATAAATACTTAGAATTTCATGGTTGGATACAATTGTTTTTGTATGCTACATGTTGTTAAATGCATTAGAATTATAAGAAGCCTTCACTCTTTAAATAATAATACACTTTACTTATAATTATTTTTTCTATTTCAAAAATTTATAAATGGTTAAAAATATTAAAAATGACTCATACTTCTATAAGTAGTTTAGATAGATGATTATTTGGTATAAATAATATATTACCATTTAGTTTAAAATAATATATTATTGATATAAGACATTATGATCTAACTTAAAATAATATATTTAATATATTATTATTAATATAAATATATTAAAATATATATTAATAGTAACATATTGGATTGGATTAACCGGATTATTAAAAATCAAAATCAGAATCGATCCGTAAAATATCGGATTCAATGTTTCTCGAACCACGTCTAATCCAATCCATAATGAAACTGGTCCAATATATCTCAATATCGGTCGTCCAAGTGGTACAACCCCTAACTCGTGTGCATACTTCTAGTTCTAGGCCGGTCCATTATCCCGCATGACACGTGTATCAATCCAAGACCCCAATCGTACCCACAAGTAATCCCTAAGTATTCTCAATATGATGATCATAAGCAATATCGATAGATAGCAATAAAATTCCAATAGCATGAACATATATATAATGATATGCCAATGCCATGTAACCCTAACCACTAGGGGTAACATATATCATGTGTCGCTATAGTAAAATTCAACCACACAGGATAGTTTCGTGGAAAACCAGTACAAGGAAAAAGAGTCCTCACACGCCCCTTGTTCAGTGGCTTACTAGTCCGCAGGTCGCGAGAGACACCTCGTAGCCAGTTGTTGCAACTATTCAAAATGTCAATTATCATAGGGTCGAAATGAGGCATGCTATCCAAATCAACACATAAGCAATTCATCTAGTGTCATTTCATCATAATATGCATCAAATGGACCAATGTCAAAACATATCAATATTTCCAACTTATACACATTTTTAAGCACAATTATTATTCTCAAATAAATGTAATAATAACATGGATTTTTTAAGCAATATTGCATTCATAAATACAGAAAAGGGACCTAAAAATGTTTCTATGTTTTGACACAATTCAAGTACATAAAAATCAATTCCCACACTTTGACGCACACACCCACGAAACCGAAAGAGAAAATTGTCCATCAATGTAACACTCCGTGTTATTTTTTCTTTTTCCTAAAATTCTTTCTGATCTATTTTTGGTTGTGACGTCACTTGTTCATGACGTCGTGGTTATTCTTGGTATATCGTACTTGTATATTTTTTATGTTTTACGTTTCAGACTTGGAGGAACGATGTTTATGCGAGTTCTTATTGCCAGAATATGTGGTTTGTTTTGAAGTTTATCGTTTAGTGCTTCGAATGGGCGGCGATACATTTTGTTGCCTGACGTTTAAGATTTTGATTCGGTGTTCTAGTAGTTGGGGTTTATACGCTGGATTATTTATATCAGTTTGTATTATTTATTTGGCGTTCCGTGGAGTTTCTGGTATTTTATAAAGAAATCGTTTGGATGTTTTGATTAACAGGGGGGTTAATTTGTAATTTTGGATAAAAGGAATGTCACTTTTGCAATATATCATATATATGTATATGCATATACACAGATCTGTACATGGAGGTCAACTCACGCACCATCTTCTTCTTCCTTTTTTTTACACGCGATGGGTTCCTCATCCTCCTTCAATCAGCGCCGCTCTTCTCCTCCATCACCGGTAAGGAGGAGAGAGAGAGACATAGAGAGAGTGATAAAGGGGGGAGAGGGAGGTCGCGCACTGTGCGCAACATGGTAAAGGGAGTCGTAGGCTGTGGAAGAATGGCGACGCAACCTAGAGATCACCGGAGTGCTGAGGTGACATAGGTGATGTGCAGTGACGACGCGCAGGGGACCGCTATTTATGTACCTGCGCCAAAAGTCGCAACTTGAAGAGGGGTTCGGCCAATGATAGTGTTCATCGGAGAGAGGTGCAATAGCGGTGGCTGGTGATGGCTGGGTTAGGTGGTGATGGGTTGCGCGGTGGTGGAATCTATCAGTGATGAGTTTGGTCAGGCTTTATGTTGCCATTTTGGCGGTAATTCGAGCTCCGTTTGGGCTGATTTTCGGAGGGTTACTCGGCCTCATTGGCATGTACGTCATGCCCTAATTTGGTGTGAAACCATTGTGTAGTTCATCGGGAATTTTAAATTATAGGTGCGAAAATTATTTTAGTATTTCTCATATTTGTTTCGTTTTGTTAATCGATTGCTAATGGGCTTCAACTATATTATATAGGAAATTTAGGCGGTCATTTTGGTTCATGCGGAAATTAATTCGGAGAACTTTGGTTGGCAGGCCCCATTTTCGGGCATCGCACTGTTCACGATGGACTCCACTTCGGGTGTGAACATTTTGGGACAAATTTAAGCGTGCGTCTTGGGCGATTTGTCGGTATATTTGGCTCGGTCGTGGGCATGACAGTTAGTTCATGGACACGTGTCGAAAAGTTGGGAAAATCACTATCGATACAAATGACTCTAGACTTATATATGATATTATGAATTGAGCATGCCAATTGTATAAAATGAATTATAAATCCTGTTTAGGATTAATTACCATCTTTTTTTGTTTATATATATATATATATATACGAGTAAAATTATATATATATAGGAATTGTGTTGTGACTTTGGATAGTGGATTTGGCTAATTCCATCTAGGTGATTGAAATTAGTAGCGTTAGACGTAGTTTAGTGTATACGTGTATGTGCGGTTGTATACATTCACATTTTCCTTGATTAGTGAAAGTAAATGAGTAATTGATATGAATTGCGAAATGTGAAATTTATGAACTGAGAACGTTATTCTAGTTCCCCTTATACTTGTGAATTATTGTTTAATAAATTTGAAAGCATGTAAAAGAGATGTGATTATATACGTTTGGATTATTGCTTATATGTAAGTAATTATGAGCATGTTAATGAATTGGGTATAATATATTGCATATTGAGATAAATGCATGTATTATGATGAGCCATGATTTTTATTGAGGCCCTTTATGTGTATTGAGTACACTGTGTCATGTTGAGTGCATAGTTTTTGGTCTATACGGGTTATGTAACCATATGTGAGTTTAACTTGTATCGAATAGTCAAATGTTTTCATAAATATGATGAGATAGATATTTTTGCTTGATTTGTGTCATATTGTCGCAACAACTGGCCAGGGGGTGTTCCCAACTTACGGAACTAGTGTCTGAGAATCGGGTATAGGGTGGGTCGTCTTATCCTGAAAGTCATGGGTCATCTCGTGCATTCGATCTTTGGATCTTTAGTCGCGGGTCATCTCGTGCAACCGCTTTTCCTTGTTGAAAGTGAAAGAGAGAAAAATCATATGGGAAGAATCGGTGTTGTACTCTTTCTAAGTGTGAATGGTTAGAGTATGTATCCGTTAATTTGCATTGGGCGAAATGTGTACCATGAGGTTTGTAAGTGACATTGCATTTGAGTTGTTTTTATGTGATTGTCTTTACATGTAGACCATGATATTATCGCAGGTAATGTGGGAGCATGTTTAATATGAATATTGATAAATGAATTCATATTTTGATATAATGCTCAACTGAAAGTGGATACATGAAAATATGGTTTAAATGCAATAATTGTTATACTTGTGGTAATGACCTCTTTGGATAGTTGAGGTTAGTAATGAAATGTAAATTCTTATACTTGTGGTTATGTACTTTTATGCCCTTGTAGGGTTAAGTATATTACTGTAGTGACCTCTTTGGATAGTTGAGGTTAGTAATGGACTATAGAGTCGATTTTGAGTCAAGACCTTAGAAAAAACAAGTGATAGTTTTGTGATTGTGGTTGGTTGGGTGGTAATGACCGTTGGATGTTTCTTTCACACCTTGATGAACGTATCATCTATCGTAATTTTGAGGCTTTTGAGTTGGTTAGCCGAGGTTATAATTGAACTATCTAGTGGTATGGTAATGGTCTCTCGATTCCTTTAGTAATCTATAAAGTTAGTATCAAATGTGAATTTGAGGTTTGAATGCATCGGAAGAGGTATTGATTGAAACTAGTTAGTTCCGTGGTATCGGCATTTAGGGCCTGTTTGGAAACGCTCACGCTCCTGCTTTCAAATGGGTTTGGAAGCTGAAGCGTAGCGAAACAAGTTTTTTCTGAAGCGGAAGCATGTTTGGTGCTGATGATTCTGATATGAGAAAAATGAAAGCTGAAGCATGCAGAGCATGATTGGTGGAACAACTGATTTCCTAAAAAGTGAAAGCAAAACATGTTTGGTGAATTCAAATGATTTGAGATTCTGTTTTTTTTTTTTGGATTTTAGATTGAATATAAGAAATTAATAAGTTCTACAATTAAAAAAAATAAAAATTGTATTGCACAAGGCCTCTCATTTGGATATTGTAAATAATTTTTTTATTTTTTGTAAACTATAAAAAAATTTGTAGATAAATTCTAAATTATAATATTGTATTGCACAAGACCTTTGGTTATAATATTTTATTTTGGGTAAAGTGCATAAAACCCTCCTCAACTATTGCCCCATGAGCACAAAACCCCCCTCAACTACAAAAGGGGCAAAAAAAATCCCTCAACTATCCTAATTGGGTGCAATTTACCCCATCCCTATTGCAAAATTACAATTTTACCTTTAAAAAATAAAATAAATTATTTTAAGAGATAATTAATATATATATAATTCAAAAAACAATATATTAAAATTTGAAATTTTTTTAAAATTTGAAACAAATATATAAAATTCAAAAACAATATGTTAAATTCTGAAAAAAATAAAAATTTGAAACAAATATGTAAAATTTGAAATATATATATATTAAATTTCAAAAAAAAATTAAAATTCAAAATTTATATATAATGTCACGCCCCGAATTTCCTAGGACTCCAAAACCCGAGCCTAAGAACTAAGGGAGTGAATGTGGAAGAAATAAAAATGAAATAAAATCCCTCGAGTCATCAAATACCCGTACAAGGGTAAGATAGAAATAAAACATCTCAAGGATGCTAAAAGAATAACACGAGATCAAAAGAAGGTAAACCGAAATAAACGGTACCTTAACCGAAACGTAGGAATACCCTAAGTTCAACCAAGGGTAAAATGGTCATTGGAGGGTAAAATGGTAAGTTCCAACTACAAACACAGAGTTTGGACCTAGCACAAGCCATAGGAACAAACGGAAGAAAAATCCAAGGTGTGAGGTGGAAACTACAAAGTTTTGAAATCAGCATTTCAACGCTTAAGGTCCGAAACTCTACTGTCAACTTCAGTCGACCATTACTCATTCAAAACTGACTCAAATGACGCGATTCAAACTCCTAAACGCAAGATCTTGAAGTCAGCTTTCTAAAAAGCTAAAAAACACATTTATCCGACAAGCGTAGCTCGAGATATGATCGAATTACTGAACAGTATGCGCAGAGTGCGCGAGTTGTAGTCGACTGAAAGAACTTTTAGTCGACTACAGGGAGCTTCTAGTCGACTGAAACAGCCTCTAGTCGACTACAATGAGTATCTAGTCGACTAAAACAAGTATATAGTCGACTAAATCAGTCAGTAGCTTGCGGAAATGAGAGTTTGAGGATTCAGTCGACTACACAAAGCCTTAGTCGACTAAATGGAGCTCTAGTCGACTACCTAAAGCACTAGTCGATTAAAAGGAGGGTTCTAGTCGACTAAAACAAGAAAGAGTCGACTGAAACATGCCAGAGCCAAGAGAGAAATGTACTGAAATGGAAAGGTGAAGACTTGGTCGGCTACCTTAAACTCAACACAACTACAAGTCTGCAGAAGGGAAAATTGGTCTCTAAATCATCCTGAACACTTATAGAATAAAGTAAATGACCTCAACACTAATAAGATGCTACTAATATTTCCGAAACTCAAGAACTAGATAGAAACAATTATTTTCCTCGAAATCATTTACTTGAATTTTCGTAAAAATCATCCGTCTTGCCCCCGGTTTCCGTTTGAGTAAACCACCGACTCAAAAATCTCAATTTCTTTCAAACAACTTCAAATTAGTTCAAAACACAAGTTTTTATTAATTTTACGGGGGTAGGCGAAAACGGGTTTTTCCATCCAAAACGAAAGGATTGGTTTGAAAACTTAGAAAAACGCCGTTTCGGCCGAATACCTAATAATCACATTCAAGACAAATAATTCATTTCACACTCAAAATTCCAATTAAAAGAGTTCTATATTTTCATCATAGTGCCCTAAGGCGAAACATAGTAGAGTTGTTCAAAATTACATGTTTCCACAATTCGACACCGAAATGCCCAAAAGAATATATTCCCCGCGCCTAGCGCTCCAAGGGATGTACATCAACACCAACATCTTGGCTAACATGCTAGCCGGATTAAAATAAAATAGTTTTGACTTAATGAAGCACTAAACAAAATAAGCACATTTATACAATGTCTATCAATGCTCTACAAAAGTACTCCGCCTCCATATACGCAAAAAGGACGGAACCAACACCGAGTCTCTACCGGAAGACTAAGGACCTCCCAAATGGGAATCATCACCTGAAAAAAATGTGGGGTGAGCTCACTAGCCCGGTAGAGGAAGCGTCATTGCCTCAATCTCTGTAGTCCGAGTGGTACAACCCATCCAAGGTACATGCAACTAATCCTAGGTCGGTCTCTTGTTCCACATGGCTCTCACGCCAATCTGGAACCCCATCAAACCCAACAATCAAGCTCCCCAACATGCTCACAATATAATTTATCACAATTATAACATGCTTTCATTATTAAAATCATAATCACATATGTATAATAATTAAGATGGAAGGTGACCGACACCCCCATTACACGCACACAAAAACACACCCTTCCCAAGGATGAACGGATCATTCTCCACCATTCCCCTGAGGATACAAGCTCACTAGGGAATAGTAGACTCATCGAACCGTTCTTCCCAAGTGCTTTTGATACTTCACACTTTTAACCAAGGAAGACGTCCACCACGGCCCAGCCGTGAACATAGGGCCTTGGACTATATGTCCTCCCCCTATCGTCTCAGTTTCTCAGAAGATTAGTTCTGCGGGAAGCGAGAAGCACCCCCTGGCCAGTTGTTTCGACGATCCAAACACGAGACGACTCCCACAAAATTTACACAATGTAGGAACCAATACCCACGTTTTCACACTACGTGGCACACTCAATTGAATCAAGGTTCACAATTTCCATCACAATACATACTTATTTCTTTATGCAATATATTGTAATTAAATTAATATCATGCTCATAATTCCACAACAAGCATTAAAATCACATACTCATGCTTTTCAAGGGGACCTAATTCATCGTCTAAGTTGTCGAGACTCAACTCGCATATATATATACGGCATATATACACATAGACGCACACACCCTCGTACACAAACGAAAGCAAATCGTTTTCCCCTACCTCAATCCAAGCAATTTATAAGCAATAGGCGCAAGCAATCCGTCCAAGACGCCAACAACAATCGAGTCAAGAATTTCCAAGAGTGCTTCAAGGCGGTGATTTTCAGGAATTTGAGTAAAAGGTCTCCCAAGCCTTCAAGCAACATTAAAACAAATATGGATTCTTAACTAGTGATTTTTAATAGCAACAACCGATTAAAAATCAAGAATTCAAAGTAAAGCTAAAAACCCCAAAATGGCTAAACTAGGGTTTCAGGAAAAGGAAGAATCAAGAGGAAAGGAACTCAACAATAAATTCAACACAAGATATACAATGTGGACATCAAGCAAGCTTGAAGCAATGTAATTCCCGAAATTAGCATTTTCAAGTCTTCTCAAGCTAATAACAAATCAATGGAAGGGAGAGTCACAAGAATGGACCAACAATCAATTATAACCATGGAAATTCCGAAAATCTATGGGAATAAAGAAATCATTCCAAGGAAATAAAATCTAGGTTTTCAATTCAATGGAGAAATCAAGGAAAATGGTGAAATAGCTTACCAATCATCAATACCAATTGTGGACAATGAAGCACCAACAAGACCCAAGCTTCAAGCTATCATCAACAAGACTAGAAGAGAAATTCTTGTGCATCCATGGAGGAAGAGAGAGAGAGGCGTAATACAAAGGGAATGGGGAAGAAGAGAGAAAAAGAGAAAAAAAAACGTGTGAAGTGTAGAGAATGAGAGGAAGTGGGTTGTGGGTTAGCAAGACTTAATTCTTGTGTAGAGATACCAATAATGCACCTCTCAATCCAATGGCTAGAATTGAAGATGGGTAAATGGAGGATGATCCAATGGCTAATAGGAAGACAACACTAAAGGTGGTAGTGAAATGTCTAAGCTACCCATCCCTTTATAACTTAATCACAACCCTTGCCATTATGAACTCAATTTACTATTTTGCCCAAGTCTTCTACACAACTACAACATTGCCACTCTACATCTCCCCAACACTTAGTCTATAATTCTCTACAAAAACCACTAACTCAATACATGGAAAATTTCTAGTTTACGCTTTTGTCATTTATTTATTTTCCAAACGTTTCAATTATTTTCAAGTAATCACGAAATGAAATATAACATATAACATGTAAACTCAAAATTTCAATTTCGCATAAATCACATAAGCACGTCAACATGTTAGGCACGTAAGCACTTAATTGTTTAATAAATAAATGAAAATAAAAATTTTAAATTAGGACGTAAAAATACCGGACGTTACATATAATTTTCAAATTTTATATATTTTTCGAAATTTATATATTTTTTTCGAATTTTATTTTTTGAAATATATATATTTTGAATTTTATATATATTTTTCGAATTTTATATAATTTTCAAAATTTATATATATATTTCAAAATTTATATACTATTTTCGAATTTTATATATTTTTCGAAATTTAAAATAATTTTTTTGGAATTTTATATATGTATTTCTAATTTTATATATTTTTCAAAATTTATATACTTTTTTCGATTTTTATTTTTTGAAATATATATATTTTGAATTTTTTTTTTTAATTTTATATATATTTTTTGAATTTTCTATATATTTCAAAATTTATATACTTTTTTCGATCTTTATATATTTTTTAAAAATTTATATATTTTTTTCGAATTTTATATATTTTTCGAAATTAAAAATATTTTTTTGGAATTTTATATATTTATTTCTAATTATATATATATTTTCGGAATTAATTTTTTTTTTTTTAAATTTTATACACTTTGAAGCAAACCTAACATGTTGCGAAGAATTTGGGAGCAATTGGGAGAATTTGGGAGCAACTTATAATGGGTCCCACTAAAAATAGTGATGGGAGCAAGTGGAAGCAATGTGAGACTTGCTTCCAAATTTGAGGTTTTGCTCCACCCTGCTTCCAGATTTTGGAAGCGGGAGCAACCAGCCAAACAGCCCTGCTCTGTGAACAGTAATAGAAGCAGGAGCAAAAGCAAGAAGCGGGAGGGTTGTTCCGTGAGTCCAATGTACTACTCTTCCTTCACTGTCCTTTTGGACATTATAGGAATCCTTGAAGTTGTAGTCACTCTTATCAGACTGTCTTTTGAAAATGGAGTTTTTCAAGAATTATAATCAAACTCTTTCTTATTTAAAGGAAAAACCCTTTTTTGCCTACCCCGGTAGCCACGACAAGTTTTTGTACTTTAAAAAGTGATCTTAGGATCTTCTTTAAAAAAAAAAAATTAACTTCTAAAAGTCGGTGATGGCAACTGACGGAGACCGGGGGTAAAACGGTCATTTTCGTTGTGTAGATTCTTAAAAGAAAACCTACTTTTTAATATTTCTTGAGATTTCGAGATTCCGAGGCTTCTTTCTCTAGATCTCGATCTACAGAGTTTTGAAAGGTGTCTTCTTTTTTCGGCTTTACTTCCGATCATTTCTAAGTCTCGGGTATGAGGCTAGTTATTTGGTGCACACACGTAGTGTTGCCTTTCCTCTTTTTTTCGTTTCTTTGTCCGAGTGTTTTCCCTAAACACTTGTGGTGCTCTTAACCTTGACATTGTTGTCTCAGTTATCCGTTGGTCAGCATTGGGATATATTTTCCCTTGCTTTGTGTCTTGACCCTTATGTGGTTGTTCATGAGAGTAGCGTTCATCTACTCTCCGTGATTTGATCGGTTAGGTTTCCTTATTCATAATGACAGTGTTGGTGATTTATTCATCATATTGGAGATAGTATTATGAGATTCATATGTTTATATGATTGAGGTAATTCAATACTTGAGGTACATCTCCTCTAGGAATGGGATGATGGTTCTTATATATATTATATATATATTGATAATAGAATTGAGCAGGAGAAATCCACGCAATTGCAGTATAATATATACTTCAATTATTGATTTAATCAGAGAAGTCCACGCAATTGCAGTATAATATAAACAATATAAATATATGTATATATGACACAACTGTCCAAGCAGTTTAATAATAAGTATAAGTATAAGTTTATAGGACACAACCGTCCAAGTAGTTTATTAATTGAAGTGGTCTTGGCAGAGCAGGACTAAGGTCCATCGTATACCGTAACTCTCTTCAGATTAGAGTGATTATAGAAGAATTTAAGACAAAATAAGTAATTTCAATTGACTGCAAATATTAACTGAATATTATAGTGATTCAAAAATACATTTGACTATGATAGACGAACTTACAAGTGGATATGTGACAATCCATCTGGGTTCGGAGGCTTAGCATGCTTTCAGAAGAGAAGTGAAAGAGACAGAGATTACAAAGTAGAAAGAAAATTGGGAAACTAAAACCTGACCTAAAAACATTACATTTGACTGCTTATATAGAAGATATAACTGAGTTTACTGTAGGTTTTGAACTGTTGACTTTTTGACTTTTGGGGCAGAGAATTGTTGTTTTTCACTGTTATCTTTTTGACTTTTTGGGCAGAGAACTATGTCATTTTACTATTTGTAATAGTAGTATGTCGGTACTATTAAGCACTGTATTTGTTTTTTGTGCCGACGGTTCACTATTCACTATTCATTATTCTTGTCTTTTTGTGCCTTTTGTTGTATATTTTGACTTGAGCTTGACTATGTCCCTATCTCTCAATTTTTTGACAGATCAAAGGGATCTTGGGCATCTTGGTATGGCCTGTATTTGGATTCTATAAACGATTAATCTTCTTCATCACTGCTTGAATTTCCTTCTATTTGGGTAAGGAGCTTTCCCATTTTCTCTTTGAGCTTAACTTTAGAAATTGACTTCTTGGAGGTTGATTTCTTTATTGTGCTGTTTCAATGACTTGTGTGATTGGGCTAGCCTTGAGTGGTTGAGATACTTCTTTTGGGAATTCCATTTGGACTTGTTGAATGATTCTTTCAATTTTGAAAGGATCCCACCATTTAGTATAATGGACTCTACATACTGTGCCAATATCACCTTTAAGGCTGTAATGCCATTTGAACATCCAAGGGATTTTGTATTTTTTGGCAAAAATTAGTAGTGGTGGAAATTGATGATCATAGGAAGGGATTTTGAACTTAGTTTCAAAATAGTTGATTTGTTCCCAGAGGATTTCAGGGATCACATCGTCGTCTGTGCCATGGTCATTCCACCACTTAACAAACCAATAAGGGACTTGACTGTTAAATTTACTATCAAAACTTACGAACCAAGAATGACTAAAAGTTTCAGTTTGGAAAAGGAAAATTTTGAACCAGGCATGAATGTAGTCATAGTAGGTGAATGGGAGTGAGTTATCTAACTTTTTGGGTTGAGAAGGATGTTTTCCCCACTCTTTAAGGGAGACAACTCTCAAAATGTACAAGGAGTGGTAAATGACTTTGGTTGGATCATTACGATCAGGGACAGTTTTGATGAAGACATAATTGGTTTCGTAAAGGATATCTCTGTAATATTACAAGTTGTGACTAGGGGTGTGTGGTATCCAATGAGAATTTGGGGGGGAAAACTGTTTTACTAGGGCAATTGTATCATTTGTGTGAGAAAAATGAGGTTCGATGTAGAAAAGGGTATGGTAAGTTTTTTGAACATATTCTGATCTTCTTAGAGGGTTGTATATAGGGAGAGGTGGAGTACTTGTGACTGGGGCATGGATGGTGAAAGGATCATGTGGAGTTGTTAGAGCTGAACTAAAGGTAGGACGAAGACCTAAGGGAGTCCCTAAGCTTGTGAACTTGTTTACTAAAACGAGGGAAGTAAAGGGTTCATATTTTACTAGGGGAGGAAGTCTGACTAGAAGGATCCCTCCTCTGGGACGTGGTTGTGGTTGTCTGTTTGCCATCAGGGTTCTGCAAAAATTCTCTGGTAACAAAATATGGGATTGAATTGTCACATCCACGAATGTATTCGATATCAAATTGAAAAATGCTTAAAATAAACTGCCATTGGCAAAAATATGCTTAGCAACTATATTTTTAACATCTTTTTCTAAAACATATTTGGCACTTTTACAATCAACTCGAAGTAAAAAATTTTGATTTAAAATATCCTCTTGGAATTTATTGATACATAGAACAATTGCAAGAATTTCTTATTTAATAGTGTTATAATTACTTTATGTTTTGTTCCATGCTTCATATTGGTAATGAACAAGTTGTTCTGGAGAAGTATGGGAGAGTTTTTGTTTTAAAATGGCTCCATAATGATTTGTCCCTAAGCAAGTTGTTGGAGGCATCAGTTTTAATGATTTTGAAAGAGTTGACTGAAGGAATTCCTAAGCAAGGAAGAGTTGTGACATATTTTTTAATGTCCCTAACTATAGTTATATGAATATCAGTCCATGGAGGGGGGTTTGACTGTAAATGATCGAAGAATGGTTTACATTGTTTTCTAAGATCTTTGTAAAATTCAGCAATGTAATTTAAAGAACCAAGGAAACATTGTAACTGGGTTTTATCAAGAATTTGATATTGAATTTGCCTGCAAATTCTATGGAGCGACTGATTGGGTGGAATTGTCCTTGAGATATATTATAACCAAGAAATCTAACTTTGGTTTGAAATTTTTTTATCTTAGAAGCAGAGATGACTAAACCATTGATTTTGATGGTGTGGAAGAAAGAATTAAGATGTTTCCAATGAGCTTCAATGCTATTGGAAAAGATAAGAAAATCATCGATTAATTAAATATTTCTTGTTAGGGATATGATATCTTATCCATTCAAGGACTTGATTAAGAGGCTTATAATTACTGACTAGACGTGGTACCCCAAGTTCTATTTCAGCATTTTTCTGGACATAAAAAGCTGAGCAAGACCAAGGTGATTTGTTGTGACGTATGATTTTCTTTTGAAGAAGGTCATGGATTTCTTTTTTACAAAATTCTAAAACTTCAACATTCATTTGAATTGGTCCGGCTTTAGTTGGAATATTTTTATTAGTGAAGGACTTTATGTAAGGAAGAGTAACAATATGTTGTTTCCTATGCCAAAAAGCATTGGGTAGTTCCGAACATATTTCTTGAATAAGTTTATTTTTTAAATCTGGGTCTTCAACTTTACTTATGAGGTCTAAAAGAAGATGTTGTTGTTCTACTACCTTCATGAGAACATTAAGGGTTTTATGTTGGTGTCGATTCAGCATATTGACTGTTTTTGTACAACAACTATCTTTGCACCCAAAACTAATATCAGGTGAACTGGAACAAGAGGCAGAAGATTCAAAAGAGGAACTAGATTCAATTTCAGTCTCACTGTCAATTGTGTTTTTTAATTCAAGAATTGTGTAAATTTGTTGTTTAGTTTCATCAGGGATTTCTAGCTGATTAATTTTGTTTTTTACAGGACAATTTTTTGCGCAATGACCTTTTTTACTACACTTATAACATGTAACTTTATTTATATCAATTTTATTGTTCTTCTCAAAAGGTTTTGTTTTTCTCGTATATTTTTCGTTCTTTTTAAACTTTTGTTTATCATAAAATTCATTATGTTGGAATTTTTTATTATATCTTTTATAAGGACGAGTATAACATTTTGGGAAGGATTTTGTTTGTTTTGATTTCTTTGTTTGCCGAAATGGTGCAATTGGGGGTAATCCATATTGTTCACAAAATGTGCCCATTTCATATTTATCCTTCTTTTTATCTTTACTAAACTGATTATAAATTTTCATATCTATACACATTTTGAGTCTTACTTTCTGGATTAGACTAATAATATTACCATAGGTTAAACTGTCATATTCAATAACACGAGTTGTCTTACTCAGTTCTGTGCGTATTTTATGAGAGAAAAGGCTGGACAATCCATTAATAAATTTTTCTTTCTAAAATGGTTTATTGCTATATTCTCGTAAAATAACACGTGATAAGAAAGTATCTTTGTACCATCTAAAATCATTTAATGTAGGACATCTAAGGTTACTAAGTTGATCATGAATTCTAGAAGTAATGTCACTTGGTCTGCCAATGAAATGATCTACAATTGTGTAAATTAATGTATTGACTCCATCAGGGAGTCCGAGGCCAATTTCTTCATTAAAAATAGAGGTTCAATCTTCTATTTTTTGGACGGCATGTGTCATATTGTCTCTTACTTCTTGGGTAAGATGTTTATTCCACCAATTTCTTAACATGCCAGAAAAGCCAAAGGCTATAATTTTACAATATCAAGTTGAGGCATATTGTGATGTGTGAAATAACTATTGGCTGTAATAGAAAGGTGGTTTAATTTGTTTAAAATTTCTTCTTCAGAGAGTCCATCAATATTCCATTTATAAATTTTTTTTAGATGACACAGAAAATTGGTTTTGGAAGATTCTTTCTTCATATTGAATATCGACAGAAGTAGATTAGGGATACCAATTATTTTGTAATACTGGTAGGGTTAATTGGTCGATGTGTGATCCTATTGATTTCAAAGGCATTTTCTAACTTGCGTATATCCTTATCTGTGTCTTCTCCAGATGAGGTTTCAGAGTTATCCGTATCGTTATGAGAATAAAAATTGAGAACTGTGAGGGATTTTTCGTCCTTGATTATTTGTGATTCTAAGGCTTTTAACAATTTATCAATTTGGGAAGAGGAGTCACTTGTGCTTGGTTTGTTAGGTAGTCCTTGACATTATGTAGAAAGCTTAATTAGAGGTGAATCAATAGTTTTAGTCACAAGGGTGGAAGCGTTAAGTTTGGATTCTATTTTCTCCAATCGAGAACCTAGCGTACTTAAATATTGATTGGTGAAATTGTTTTGTTCAATTATTTTTTTAGTATTAGGATCGATTGCGAATGTGACAACCTTAAAAGGGGAGGCTGGGATTTCGGTTCCAATGTGGTTAAAAATTAGGTTTTCTAAAGGAGGGTGACAAGAAGAAACAGTTGTTTTATCATGTTTGGTCCATTTATGAATTGTAAGAACATTAATTGTTTTGTAGTAATTCTCAAGATAATCAAATAAACTAATTTCCAACTAGTTTGTTATCATGAATTTTTGCCATTTTTTGTAATTTTTGTTCTCTCCTCATGTGTGAACTTGTTTTATATATTTGTCGTTTTGCTTTATTTTCTTTGGACTTGGCTTCAACTTCTAACTTTAGAAGGTCATAGGAAAATGATTTAATTCAAACACATAGTTGTGGATTAACAGTGTCGGTGTCAAAATTAGTTTGTGTAGGAGAGTGGTCAGAGATTGAATCTTCAGTCCTTATGTTTTGGACATAACATGGAGTAGATACTTGTTAATCCTTTTGAATTCCTTTTAATCTATGATCACATCTGGATCGGTGGACTAGAGATTCTACAAATTCTGTATCATTTGTAGTAGTATTTTCTCTAATTGGTAGGGGGTGAACATTTTACAGTTTGAACTACCGGAAGAACAACTGTGTCTAGATCCATCAAATGTTAACTTAATAGTTCCATTTAGGAATTGTTGCACATGTTCAAGATTTCGGACATCATTTTTTATTTTGGTTGGGTGATTTTCATTTTCAAGTAACCATTCATTTGGGAGGGAAACATCTTTCCAGGCAATCATTTTTGTTATTCGAATATTTGCATTAGAGGTATTACTTTGAATTAATAAAGTTTGATCTTTAGGACTTCTGACTAGAGCATGAACATTTAAATTGGTTTTCATAGTCTTGTAGTAAATTCTATAAATTAAGCTTAGAGGCTCGACACCTCTAAACATGGCCTATTCTGAAGTTTTGATGTTTAATGTTAAAGCTTTAAATATGTGAGGGTCACTTAGGCTTAACTTGAAATTTGGAAAGCAATCAAAGTAGACCGGACCATTACATAGGCTGGTTTCAATGACACTAATTAAGCTTTGATTATAGTTGAGGAACCTAGCATCTCTTAGACAGAAAAGAATCGATGCATTTTGTCCTAAAATAGTTAATGGATCAACTGTAACTTGTACAAGGCCAATATGGACAATATTGTATCCTTTTTTGTGATCTTGTTTTATAGTATTTGGAGAAAATAATTGGCATTTTTCATGTTCTTTATTTATAGCATATACTTGTTCAACAGTTTTGACTGTGTATTCTGTAAAAAAGGTTGACTTAATGAAGCTGGTTTTGTAAATTTGATTTGTGGGTACCCTTGGGATATTCCAATCATTGTGACTTTCAAGATCAGTGTAGTTGTGTTCTTCTTCATTAATTATGTCATTACTATCTGGAATGGAATGTAGGTTTGTTCGACTAGGTCGAGAAGAAGAAGATCTAAATAAACGACTCATGATTAATCAATTTGCTTATTATCTGAACATTATAATTGTGCTTTATCCTATTTTCAATGTTTTTTGCATTTCATAACACATACCTTATCCCAACGACATCACCGTCATGCCCTAAAACGCCTAAAAGCTCGCCAAGGGACTTAATGTTTGGTTTTACGGTTTATGAGGAGGTGGCACCAACAAACAGAGAAAGAGAAGATGAAGAACAATATAAAGGAATAGATAAATGGCTATAGATTAACAAATCTGAGCAGATTATTAGATAATCATGGAAACTTTATGGCTCTGATACGAAGTTTCTCAGTCACTCAAGGCTAGTCTAATCACACAAGTCATTGAAACAACACAATCAAGTTCCTCTACAGAAATCGCAGTCAAGAAATCAGTCTCCAAGAAGTCAACTTCCAAAGCTAAGCTCAAAGAGAAAATGGAAAAGCTCATTGCCCAAATAGAAGGAGATTCAAGCAATGATGAAAAATATGAATCGTCTATAGAATCCAAATACATACCATACCAGGTCTTAATTCTTTCTTCCACACCATCAAAATATATATATATATTGATAACGATTGTGTTAGTACGTAAGGACGTGAGTACTTTCCCTCCTATGTTCTTGGGGAGTGGGTTATGAGTCTTCCTTGGTATAATTTATGGATTCTTTCTCTTGTGGATATTAGAGGTGAGTATGATTCTCCCTGTTCGGATCCTCTAGTTAGCGTTGTGAGCACTTGGTGATTTATAAGTTTAGACTTGGGTGCCGTGTAGTTAATGTACATTTGTGAGAGTAATGTAGACTATCGGTGTTGGTACTTAGGGTACGAGTCTTGGTGATACCTTGTGAGACTGATTGTATACGTATAGATATATATTCATATATATATATGCACTCATATAGCGGGATATGATTAGTTAACTTTAGGGTATATATATACGTTTATATATATATACTAGACTGTGTTTTGTATATGGGTATGTGATAGTGATTGATCGTTAGCATTGTATTCGTGCCTTATTGTGCTTCCTTGATACATGATTGGGTTATTTGGGGTCTTGTAGTGGTGTGAGTGCTATATGAGATGACGGATTGACCTAGGGTAGATGCATGTACACGGGTTGGTTAGTACTACTTTGACGGTCAGATGATGTGACGGTAATGATATTATTTTTCTATGGGGCTTTGATGAGCTCACCCCGGCGTTGTATACCTGGTGTCCCACACCAGTTTGCAGGAAATATTTTGGCTATGGGCAGCATGCGGTGTAATGACACCTTTCTTTTGTTTTACCCGTTGCAGGTTCTGGATTTGTGTAGGGTGACGCGATTACAGTTGCAGCACGGATGGATTTGGGGACAATAGTTATCTACACTCTTTTTCATCAATTACTTTATTTACCCATGTTGTATGGAATTGCGATCTATTTCTCTTGGGAGCCAGTCTGTTAGTATATTCCCTATCGGTGTATCTTTTATTCCATGTATTTATTATTTCGGGATGCCATTGTATCTCTTCGGCACTGCCATGTGAGTTTCTGTATTTTTATTTGAGCATTGTGGCTTTGTATATTATCGAGGGTTGTGTAGAGGTAGCGGTGGATTTCTTTAGATTTATCGAATGTTTGGTTGTTAGCTGATAGGAGCAAAATATCATACATTTAAGGCTTCTAATTATACATTGTTATGTCTAAAACTAACATTATATTTGTGCTTTTATATGGTTTTCGTGTTTTAAGACGTTTGAGGCCATGTCATTTAAGACGAGTTAAATTCGGTGAAATAACTTGATTGATGACTCAAAATTGTTCGAGAGCCAAAATCATAGATAAAAGACCGATGAAGGACCAAATAAAAGTTAAGGATGTAGGAGGAATGAAGCCAAGAAGAGAAACGAGCAAAGAAAATGAAGTTCAAGGTGATTAACTACCGAGTACTCTGTTGTGCATTCACCGAGTACTCGGTCAAGTGCAAAAGAAAGCTCACTTGCACAAAAAAGGAAAAATGACCAGAGATTATAGCGCACTTGAGACCATTTGCACAGCACTCAGGAGTTACCAAGTACTCAGTAGATTCTCACCAAAAACGGCCATGCCACATCAGCAACTTGTATACACATTAGTGGGACCCGTTTCAGCCAAAATCAATATGGGATTATCTCTAAACTATATTAGAAACAATATTCACCATATTTGATGAGATTTCATATCATTCTTCCAGAAATATAAAGATATACATTCCTGACTTAACGACAAAGCAATAAGATTACCAAATAAGGATGCCTCTTTTTCTATAAAAGAGAGTGGTATCCCCTATAGTTGGAGGAGGTCAGAGATACATATGGATATACATATTATCTTGGAGAGTTGGGAAGAATATCAACCATGGAGGGGGTGTCTACATCAACAATGTATATAACCACTACCATGAACAACTAAATCGGTATCTAGGGCTTTCAACAAGGCACTAGCCATGTAATGTAGACTATTTCTTATTTTTATTGTATAAGGGGAAACTGAAAGACACATATGTGATGATTGTGTAGATGAGTGATTACATTTATTTTATATAAGATTCTTCATTTATTCTATGTCTTGTCTTAGCTTGAATGAATGTTTTATCTTGCACAATCATGGTTATTCAATATGGGCTAGAACTTGGATGTTTAACTCATGATTTTCTACACAATGGTGGTAATTAACATACAATCTTGATTTAGACAAACCATGCATAAGGAAAGATAACATGTGACATGCTTTTAAATTTATGTGAGTAGGAGTAGTTTAGAGTAGATGCTTATACTAGTTATGCTTGTTCAATGATGACTTGTTCCAATGATGGATTAATTGTTCCTTTTTTGGGATTAGGGTTTTGTCAATGTTTGTGACCTTATATCTGATTCACATATGATGGACCGTCCTTTACAATTAAATGATTAAGAGAATATATTATGTGGTTAGTGGTGGAGTTAGAAATACCCTAAATCTCTATCTCCATTGATCTCAAACCAAAACCAAAATCAATCTTTGCTTTTATGTTATTTTATTTATTGTCAAAGTAATTCTAGAAACCCAAACAAAAAAATTATCTTTCATAATTTAGTTACAGTAATTATAAGGAAGTTGGGAATTCAATAAACTATGTCGATTCGATATACCCTATCTCATCAATACTATACTATAATAGATTTGTGCACTTGCGATAGGGAAAACTAGGTCAAATTTAAGGGCTTATTTGTACACATTATTATTATTATTATTATTATTATTATTATTATTTATTACCCAAGCCTAGTAGGGCTAAACCTAATAAGGTCTGGTCCGACCCTATCAAGTTTTTGGCGTCGTTGTCAGGGACTAACGATTTTCTATACTTCTAAATAATTATTATAACTAGATTATTTATTTGCTTTATTTTTATTTTATTCTTTTAAAGGCAATATTTTGTGATTTTTAACAGGTGCATTAAGATTACCAGAAGGAACCAAAAAAGCGGTGATGATTGCTTTACTAGACCATTTGTGAATTTTAGTATATCTTAAATTATTATTCAATCTTATCTTAAATTTTCTTATTTAATTTCTATTTTATTTTGTTTATTTATTTTGAGTTTATTATTTAGATTAGTGTATTTTTATAAAAATTTGTTTCATCGTTGTATGAGTAGTTTGTGTTCCATATCTCAAGAACTTACTCCTTTTGATCCTGAAGTTGATAGAACTTATCGTAAAACTTTAAGAACCAATAAACAAAGGATTTAAAAAGATACATTAAATTTTAACGATATGGGTGACCCTCAATAACAACAACTAGGTTCCTTGAAAGATTATTACACACCTTCTAATTTTGAATCACCAGCGGATATTGTAATACCAGGCGAAATAACGTCCCATTATGAAATTAAAGCTAGTTTTTTTAATACGTTACCTAAATTCTATGGACATAAACATGAAGATTCTTACGAACATATTACTAAGTTTATAGAAATTCGTTCAACAACTAAGATGAATGGGATGTCTACTGATGCCTTACGTGTGCGATTATTTCCCTTTTCTCTCAAAGAAAAAACTAAAAGATGGTGTAATAGTTTAGAAGAATGAGTGACAAGTAATTGGGAGAACCTTAAAATAGAATTTTTACAAAAATATTATCCTATGGGAAAGACACAAAGCCCAAGCAGCTATAATGAACTTTGGCCAAATTTCGGGTGAACAATTCCATGAAATTTGGGAATGTTTTAAACAAATCTTGGCTAAATATCCCCAACATAAATTTAAAAAATATGATTTGGTGCGTAATTTCTATCATGGCCTAGGTGAGATACAACAACATCATATAGATGCGGAATGTGGAGGAACATTTGCATTAGAACCAGTCGAAGACATTTGAAAAATATTCGAAAGATTGAGTGAAAATTCACAACAAAACGCATCAGAGGCTAGGGCTAGATCAATACTTAATAACCCTAGACGAATGGAAACTATTAAAGAAATAGAAAGAACCGATGACGTTATGACTCAAGTAGCTGAGATAAGTAGAAAATTAGACAACTTTCTAAATTTCACTCAAAATACTCCTAGAGGAGTCTGTTCGATCTGTTTTGATCCTTCCCATTTAGCTAACGGATGTCCAATGACATATCAAGAATATATATTACCATATGATGTTAACGCAGCCTTTACTACTACCAATAATAATCCTTATTCAAATTCTTTCAATCAAGGCTGGCGGAACCATTCCTATTTATCTTATCATTCTCAGAACGTAGAAAATCTTGTCCAAACTCAAAATTTCATCAAAATCCAAGACCATTCAATAATAACACGGAATTTCAATCAAAATCCAAGACCATTCAATAGCACTCAAAATTTTCAAAATAATACACAAGGATTTTGATCTTTTCAATCAAACCAACCTCAGTTTAGGAATCAAAATCAAAACCCTAATCCACCATAAAGTTCATCTAACTTTGAGGATAAAATCTTAGCAGCCCTTGGAAACTTAGAAGCTAATTCCCAACTGCTACATACACATTCACAAGCTATTTGAAAACTAGAAGTGCATATAGGATAAATTGCTAACACGCTTAACAAAAGAGAAGAGAGTAAATTACTGAGCCAACTAGGGATGAATCCTAAAGGGAAACACATGATTGACTTAAGAACTTTACAAGAACCTACACATGAAACTATTCAATCAATCACAACCTTAAGGAGTGGTAGGATAGTGGACAATAGAGTTGAGGAAAAACTAGCACAAAAAGAAGTCTTGGAAAATATTCCTAAAGAAACATCACATCCAACAGAAGATAAACCAGTTAAAGAAATACCTGAAAAAACCAACGGAGAAGGAATATGAGCCAAAAGCACTATTTCCTCAACGTGTTCGTGGATTAAACTATTATGGAAGATCTTAGAAGTACTTAAACTAGTAAAAATCAAGTTGCCTTTATTACATGTCATATCTCAAATACCACCTTATGCTCAATTCTTAAAAGATTTATGTACGCAAAAGCATAGAAGTAGAGCTAAAGTGCCTGAAAAGATAGTGTTGACTGAACAAGTGAGTTCTTTATTGTTAAATGATACACCACCCAAATATAAAGATTCAGGAGTGCCAACAATATCATGCATAATTGGTGATCAAGAAGTAAGATGGGCTCTATTCAATTTAGGTGCTAGTGTCAATTTATTACCTTATTCAGTTTACCAATAATTGGGATTAGAAGAATTAAACCCTACTATGGTTGTACTTCAACTGCTAGATAGATCAATCAAATAGCCAAGAGGGATAGTTAAAGATTTCATAGTTCAAGTACTCCACCTATTCTGTCACTTACATCTCTACCAAAATTGGAACTTAAAGAATTACTTAAACAACTCAAATATGTTTTCTTAGGTCCAAATAATACTATTCCCGTAATAATCTCTTCATACCTTACTAATCAACATGACAATAGGGAAGCAATTGGATGGAGTGTAGCTTACCTAAAAGGACTTGATCCTTCATTTTGCATGCATCAAATAAACTTAGAAGAAAATGCAAAATCAAAATGAGAGATGCAACATAGGTTAAACCCTAATATGAAAGAGGTGGTAAAAACTGAAGTAGTAAAATTACTCGATGCGGGTATTATATACCCCGTATCCGATAGCTTATGGGTTAGTCCAACACAAGTGGTTACAAAGCAATTGGTATCACACTCATGCCAAACTTAAAAGGTAAGTTAATCCCACAATGAACCACGACTGGGTTGTGTGTGTGTATCAATTATAGAAAACTAAACTCACACACAAGTAAATATCACTTTCCATTACCATTCATTGATTAAATATTAGAACGTCTAGCTGGGCAAAGTTATTACTGTTTTCTAGATGGATATTCCGGTTATAACCAAGTAGCAATTGATCTAGAAGACCAAAAAAAGACCACAAATACTTGTCCATACGGTACATTCACATATAATATAATGCCCTTTAGCTTATGCAACGCACCTGCAACATTTCAAAGATGTATGATGTCAATCTTTTCAGACAAGGTAGAAAGTTTCTAGAAGTATTTATGGACGATTTTTTGGTGTTTGGAACTACTTTTGAAGATTGTTTAAACCATCTAGAGCTAGTATTACAAAGATGCAAAGAGACAAATCTAATACTAAGTTGAGAGAAAAGTCATTTTATGGTTCAAGAGTGTATAGTCCAAGGACACATTATTTCAAAAAGAGGGATAGAAGTAGATAAATCTAAAGTTGAATTAATTTCTAATCTACCCCCTCCTACATCGGTTAAACAAATTAGATCATTCCTCGGTCAAGCCGGATTTTATAGACGATATATTAAAGATTTTAGAAAAATATCTCGGCCATTATGCAACCTCTTAGCTAAAGATGCAACTTTTCATTTCACTAAAAAATGTCTTGAATATTTTGAGAAGTTGCATAATTTACTCTCGACTGCCCAATTATGCAACCGCTTGATTGGTCTTTACCATTTGAATTAATGTGTGACACATCTGACTATGCTATATGAACAATATTAGGACAACAAAAAGATAAACTACCACATGCAATCTACTACGCTAGTAAAATGCTTGTTGATGCTCAAATTAATTACACTCTACCGAAAAGGAATTACTAGTTGTAGTATTTGCCTTGGACAAATTTAGATCATATATATTTATTAGCGACCAAGGTAGTTGTTTTCTCTGACCACGATGCTTTAAAATACTTATTAACAATAACAGATTCCAAACCCAGACTTACAGATGGATATTATTATTACAAGAATTCAATATTTAAATAGGCGATAAAAAGGGTACGAAAAATGTAGTGGCAGATCAACTATCAATAATAGTGGTAGTAAATAAAATTGATAATACTCCACTAATGGATTATTTCCCAAACGAGCAATTATTTAGCGTTAGTGCATGAAAAATCAAAGGTCCGAGGAAAAGAATGCGATAGAAAAAATGTGGTCAACAATTAAAAAGCTTCGTAGAGATTAATCATGAATTAGGAGGTTTGGATTCTATTGATTTGATAGAACCTAGTTATGTTAAACATTAATAAAAACTACGAACGTCGGGCCAACGACATTAAACAAGGGCACCGTTAGGGAGAGTTCGTGTTCTTCTGAATGGGTATGAATAATTAGGACTAGTATTTTATTAATATTGTGATTATTTTTATAGTTATTTACTTTAGGCTTAGAATCAGAGACGGTACCACAAAATAATTTTGAGAAGAAGTAAAAAATCGGTAGAAAAAAGGCTCTGCATATACTTCTCCTCCACCGCCACCACCTTCCTCTTAAATTAGGATTTTCAGAGTAAGTCGAATATGAGCCGACATAGAATTATGTTTTAGATATTGCCGTAGGTCGAGTCATGAATCGTTATTTTGTACTTTTTGCTTTATTTTGTTCATGATGTTTTTGTACTCGAACCCCAATGAACAAAAATTAGAAAATGAATGAAAATGAATATTTTGGTATTTATCGAGAAAATTCTTTAGATTTTATCTATTTTTCATTTATACAGATATAATGATGTAAGTTTCGTGGAGGGTATGATTTTTCAAACATAGTTTTTATAAAACTCTAACTTATATAAATGAATACTTCTATTTTTATTTAATTTTATATAAATATTTATGTATTATATATCTATATATATATTTATTTTATTTTGTTTTGTTTTAAATATTTAATTTAAGTTTATGTACTATTTTCTTATATATATATATATATATATATATATATATATTTATTAAAGAACAAGTAGTTGTTGAAGAAAATTTCTAGTACAGGGACTACCAAGTACTCGGTAGTTTCTTCACCGAGTTGTAACTCCCCGCATTTTCCTTTTCCTTTTCTGGAATTATTTTCCAAGTGTTAACATTTTCTGACGTCACTTATTCATGACGTCTTGTGTATTCTCGGTATGTGTAAATTTTTCGCGTTTGAGTTTTGGACAGGGCGGGACGATTTCGTGGAATTTCGTTTCCGGTTTAGTAGTTTGTTGTTCGTTGGCAACTATGTGTGTATGGTTTTTACTTATTGGGCCATTGGGTGTGGTGTTGTACCGGATGATGATTTTTTTTTTATCTTATTTGGGTTTCGTGACATTTCGGTTCACAGTATTTGTTTTGGGGGCTTTACCCTTTTAAAGGTGAGACAAGGGGTCAAAATGTAATTATTTTTACATCTTTGACTTATATGACCGGTTTACTCTTTTCTCTTATTTTCTTCTCCTTTCATCCGAATGCCTGTCTTTTCTCATCAAACCTCCATTTTTCTTTTCTTCAAGCTTTTCTTTGCTTGGTTTGATCTAGCTCGGTTTGGTTATGAGTCTCGGGCCGAACTAGACTTGACTTCCTCGCGGAGAGGTCTTTGATTTGATACCAATAAGGGTATATGTTTCTTTTATTTTGGATAATTCTTCATTTTGTAATTTATAATCTATATCTAAGTTTTTATCTAGTTCTTCTTGGAATTGAATCGTAGGATTCTAGTATGTTGTAGAGGAGGTTCAGAGCTTCCAGGATCTACCTTTGGTTCAGCGAGCGGAGTAACTTTTACGTTGACCGGATTTTTGGTTTTGAGTTTTATGTGCGAGTCGAGTTAAAAAGTGTACTCCCAAGGGCGTGGGCTTGCTTTCTATGATTTTGGTTTCGGAATTGCTTCCTTTTTGTTTTGGCCGATTTGGTGGGTTTTTTCCCAAATCGTTGAGGTAGGGGAAGACTTCTATTGTCACGCCCCGAATTTCCTAGGACTCCAAAACCCGAGCCTAAGAACTAAGGGAGTGAATGCGGAAGAAATAAAAATGAAATAAAATCCCTCGAGTCATCAAATACCCGTACAAGGGTAAGATAGAAATAAAACATCTCAAGGATGCTAAAAGAATAACACGAGATCAAAAGAAGGTAAACCGAAACAAACGGTACCTTAACCGAAACGTAGGAATACCCTAAGTTCAACCAAGGGTAAAATGGTCATTGGAGGGTAAAATGGTAAGTTCCAACTACAAACACAGAGTTTGGACCTAGCACAAGCCATAGGAACAAACGGAAGCAAAATCCAAGGTGTGAGGTGGAAACTACAAAGTTTTGAAATCAGCATTTCCACGCTTAAGGTCCGAAAAACTACCGTCAACTTCAGTCGACCATTCCTCATTAAAAACTGACTCAAATGACGCGATTCAAAAGCCTAAACACAAGATCTTGAAGTCATCTTTCTAAAACGCTAAAGAACACATTTATCCGACAAGCGTAACTCGAGATATGATCGAATTACTGAACAGTGTGCGCAGAGTGCGCGAGTTGTAGTCGACTGAAAGAACTTTTAGTCGACTACAAGGAGCTTCTAGTCGACTGAAACAGCCTCTAGTCGACTACAATGAGTATCTAGTTGACTAAAACAAGTATATAGTCGACTAAATCAGTCAGCAGCTTGCGGAAATGAGAGTTTGAGGATTCAGTCGACTACACAAAGCCTTAGTCGACTAAATGGAGCTCTAGTCGACTACCTAAAGCACTAGTCGACTAAAAGGAGGGTTCTAGTCGACTAAAACAAGAAAGAGTCGACTAAAACATGCCAAAGCCAAGAGAGAAATGTACTGAAATGGAAAGGTGAAGACTTGGTCGGCTACCTTAAACTCAACACAACTACAAGTCTGCAAAAGGGAAAATTGGTCTCTAAATCATCCTGAACACTTATAGAATAAAGGAAATGACCTCAACACTAATAAGATGGTACTAATATTTCCGAAAATCAAGAACTAGAAAGAAACAATTATTTTCCTCGAAATCATTTACTTGAATTTTCGAAAAAAAATCATCCGTCTTGCCCCCGGTTTCCGTTTGAGTAAACCACCGACTCAAAAATCTCAATTTCTTTCAAACAACTTCAAATTAGTTCAAAACACAAGTTTTTATTAATTTTACGGGGGTAGGCGAAAACGGGTTTTTCCATCCAAAACGAAAGGATTGGTTTGAAAACTTAGAAAAACGCCGTTTCGGCCGAATACCTAATAATCACATTCAAGTCAAATAATTCATTTCACACTCAAAATTCCAATTAAAAGAGTTCTATATTTTCATCATAGTGCCCTAAGGCGAAACATAGTAGAGTTGTTCAAAATTACATGTTTCCACAATTCGACACCGAAATGCCCAAAAGAATATATTCCCCGCGCCTAGCGCTCCAAGGGATGTACATCAACACCAACATCTCGGCTAACATGCTAGCCGGATTAAAATAAAATAGTTTTGACTTAATGAAGCACTAAACAAAATAAGCACATTTATACAATGTCTATCAATGCTCTACAAAAGTACTCCGCCTCCATATACGCAAAAAGGACGGAACCAACACCGAGTCTCTACCGGAAGACTAAGGACCTCCCAAATGGGAATCATCACCTGAAAAAAATGTGGGGTGAGCTCACTAGCCCGGTAGAGGAAGCGTCATTGCCTCAATCTCTGTAGTCCGAGTGGTACAACCCATCCAAGGTACATGCAACTAATCCTAGGTCGGTCTCTTGTTCCACATGGCTCTCACGCCAATCTGGAACCCCATCAAACCCAACAATCAAGCTCCCCAACATGCTCACAATATAATTTATCACAATTATAACATGCTTTCATTATTAAAATCATAATCACATATGTATAATAATTAAGATGGAAGGTGACCGACACCCCCATTACACGCACACAAAAACACACCCTTCCCAAGGATGAACGGATCATTCTCCACCATTCCCCTGAGGATACAAGCTCACTAGGGAATTGTAGACTCATCGAACCGTTCTTCCCAAGTGCTTTTGATACTTCACACTTTTAACCAAGGAAGACGTCCACCACGGCCCAGCCGTGAACATAGGGCCTTGGACTATGTGTCCTCCCCCTATCGTCTCAGTTTCTCAGAAGATTAGTTCCGCGGGAAGCGAGAAGCACCCCCTGGCCAGTTGTTTCGACGATCCAAACACGAGACGACTCCCACAAAATTTACACAATGTAGGAACCAATACCCACGTTTTCACACTACGTGGCACACTCAATTGAATCAAGGTTCACAATTTCCATCACAATACATACTTATTTCTTTATGCAATATATTGTAATTAAATTAATATCATGCTCATAATTCCACAACAAGCATTAAAATCACATACTCATGCTTTTCAAGGGGACCTAATTCATCGTCTAAGTTGTCGAGACTCAACTCGCATATATATATACGGCATATATACACATAGACGCACACACCCTAGTACACAAACGAATGCAACTCGGTTTTCCCCTACCTCAATCCAAGCAATTTATAAGCAATAGGCGCAAGCAATCCGTCCAATTGACGCCAACAACAACCGAGTCAAGAATTTCCAAGAGAGCTTCAAGAAGATGATTTTCTTGAATTTGAATCAAAGGTCTCCCAAGCCTTCAAGCAACATTAAAACAAATATGGATTCTTAACTAGTGGTTTTTAATAGCAACAACCGATTAAAATTTAAGAATTCAAAGTAAAGCTAAAAACCCCAAAATGGCTAAACTAGGGTTTCGGGAAAAGGAAGAATCAAGAGGAAAGGAACGCACCGATAAATTCAACACAAGATACACAATGTGGACATCAAGCAAGCTTGAAGCAATGCATTCCCGAAATTAGCATTTTCAAGTCTTCTCAAGCTAATAACAAATCAATGGAAGGGAGAGTCACAAGAATGGACCAACAATCAATTATAACCATGGAATTCCGAAAATCTATGGAAATAAAGAAATCATTCCAAGGAAATAAAATCTAGGTTTTCAATTCAATGGAGAAATCAAGGAAAATGGTGAAATAGCTTACCAATCATCAATACCAATTGTGGACAATGAAGCACCAACAAGAAAGATGAGTAATCAATGCCCCAAGATTAGGAGAGGAAGTGGTAAAACATTAGTGGGAGAATGGAAAGGAATTGGAAGAAATTGCAGAAACAGGTAGCACCGAGTTGTACACCGAGTACTCGGTGACCCTCCACCGAGTTGTGACTGACCGAACTCTCTGGAATAAAATGAAATTTTGTGCAAATTTTCCTTTCACCGAGTACTTGGTAGAATCTTCACCGAGTACTCGGTGGCCCCCAGAACAAGTCAAAGAAGAACCCGAAAAGCTCCGAAATGAAATCGGACGACTCCGAAGTAAACCCGAACACATCGAAACACCTAAATCACCATGCAGAGTGACTCAACATCCGACATGAACCACGGAGAATAAAGAATGAATACAGAATTCCAAAAATGGAAACACTTCAATGGGAAAGAACGCTCTCATAACCTTATTCACAACCGGGAACTCAATTCAACTCTCAATGAACAACTCATCTCAACCACATACGGTGGCTAAGTTGACAACTCCAAGAACACTCCTATTCATGGGACATGAAAAGGTAAACCTAGTAGGCACTACTCCGAAACTAACTAGGCTCAATCAAGATCACTTTCGATATATTCAAACCTCAACTCACATGTAATATCACCTCTTTTAGATTACTAACGGAATGAAGAATCCGTAACCACACAAGTGACTTGGATCAATCCTCAACTCACTTAATAAAATTAAAACCTCAAAGTAAAATAGCTGATACATTCCTCAAATGCAAAAGAAATATCAAATGGCAATCACTACATAACCAACAAAGATCCCAAACTACCAAGGATCATACACCCCTCAAAGGTGCAAAAACATCAAGTGGTCAATACCCCATTACCAACCAAAATCACAAAACTATCACCCACCTTCTCAAAGGTCACAACTCACATTCAACTCCATAGTCCACTACCGACTTTACTTATCATAAGAAAGCCATTTAAACTAACTCATATCACCACCCTCGGGTATATAAACACATATCAACAAGTATAAGCATTTACCTCACATTATACTTTAAATAATGCATGCAAATCATATTATCACATTATCCAATTTCACTTGAGCATTTTAACAACATATGAATAATATATATCAAAATTCACATTAAACATGCTCCTCAACCATATAGGATAATATCATGATCCACATATCAACATAAATCATAAAACATCAACTCAATGCAATGTGACTCACACATCTTATGGTACACACGCGACCACACACACCCTAACTCCAAGGGTCAACGGGATCATTCTCTAACCTTCCCTTTATACTCATAAGGAAAGATAGATTTATCGTACCGATTCTTCCCAGGTGCTTTTGTCACTTCACACTTTTAACAAGGAAAACTGTCAAACACGACGCGATCATGACATAGAATTTGGAACAAGTCCTCCTCTACCGTCTCTGTTTCTTGGAAGATTAGTTCCGTAAGAGCAAGAAGCACCCCTGGCCAGTTGTTACGACGATCCAAAACAAGTCTACTCACGCATTATTATACAAACGGACGTAGACCAACATGAATTGAATTCTCAATAGAAAATGTGAACTCTTTATGCATTATGTCTCAATGACCCATGCACCAACACAAATATGTATCACATCATATTTATACATAATATTTTCAAAATGTTAACATGAATGCCATTAATTATTCAACATGCTTTTAAATCTCATTAAAGCAATAATCAACAAGGATGTTTCCTCATGCACCGTTCATGATCCCAAATCATCAAGTTGTCCTTTAATACACAAGGATAACATTTTCATTCACTTAACAAACTTTTATCTGAATTAAAGCATTTAACTCACAAGGATACATTTTCATGCACAAATAATGTTCCAAGTTATCAAGTTATCCTTTAATTCAGAAAGATAACATTTTCATTCATTTAACATGCTTTTATCTTAATTAAAACAATTATACACATGATCTCATTTTTATACACAAGTTTAATGGTGAAGATAGTAACTTCAAGATTAACAAAAATGGGGGGCCTATAATAATGCTCTAAGTTCATAATCCCATAAGCCACCAATCATCTACATCCGTATCCCAAATCACTAACCAAGGTAGCTAGCCTACTTATGTTATAAAGGCAACAGTACTAAAACCCGGAACACATATACGTATACTTACAGTTATATACATATATACCTCCATAATCATATACATATATATAGGTATACAAGCATATTTCAACTTCAAAAGTCCAAAACTTATAACCCATCTATCATACATCATATTCCTATTTCAAGGATGACACAAACATGGATTATAGCACATAAATACATACAAACCCTAAATTCATATTTCTCAAGTATACACTTAGCAAAAATATATCTAGGGTTATAAAGCCCTAAAACGAAATCGCACACTCTCGAATAAAAGAACAAGAGATTAAAGATGATTTCCCCCACCTCAAAGGAAGAACAAGCCAACCACCAAACAAGGCCTATGAAAACCCTAGCTTTCATCCGGAACCGAAATCGACGAAACCAATCGGGGAAAAGCTTTGCCATAGCCTCCTAACAATGAATCAAGACTCAAACCACAAGGAAAACAAGATTTTATAGATGGTTTGACAAGAAAATCCAAAACTAGGATTTGAGAAAAAAACTCACAAAGAGGATGAAAAACTTACCAATCCATGGCTCAAATCAAAGGCAAGAATACCATGACCAACTTCCATGTTGAAATCGTAACCAAAATCCAAGCCCAAATAGATGATATAGGCAACGATAGAGGGAAAAAGAAAGTGGGAGAGAGTGGACTGAGTTTGGAGAAGAAGAGAGGAAAAAAATGAAATGTTTTAAGTCAACACTCACTTATATAGGCAATCTGTGGACTTTGCCGAGTTGTACATCGAGTACTCGGTAGAATCAAGGTCAAGTACTCGGTAACCAATCTACCGAGTTTTACATCGAGTACTCGGTGACCTCTGAAACAACAATTGCAAGAAAATGCTCCAAGCCAAAGATGACACCGAAAAACTCTTAAACAATCTGGAACACATCCAAACACTCCAAAACACATAGGAAGACTCTCATACTTCCTCACCAACTCACACACAAGTGAAATACTGAGAATATGCCTCACTCTCAAATGTTCTTAAAATAAAAATAAACACATAACCACATAAGTATTACACCGAAATGTCTACAATAAACTAAATAACACGTTCGAGCACATAACACGATTGCCGGAGCATCAATGAGAAAATGTTACGATGAACCCACATAGTCACCAATGAAAAACAAATCCATGAAGCCGAAAACAAAATACAACAAAGTTTTCTCACTAAGTCCAAAACATAAACACAAAAAATTAACACGTACCAAGATTACACAAGACATCGTGAATAAGGGACGTCACAAAACGTTAACACTTGGAAAAGAATTTCAGAAAGGATTAAGGAAACATGGGGCGTTACACTTCTTCTCCATAGTGGTCATTAAACGTTTTAGCATAAAAGTTGGAAGCTATGGATATATATTGTGTTTCGGTATGAAAAATGTCATCACCTACTACATTCTTAAGTAATTTGGTTATGTAGTTGCTGTGAGATTCCTATAGAATTTTATATGCCCAAACATACACCCAAGAATAATCTTTGTAAATTAAACCCAATACCCCATATGAAAACCGTAAAGAATCTTAATTATTGCTTCATCCCGCCAATGCTGATATTCATTCGGATAAATCTGTGATGTGATAACTATATCTAAAAACCAATAGCTGGGATTTAATTTTTGCTTGAGGAGTGATACTTTGTCAGCATGCGCATAATAGTTCGGACATATAGTATTGATTATCTCAGAGATGGTAGGTGTGAATGGCTTTGGTAAAGGTAAAATCTTTCATGTAACTCCTCAGGACACTTATGCAGAATACCCCATGCTTTCGCTATTGTATTGGCAGTGACATTGAAAGGTTGTACTTTCGGATCTAAACAAATTCAGAGGATGAGTTCTCCTATAGTAGTATGCCCCATATTGGAATAGAACTTTTACACAATTTTGGGGTATTCTACTTTAGCTGCTTGTTTAAACAACCATGTCAATCCTCGAGCCTTTAATAGATTGAAACCACTTTTCATTCTTGGGGTATTTATGACTTCTTCATCGTAGATAACTTTAGATGCTAGCGAACTATACCCATGAATAGGTGAAACTTGTGTTGGGTTTCGAGAAATAGTAGTACACCCCATAAGTTCTTCTTCTTTGGGATCGGTTGAAGAACCTACTGAAATTACTATGGGCATATTGTTGGTTGAAGCTCTGTGAAAGGTAGATCTACGTGTTGATCTCATTGTGAATAAAGAATTAAAGAGCTTTAGGGAGGAGTATTATTATCAATACAAAGGCTTTATATTTATAGAGTTTAAAGCAAGTCCTTACTAAGAGAGGAATGACTTCATTTACAACAAGAATCTAGAATAGAAATCATTTAGCATGGAAAGTTTTGAAAAGGAAATAAGATTTATTGGAAAATTATCCATAATTGAAAAGGTTTTCATATGTATAGGAATTTCAAAAGTTTCTCTTCTCTTTATTATAAGCTACTAAAACTATATACTATAGTAATATATTATAGTTAAAGTCCTAATTTGAAAGGAAAAATTAAAATACATAATTATATATATAAATGTTTGGAATTTTGAAAAATATATATATTTTTTTTTTCCAGGATTCACCGAGTACTTTGTCATGCCCCGAATATCCAAAGACTCCCAAACCAGGACATCCGAGGAATCCGGGGTATGATATATATAATGAGTGACCAATTAAGATCATCAATAACCATAAACCGAATGGAATATTATTAACAATAATATTTCCATACACAATCAAGCAAAAAGCTAAACCAAATGATACACAAGGCACATCTAGGTGTTGAAAGAATACATCTTTACAACGATGCAACGTTACCAAATACAAGGAAGGGATGTGCTAACAGGCTGGCTCCCATAAAATAGAACAACAACGGTCCCAATACAGGGGACAAGCAAATGAAACTAAACTGGAACAACACTACGTATAAACGTCCCAAAATCGGCAACAATATTCGTGCCATGAGCCATCCTGCAAGAAAACCTGATACCTAGCCAAAACATCACCTGTAAATTGGTGTAAACCACAAGGGAAAACAAACGCTGGGGTGACCTCATTGAGCCCCGTAGGGGAAAATATCCTCACTGTCACATCTCCGACCTTCCATATCGAGTGCGAACTAACCCGTGTACATGCATCTTCCCTAGGTCAGTCAAATGTCCTACAGGTACTCACACCAATACGAGACCCTAGAAACACATCCCCCTAATCCCCTACCATGCATCAACAATTAGGGTCACTAGCACATAATGAAGCCATAGCACAACAACAAATAATGATGCAGACCTATATATATATATATATGAACGTAAATATATACATATATAAATATACAACCAATACAAACCCCGGAGTATAGACCACCTCATAGATCACTACCATTCGTACCCGCTAGTCCCACACTAACAATCAACACAACATATTTCATCAAAACACGGGAGCAACACTCTTATTCATAACACTCCAGGAAGAATTACACTCATACTTCCTAGATCACGACCATACTGAGCTTTAAAACCTTAAATCAGTATCAACCTATACTACTAAGCACTTTACATGTCACTACTCGACATTCGTAAACCCAACACAGGGGTAAAACAATAACTTCATCCTAAGGTAAGTCACAAAAGTTGCCGAACCCCAAAATAAAGTGAAAGGGATTGAATAACCCATCACACCGACCACTCAAAGGTCACATGTTCATCCAAGTGTAAAATGGTCATTTCAAGGGCAAAGATGTACTTTCAAAGGTTACCCCACCTAGTTGGGCATAGATCAAACCATATAAACAAATGGAACCGAATTCAAAGCCATGACGCGAGAGCTATGAATTTTTTAAAAGGGCATTGGACAACGTCGACCCAAACAGAAAATTAAAGTATTCCTCTTTCACCAAGGGTAAAACAGTCATTACAAGTGAAAATAAGTAATTTTAAATTTTATATCAAATATTTTGACATAGGCCATCCCAAGAAACAAACGGTACTGGACAACGCCGATAAAAACGGAAAGCTGAAGTACCCCTCCTTCAGCAAGGGTAAAAACATCATTTCAAGTGTAAAAAAATTATTTCAAATTTTATCTACAAATTTTGTACCTAGCCCAAGCTATAGAAACAAACGGGACCTCAATCTGAGTTACGAGGGGGGAGAAATGAATTTCCGAAAATGGCCAAAACAAGTTGAATTTCCGAGAGTCGACTACACAAGAGGTTGTAGTCGACTACACCAAACCTGTAGTCGACTACACAAGGTCAAATCTCACCAAAAAAATGATGAAATGGTATTTTGAAAGCCCAGTCGACTACCAAGGTCTGAAAATTTGAAAAAATGACCCGAAACCACTTTAAGCACTTATGAAACATGGGACTAAGGCCTCAACTCATTTTGGAACTTTATAAATGATAAAAATATCATTTCATCTAGGTTTAGTTTTATCGAAAACACTTTCTTGAAAATCCGTAAAAGTAACCATCTTGCCCCCGGTCTCCGTTTTGGACACCGCCGACTTTCAAAGGGCCAAAACCTTTTATTTCGTGACTTCAAAACCATTTCAATCTTCAAAGTTTTTGTGAGCATCACGGGGTAGGCGAAAATGGATTTTTCACTTAAAGACCGAATGGACTGAAATACAAGTATTATGAAAACTCCGTTTTCGGAGAAAGAAACCGAAACACCAACGTAAAAACCAATGCGTATTTAGAGACGCTCAAATGGAGTAAGGAAATGAAGAATCGGAGATCAAAAAAAACTCAAAGGAAAAGGCAAGTGACTATACACAAGGCACTCAGAAACCCTATAATGACTTAACCATGAATGCTCACATCCCCGATGAAATTCCAATCATTAAAATCGCTAAAGAAACCCTAGTGGCCGTTGCCACGGAACCAACTAGTTTCGACCAAGAACCTTTTCCGATTCTTTCAACATCAATCTCACATTCGAAACCACCTCACTTAGGTTTCTAAACAATTTCATAGGGCTATCAATACCTAATCGACTCGGTTTTCTCATAACCTCGCCTATCATGACCAAAACATCAATAACACGATTGACGACACGTTGCTATACCAACGCTAACTATACCACAAAACCATCAACCGCCTTCTCAAGGCTTCAAGTCACATTCAACTCAATAGCCACAACCGACTTTACTTATCACAAGAAAGTCCTTAAACCAACTCATATCACCCCCATAAGGTATATAAGCACATAACAACAAGTATAAGCACTTATCTCACTTTATACTTTAAACAAGGCATGCAAAACATATTTTCACATCCTTCCAATTTCACTTGAGCATTTTAAAAACACATGAATTATTTTACAAAATTCACATTTAAACATGCTCCTCAACCACATTGAATAATGTCATGATATACATGTCAAATGGAATCACATAAATGCTACGCAAATGCAATGTTACTCAACACCACCCGTGGTACACACACGACCACACTCCCTACTCTAAGGGTCAATGGATCATTCTCTAACACTTTATTTTTATTTCTTATGAATGAAGGTAGATATATCGTACCGTTCTTTCCAAGTGATTTTTCTCTTTTTTCACTTTTAACAAGGAAGACGTCAAACACGACGCGGTCGTGCACATAGGATTTGGATACGTCCTCTCCCTACCATCTGTGTTTCTCGGAAGATTAGTTCCGTAGGAGAAAGAAGCACCCCCTGGCCAGTTGTTACGACGAACAACTCTACTCACGCATAATTACACAAACGGACATAGACCAACACTAATTGAATTCTTTCATGAGGTTAGAACTACGCGCCTTGTACTTATTTTGTGTCTCTATGTATATATATATATAGGTGTCAGTTTGCCTTATGAAGTTATATTATGGATTCGTTATGTGCTACCTGCCCTTGATGAAGCATGATAGGGGACTAGAGGGATATTTTCAGGGGTCTCATATTGGCATGAGTGTTAGGTGGTTCGATTGACTGACCTAGGGTAGATGCATGTACACATGTTGGTTTGCACTAGGTTTGGACGGTCGAATGATGGAACGATTATGATTTCATTTTTCCTACAGGGCTTCAATGAGCTCACCCTGACATTCTTTTGCCCTGGTGCCTACACACCTGTTTGCAGGAAATGTTTCAACTATAGGTAGCTTAAGTGCAATGAAACCTTTCTTTTGTTTACTCGTTGCAGGTTCTAGATTGGACAGGGTGTTACGGATGTTGTTGCGGGATCGGGACGGTCATACGTAGTGTAGTTCCATTTTAGTTTCCTTTGTTTGTCCCTTGTATTGGGACTGTTGTATTTCATGAGAGCCAGTATGTTGGCATATCCCTTCCTTGTATTTAGTATTATTGCATCGTTGTAGAGATATATTCATTTGGCGTCTCGATGTGCCTTGTGTACCAATTGGTATTAGCTTCCGTTCAGTTGTATGGAATCATATTGTTGGCATGATTCTATTCGTTTTATTGTTGTTGACATTATTAGTTGGTCACTCATTTTATGAATCACGACCCCGAATTTCTTGAATGTCCCGGTTTGGGAGTATTTGGAATATAGGGGTGTGACAAGAAGAAGAAGAACAAGTAAACACATGGGATGATATAAACAGGCCAAAAAAATGGGTTGAGGAGCTGGAGAAGTATCTCATGATTAACAAAAGAGGCTAAGAATGGAATAGAAGAAAAATTCGTAGGAAAAGAGAATGGATGTAGAATTTTCTTAGTATTTTGATTATATTTCTTCCCACCAAATCCGTTTATTATTGGTTCTATTCATGTTTTGCATTTATTTTATTTTATTTTTCTGCAATTTTAATTTTTAGAGATTGTAGGCCCTTAAGGCCAAATCATGAGTAATTTTATTAATAAAATTACATTCCTTTGAAAAATATGCTTCATGTTTTATATTTTTGTTTATTTAATCATTATCTCTCTATTGGATATGATCTTGGGTATTACATAGTGTATTATTTTTAATACATCATCCAAAGCAAGTTTGGGGGAGATATGCGCCATATATCAAAGCAACCGAAATTACACTTCAAGGGTGGTAACAATTTCTTCTCTATTTTATTTAAAAGACTATGAGGACATGGTCTGCTTTAAGTTTAGGGGGGAGGAATTAGTTATTGCATGCTTTAAGGGAATGCGAAAAATAAAATAAAAATTTGAAATTTTTGAAAATTGTATTCAGTTCTTCATTCAAAATATATGATTGAGATTTGATATGAGTTGATTTGTGTAAATTTTATGATTAGAAATGTATTGTATATACAACCACCCCGCTCATGAGTATGTAATAGTTTGATTAAATTGAATTTTTAAGATGTGTTCCACATGAGTGAATAAATGAGTGAAATTGAAACCGAAAAAGATAGTCTTAGCCTATAAAACACGCGCACACATTCTTTATGGAACAACTAGTTAACCTTTGACTATGTAGATGAAAAAATAGTTTTGTTTCAATGATAAGGGGAGAAGGGGAGTTGAAAAAGAAAAATATATGGAGACAAGAAAAATATGAAAAAATAATAAAAAATGCAAAAAGTTGATATTTGATCTAAGTAACCGGGCCTTGGTATCACCAATATCATTGTTCGCGTAAAAAGGGGAGAAAACTAATCAGCATAAATCTCATGGAAGAAGCTCACGCCCAGTTGGATGGGATTATAAATCCTCGCTGGAAAGTCCAGAGACTTAGAAAGACAAAAAAGGATAAAAAATGAATATATATATATTGAACTTGGGTCATGACAAAAATTGATCATTGAAGTAGAAGAAGGGAGATTAGTCTACTATAAAGAATGTTCACAAAAACACGGAGAGCTATGTGGATTCGTTGTAAAAATTATCAACTTTATTTCACTACTGTGGGGACCATTCTTTTAGATTTAATTCATGACAATTATTATGTATAAGTGAGTGGGAATAATTTGTATACATTTTACTCTAATGAAATTATAGCATTTGAATGATTAATGATTATTTGATTTCATGAGCATAGAAAAATGAAGAATGAAAGAATTTGTGGGTAGTATACTTAACCCTCATGAGACTTCACTCATCCACTAGGTATTGCCGAGGGGTTTAAAAGGCTTGTTACCGGTGCTAAGTGTAATCATACACCTTCATGGAAGAAAATGTTAGATTAGTTAGTTAGATAGTTTAGTTAGTTTTAATTTATTGTATTAAAAACACAATCATCACGAATTTTGAAATTTTTTTATTGATTGATTGCTAAGGGACTAGCAATGTTCAAGTTTGGGGGCTTCATAGGAGCCAAATATCATACATTTAAGGCTCCAAATTATTCATTGTTATGTCTATATATATCATTATATTGGTGCTTTTATACGATTTTTGTGTTTTAAGACGTTTCAAGCCATGTTTTGTATAACGAGTTAAATTCGGTGAAATAACTCGATTAGTGACTGAAGATTGTCCGAGAGTCGAAATTATGGATAAAAGACCTATAAAGTACCAAACATAAGTCAAGGATGCAAAATGAATGAATAGGAATGAAGCCGAGAAGAGAAACGAGCAAAACAAAATGAAGTTCAAGGTGAAGAACTACCGAGTACTCGGTCAAGTTTGAAAGAGAGCGCACTTGCACAAAAGAGGAAAAATGGCCAGAGATTATAACGCACTTGCACCTGTTTGCGTAGCACTGAGGAGTTACCGAGTACTCATTAGAATTCTCACCGAGCACCCGGTGTGACCAAAAATGGCCAGGCCACATTAGCAACTTGTATACACATCAATATGGGAACACTTATGTGAAGAGAACTTCCCTATATCTGTAGCAGACCTATGTATTTATAGACAAAGCTGAGAGAAACCCTAACTTGCGTTAAACTCCTATAGAGAATAGGATTCCCCTTTCGTATGATTTCCTTCCAAACTGAGCCAAAGCCTTCAATATAATATATAATGTGTCATATACATGTGCATATAGGTATTAAGGTCAAACATAAAGTCATCCGGGTCAAAACGGATCAATTCGAATCAAAATAGGATTTTGCCCCAAATATGAAATTTCCAACTTTTTTCTACAGACATGTCTCACTATTTTGATCATAACTAGAGATACACATATTGTATGGAGTCATGTAAAATAGTTTTGTAAATCTAACTTCAAGATCTTGATGTTAAGCTCAAGAATCACTCTAATCAGATATGTTTTGACCGAGATATGACCCTTCGAAGTTGGCTGAAAATTGGTGCTGAAACTAGCTCATCGAGTACTCGATACTCGGTGGAATTATTACCGAGTACTCAGTGGTTCAAAATCACGGGGTGTAGGCTGAGTGTAGAAATAACATTTTCTAGTCACTTTTAGTTATTGGGCGTGTAGGCTGTGGGTAACAAAAGTCATGAAAACTATGTTTCTTGGGAATAGTGTCGTTTGAACCCCCTCGACTCCATTAGAATTCTTATTGAAGTTGCGGCTCCAAAAAATGATGTTTTTGCCCTCCGGGAGATAATTTTCTCTGGAAAATACCTCTTTTACTCTCCTCTTTGAATAAATACAAGCATTTTTCTAATTAATTCACCAAAATTAAATAGTTATCTTCATTAAGCTCCTGAAATACGCTTAGACACACAAATGGCATAAAAATATTAAATAACGGAATGTAAAGACATAACAATAGTAAGATAGGGGCCTAAAATGGATAACATTCGGCACCTATCCATTGTCACCATCCACACTTCCACACTAAACCCAACACATCAAGGATTAATTGAAACCTCAAGTTCAAAACCCCAAAGATCCAAACGATCAACCGTTGTATAATCATTATTAAACCTCAAAGTCTCAACTGACATCTCTTTGAATAAAGCTGCAATTAGTCACCAACTACTATTCATCGCCCTACAATTATACCATAATAAACCTCAAACCAACGATGACTAGAAAAACACACCTCAATCCATACTCTCTAAGTCATTGCAGGCTTAAAATTATTCTGTAAGTATATCTCAAATTCAAACCTCCTAGGTTGACAAGAGCATGATATCATACCTTAAACGCACCCTACATCATATAATTCCAACAATTATTGACAGATTCATCCTAATTAGTTCCTCAATTAGCCTTTTAATGAATAGCACCCGTTGTTCATCGGTCAATCATCATGCCTTAAATAATTAACCAAATTCATATCTAAAATCAAAAGCCTATGTAATCGTGATTAATCACAACAATCACAAAACCAAAATCATTCTTAATACTAAGTCTGAAAGTACCTTAATCTCAAGTTTCATCATCTATTAAATAACTAAAGATCATTTTCTCGATCAATATTCTTACTCTCAATAATTATATCAAGATCCTTCCTCAAGTCCACTACTTACATGTCAACCAGCTTTCAAAGATCATAATTCATATTTCCAAGTCAAAAATAGTATATCATGACAACTTATTATAAGTGACTAACCTTAGTCATGAAGGTCATGGCCTTCATTACTTTCCAAATATATAATCCACCAATAATGAATCATTATTCTAAATCCTCCAGTCCACATAGTACAATGAAAGAACATGAATGCCTCAACCCCAAGTCATGGTTACCCCCAAAACATAAAATTATATGGGGTTAAAACATTCCTCAATATCGGAAGTTGTTGGTGCCCTCACGATACATCGTGGTCGATCTCGGCGAAGTGGCAAGCCAGCTGTACGTTAAAAAAAAAAGGATTAAGCAATAATATAACCAAAACAAATCTAAAAAAGGTCAAGTATTTAGTCATGCCATCATACTGAAATGAATGCTCAATAAAACATGCAATAAATAAAATACACATATATATATTTATTTGTATATATTTCAAAATAAATTAAAAAATACGGAAAGCATTAAGGACTGTTGCTCGTCGTTCCCAAGGTGAAAGAACCATGCTCTGATACCAAGTTGTCACGCCTAGATATTTCGTGAAATTTCGAAACCAAATTCCGAAATACTCAGGAGTGAACAAGAAACCAAACAGAAACTCAAACCAAGTCAGAAAACAATATCCAAGGAGGCTAGGAATACCAATTATGGCAATAAATCATTTTGGAGTAGCAAAAATGGATTCAAGAAACACGTTTATCAAATTTGGATAGTTCTCATCTTCAAACACTTCAATTTTTTTTGAAATTTCATATAATAATATCTTAATTGATCAAAGTGATGAAAGGAAATAAGAACGACACACTAAATCCAATTCTATAAAAATAATTAAAAGGAAATAAAACAAAGGCACGCAACACCGAAAGTGAATAAAGTTGAAAGGGATACGACCTTTTAAGATAATTATGAAAAAACCTTTTTGAACCCATTATAGAGTATAATAGTCATTTCTAACATAATGGAAATCACAAAAGATGTCGGAAAACAAAAAGGAAGTGAAAAGAGCTAAGTGGCTCATTAAAATGATCATTTCAAGTTCACATGTTCACACAAGGATAATATGGTCATTTCAAAGTCAAATTGGGAATTTTAAAGTACAAATGTTTGGTGAGCCATAGAAACAAACGGGAGCAAATTCAGAGCAACGAAGCACAAGATACCAAGTTTGGGCGACATCTTGCCCGGGGTGAGTTGTCGCCCCATATAGGGCTGAAATGTGATTTTCGGTGGTATTTTTTAGGTATTTTGGAGTGACGAAATACTTTGGTTCGTTCATGGGTATTTTTACAACTCTTGGTACATTAAAGCCACATACTAACACTAACACTAACAACTTACGCCAAATTGATGGGAAATAACCGAAGAAATGGACTAGCACAAAGCAAAACGTGAACTTTAAGAGAAAACGTGTTTTGAAATGCAGAAACCTTTGGGGTAAACCAATATACATTCATTTTTATCTATCAAAATAAATAATAATTGAGCCTCTAAGCTCGCAAACTAATTTAAATTACCACTCTTAGCAAAAATGCAATATTTACAAAGTATTTTGAAACCAGATTTACAAGATCTAGTATAAAAGTCTCAAAACACATGTTCTACATCAAATTCATCAAAGCTTTACAAATTTAAAACGATCACGCCATAACGCGAAAAAATAGTACAACAAAAGTACCGAGCTAACATGCTAGCCACCAAATATAATATAATCCAAATCTTTTACAAAATATTTCAAAAGTGAATCAAACTTTATATTGCTAATCAAAGTAATTATCTGCCACCAAAAACGCAAAACACGGATAAAATCTTTAAAATAACACTGACCCAAGCTAAGGGCCTCCAATGGCGGGCTCTACACCCAAAATTATTTAAAATAAAGATGTGAGCTACACTACCTCAGTAGGAGAATCCTTGACACCCCAATCTCGGCCGTCCGAGTGGTACAACCCCTATCCCGTGTGCATGCTTCTAGTCCTAGGTTAGTCCATTGTCCTACATGACACAAGTGTTAATCCGAGACCCCAATCGTACCCACAAGTAATCCCCAAGCATGCTCAATATAATAATCATAAGCAATATCGATAGATAGAAACAAAATTCCAATAACATGAATGTAACAACCCGCCCCAACACTTGGTATAATATTGTCCGCTTTGGGCCCAGCCCGCACGGTTTTGCTCTTGGGCTCCTCCCAAAAGGCCTCATACCAATTGGAGACAAGACTGCACATATAAGTACATCCCCAGACCTCTACCCGGGCGATGTGGGACATCACAATCACCCCCTCTTGGGACCCAGCGTCCTCGCTGGTGTTACCCACGGGCTTGTGCATGCACCCACACTTAATTCCGGCCGGGCTCTGGCTCTGATACCAATTGTAACAACCCGCTCCAACACTTGGTATAATATTGTCCGCTTTGGGCCCAGCCCGCACGGTTTTGCTCTTGGGCTCCTCCCAAAAGGCCTCATACCAATTGGAGACAAGACTGCACATATAAGTACATCCCCAGACCTCTACCCGGGAGATGTGGGATCCCACATCGCCCGGGTAGAGGTTTGGGGATGTACTTATATGAGCAGTCTTGTGTCCAATAAGTATGAGGCCTTTTGGGAGGAGCCCAAGAGCAAAACCGTGCGGGTTGGGCCCAAAGCGGACAATATTATACCAAGTGTTGGAGCGGGTTGTTACAATGAATATATATAAAATGTTATGCCAATGTCATGCATCCTAATCACTAGGGGTAACGGATATCATGTGTCGCTATAGTAAAATTCAACGACACGGGATAGTTCCGTGAAAAACCAGTACAATGAACAAAGTCCTCACACGCCCTTTGCTCAGTAGCTTACTAGTCCGCAGGTTGTGAGAAACAGCTCTTGGACAATTGTAGTGACTATCCGAAAGGTCAATTATCATAGGGTCGAAATGAGACATGCCATCCAAATAAACATATAAAAAATGCATCTAGTGCCATATCCTTAAAATATGCTTCATATGGACCAATGTGAAAACATATCAATATTTTCAACTTATATACATTTTTAAGCATGTTTTTCATTTTCAAATCAATGTAATAATAGAACGGATTTATTAAGCAATATTGCATTCACATATACAAAAAAGGGACTTAAACATGTTTCTAAGTTATGACATATTTCAAGTGCATAGAAATTAATTCCCACACTTTGACGCACACACCCACGAAACCAAAAGAGAAAGTGGTCCTTTCAAGCCCTACCTCAAGTCCAAGCCAAATTGAGCCAATAAGCGAGAGAAAGCAAGAAAACACCCAAAGCTTTCAAAAAACTTTCCAAAAAGTGCTCCAAGTCTCTACGATTTTTCCAAAGCTATCAAAACACCAATAATTGAAAAGAATGAGTATACTAACATGATTTTCCAAGAATTTACCAACAATGGGAAATCAAGTCATATTTCAAATGTTTAGGAATAATTCCTCGAGAAAGACAAAGTTAGGATTTGAATGTGAGATAAAACTAAAAATGGTACAAGAGTCCTCCAAAATATCAATCATCAACAAAGTGGAGAAAAGAGTTAAATTAAGCTTCTTTAACAAGAATTACCAAGAATAGAATCAAGTTCTCAAAGGTCTGTAAAGATTTTCCAATAATTCACAAGTTAGGGTTTCTAGGAGAGAAAAGCTCAAATTCAAGACAACTTACGAAATAAAGCTTCCAAAAGTGATTTTCCAATAATTCACAATTTAGCTCACTGGGTCCTCTTGTCAAGATCTTTAAGAAGAGAAAGACAATAATCCAAAATTATCCACAAGATTTTCATAAAATAGAGTAAATGAGAATTTGAGAAAGAAAACTCACAAAAGAGGAGATAACTTACAACATTTGGGGTCAATAGAATACTTAGGACAAGAGAAACAATTTTGTAGTTTGAAGCTTCATCAAAAATCCCATCAAAAGAGGTGAAAAACCAAAATTTGGAGGTGGAGATAGGGTGTTCAAGTAGGCAGCCGAATTGGGTGGAGATGGGGAAGAGTGAAAGTTTTGTTTGGTGAGGAAAATGAATGGAAATTACTTAAAGAGAAGACCCACATGACAATATATATGTATATGTAATTTTCCATCTCATAACCTTTGGATCTAAGGGCTCAAATGAGAGATGGGGGAAGTGGGTTTGCAAGATGAAATAGGATGGTGACACCTCATCCCTCACTGGAGTCTTCCACATAATTATCAAGAAAAATGACAAATTGTTCCCCTTGACTTTTGGAAATAAAGAAGAAAGGAGAAGGGTATGAATGACTTTCCACTCTTTCAATTGCCTTAAGTTACCCATACTACATCCACTTTTTTTTTTTTACTAAAATACCTTCTATCGTATAAGAAAGTAGTAGGGAACACTTCGTAAAATTTATAGCTTCTCCCACTACCAATACTTTGCCTTAATTCACAAAAATATCCATATGTTCAAAAATCCCAAAACTAATTTCTAAATTCCTTATATGAAGGTGAACGAAATTTTCGGATTCAAAATCGGACACGCCCGGAACCTACTTCCACCATACGTTTTTTCTAGTTTCCCAGATTGCGAGATAGTGTAATTTCTAAAATAAGGCAAAAGCTGATTTCGAAAAATTCTCAAAAGCGAAAACTTAAATATATAACATATATAGAAGCATTTAATAACACATTCGCATTTAAATAAAATAAAATAAAATTTTGAAAAATTTATTTGGAAATTTAAAGAAATTAACGGGGTGTTACAATCCTAGTCCAAGAAGGAAACACGTCTATTCAAAATAAGATTCTTCTCTCTATAAATAGGAGGATTCTCTACATATTTTAGGTGTTGTTATTGTGAGATCTCTGCGATTATTCCATAGATCATATTCGTTTGTGGGGAGAGAGAAAAAAAGATTACTTGATCATTCTATATCAAGGTTCTCTCTAGTTTGTGAGGGTTTTCAATTGTCATTCAATACGAGTAATCCTTATGCACAATAGAACGCTCGATTACTGAAAAATTATCACACCGCCTTGTGTAACGTGGTTCCATTGATCCGTTGAGAAGCGAGCCCATCAGAGTACAAAGATCGCAGCGAGAACTTCATGGAGCACGAGTGGATCAATACTTTCAGATATCGAGTGGAAAATGGAAAATCAGAGGGGTTGTAAATCTTGTTTTCATAGAGTCTGTAAAAACTCTTTGATTCATTGTGCATCGATACTCGAGTGTTTCCACGGTAATTTCCTTGGAATGTTTGCAAGGTTTTTCTATGTAAAAATCTTTGTGTCATCTCATGATTTACTTTTGGCAGTTACATTCATCATTGCTTGATTAATCTGTTTAGAGAATTAGAGTTTCGTGACAAATTAAAATAGAAATTACGTAAAATAATTTGCATTGATCATAAAATTGATAAAAAACCTATTCACCCCCTCTAGGTTATTTTCCTTTATCTCCTAAGTAATTTCAGGTACATTGTGTATAGAACAATTTGAGGTAATTTTAGTAGTGTGTGCAGGTGGGAAAAAGTATACAACAATTTGGGGACCTGATGAGCATATATACACACAGAAATCCTACGTCCTCCCTCCAATATTATTTGTCCATTTTTCTTAACTTTACTTGTCCAGTTTTGAATCTCAATATAATATAATCCTTTATTTTTTTCAAATTATCCCTCTTCATTAATTTCAAAAAGTACTGAGACCCACTAAAAACTACATTATATTATATTATCAAAGTACAAATTTGGAAACATAAAATAAGAAAAAAAATATTGAAAAGGCATACTAGAATAATTTGGGCAGAGTATTAATTTTCAATTATAACACATCCTTTTTGAATGGGAATGTGTGTTAATAGATCAACCTTTAATTAGCTTATTCTAATATTTGATAAAAAAAAAAACAATATAAAAATGGTCTTCTTGAAGACATGTTTGGCCTGGCTAGAACTTTGCATTGCTTTGTCGATCATCAAACTTATACTCCCTTTGTCCCAAATTATAAGTCCTTTTTTGTGAATCCAACTTTTTAAGATGATGATTTTTATTAGTGTGATAGTGAATAAAAAGCAATTTTATCCTTGGTCTCACCAAGTGATGTGATGTTTGTAGTTTAGATATTCTATAAGTTGAATGATTGAAGGGTAAATTGGTAAATTGTTCAAACAAAGTGATACTGACTCTACTTATTTTGGAATAGATTGAATAGTGAATGTGGACACTTAAATTGGGACGGAGAGATTAATTCCCACCTATGTATAGTGACAGACCTATGGATTGAATTATAGGGTGGCGGAATTCTAATATTCAAAATTTAAGAGTAGGTAAAGAAAAAAAATAAAAAATCCAGTGGGGGCTTTAAGGGTTTATACCAAAAATTTCAGTGAGGCAGATTAATAAATTATCTGAAATTCACAGGTAGTTAAGATAAAAAAAATAATTATTAGTGGGAGCAACAACCACCACTAGCCTTTATGTAAGTCTGTGCTTTTTAGGGGTGTGCACAAATCGAATTAGACTGGATTGTAGATATTTTAGAACCGATCCATTATTGTTCGATTCAATATTTCTAGAACCAATCCAGGTCGTCTGTCTAACGAAATAAAACAAAACCGAACCGCGATAACCCGGATTTATTCTTATTGGTTTCGCGGATTCAAACATGAAATTACATTAGCAATACTAAATTGTGAATATTAGATCTAAATGGTGTAGGTAACAAATTCACTTCCTTGAATCCCTTGTTTTGGAACAAAAGCTTATTCGGCTTCCTGCCTTTCGATATGCAAAAGGTATCCAGGAGACTCTTGCGATGTAAGAACTTGTCATTTTGGTAACAGATGAATGAGTTATTTGGTACTAAGATGAAATTATAGAAATTTGGTAAAATAACTTGAAAGTTCTACATGTTCCATGATAGGAGTAGATAAGATATAAAACAAATTACTTATAAGTAAACTTCATCAAATAACAAATAAAATTCAAATAGATAAATTAAACCCAAAGTTTTCAAGAAGTTGTTGATTATGATTGTTTATTTATATTTTACATGTTACTCTTGAATTCATTTCTATTTGATAACTGATATTCAGTCGAGGTGTATAAAAATGTGAGTTAAAAACAACACCTTGACGACTTCAGGTTTTACCCCACGCAAGTGCACGTATCAATTATAGAATAGCAAAGTGGCTTGAGTAAGGGATATCGATCCCACAGAGACTGAAATTATTCACTTTAATAATTTAGAAACACCGAATTATATTTTTTGAAAGCTTGTTTGTTTGGGTGGTCAAAGACCAAATTATCTATTTTAACTATAAATTATCTAAAAAGCAAGTAAATTGGTTGTGATTCAAATGAGAGAGAAAATTAGGGTTTTCATCACTCCACCACTAACCGCATAATATAGTTCATCATCATTTCAACTGTAAGAGAGTTATCCATAATTGTGAATCAGGTCGTATCGCAGATAGCTAAATACGACCCCAAAAAGGAGTACCATTAACCAGATCGCGACAACCCTTCTCATGACTGACCTAACTTGTACATGCCAATTATATTACTATAATCTACTCCTAATGCATCAAAATAAACTAAAGCATGTCTATATTAAATCGCCAAGGCACGGCCTGTGTCAACCTAGGGTCTCAAGTTTCATTACCACCATTGTGTAGAAAACCATGATTAAGCATCTGAGTTCCAGCCCATATTGAATAATCATAATTGTGGAAAATAATATATTCATTCCATCTAAGATAAGAATTTAAAACAAACATAGAATTTTATATTGCAAATCAGTACGATCTCTTAACTATTACAATCATCACAGTATGGTCACAGTTTCCCCTCGTTATAGTTAAAAACAATGAAATAACTACATTACTTGGCTAGGGTTTTGCTAGAAAATCCTAGATACCGAGTTTGTTTGTCATGGTAGAAGGTGACTACATTGTTGATGTAGAAACACTCTCCATAGTCTTCTTCTTCAGAATCTAGGTTTGAATATGGCTATTAACACCAGCAAGTCTGAATGAATGAACCTCTTTAATGAATGTCTCACTGAACCAACCAGCCTCTATCTATGTCACGTCTAATGTATGGTCTTGTATATATAGGCAATGGCATAGAGAGACCCTTTTCAGTCTTTTCATTCTCAAAATTCATCAAAACCCTAAATATAAGTGTATATATATGTATATAGTGGTCTGAAGTCACGTGTATGTCTTCCAATTAAGCCTGGGGTGAAACAGGAAAAATCACGCAGAAATCCTCAAAGTTGCCGCACTTACGCTTGGGGGCTATGCTTCAAGCGTAGGTCCAAGCGTAGATTTTGTAATTCTAGCCACTTTTTGCTACTGAAAGCGTAGGCACAAGTGAGGGCTTTTATGGGAAACCAATTTCTCCGTGAATGCGCTAAAACGTCTGTCTCGAACCTACGATACTTTTTGCTTAAGATCGCGGCTTCTGAAAATGCCATTTTTGCCCTCCGGGAACCATTTTTGTCTCAGACTACCTCTTTAACTCTCCTCTTAGATAGAAAGAACACACTCTTCAGTTAATTCATCGAAGTTAGCTCCAGTTCTTCATTAAGTTCCTGAAACATGCTTTAACACGCAAACAACATAAAAATACCAAATAATGTAATGAAAAAACGTTACAATAGTGAGTTAACGGGTCAAAATGACAAATATTTGACACCTATCACACCCCCAAACTTACATATTGCTAGTCCCTTAGCAATAAACTCAGTAAACTTTTATTGTGATGATCTTTTTACTCTATTTACTCTAACTAATCTAACTACTCTAACTTAATCCCTTACTTTCGTGAGGGTCAACGATTACACTTAGCACGTGTAATAACCCTTTTAAACCCCTAGGTTACCCTTAGTGGACGAGTGAAGTCTGGTGAAGGTTTCCAGTGATGGTACCTGCAAACATCTCAGTTCTCTATAATCACGCAGTCATGAGTTCACACACAAATTCAATTAAGTCATGATATAATCCAAAAGACAGTATGGATGTAAATACTCCCACTCACTACTGAATGACAATTATATCAAACTTCGTGTCATGAGTGGTTCCCACTAAAGTGAATGATTTCGCTACTTTCTACTTAAACTCTAGACAACCTTCCATGATTTTGTGAACACTCAAATATGATATTTCATTTTATCTTCTTCTACTTCATTGATCAAACTTTTTCATTTTTCATAAACACGCATCTTTTCAATTTTCATCCCTTTTTGTCTTTCTAAGTCTATGGACTTTCCAGCGAAGATTTTTTATCCCAACCAACTGGGCCCGAGCTTCTTCCATGGGATTTATGCTCATCACTCTTCTCCCCTTTAAACGCGAATAGTGATATTGGTGATACCAAGACCCGGTTACTCAGCTCAATGAATTGTTTTTGCATTTTATTTTCTCCATTTCAACTAAAACATATCCCCATCTCCCCTTTTATTGTAGCAATTTTTTTTTTTCAACTACATAGTCAAAAATCAACCTATTTCTCATAGTGTATCTGTACTTGTGCTTATAGGTCAATGTCGTCCTTTCTAATTTCAATTTCACTCATTCACTCACCCATGTAAAACAACATCACTCCGCTAACTTGATCTAATCATTACTCTCATGAATGGGAATATCATATCACATACTACTCATGCATCATAAACACTAACTCAATGAAATTGTAACGCAAAACATTTATGCGTGAAAACAAAGAACTGTTCCAAAAATTTTAAAATTTCAAATTTTTCCAAAAATCTTCATTCCTTGTAATACTATACCCTCACCCCCAAACTTAAATCAGACCATGTCCTCATGGTCAAAAATAAAATAGGAGATAGATACAGTTACTCTTAAAGCTCAATTTTAGATTCCAAAGCCCAACATGAATTCCCTCCCCCAAACTTGATTTGGATCACCTGTAGATATCATCAACAAAACACAAATACCAAATCATAGCAAGGGAAAAGAAATTGCATCATAAACATCATGAAATCAACTCCTGTTTTCAAGAAATCAAAGATTCTTTTTTTTTTCTTTTTTTTTTTCAAAAATAATAAAATAAAAAGAAAAGAAATATTGATTTGGCCTCAAGGGCCTATAGTCCAAAAATAAAATAAAATTAAAAGAAACAAAGACGTGGCCTTAAGGATCTACCATCCCTATAAATAAAATAAACTAAAAATCCTTAACCTAAATCCTAGTCCTAAACCCTAATTTTCCTCCTCTTCATCCCTCTCTACACGCGGAAGCCTTCCTAAATTCCTATAGATGTTCGATATTCTCTCTAACCGTTCAAAATCATCCCGGTTATATTTCTTTGTATACACCCATTTCTTCTCACACCTTTCTTTCAACAACTGCCCCAACTGCTGCTATATAATCTTTGACGGAAAAAATGGGTACGGAAGGTAATACTCCATATCCTTTGACCCTTTCTCTTTTTTACTAACAATTTGATGAGTCCAAATTATATTCTCCATTATGATAGCTAGAATGGACACCTAATATCCTTTCAATATGCAGAAAAACAATTTAATCATGGGTCTTCCTCTCCAATTTATTTGATTATTTTGGTAGACATGAGCAGCTTGTACTTCATCCAAATACAACACTTCCGGTTTCAAGCAATAATTCTCAACACTCTGATCTCCCTTCTTCGAAACATGCTGAACAAATATTTCCTGAATCATCTATTCATCACTGAATGGCCACTCTGAAGGTAATGGTTTGAAGTTCTCCTTTAAATAATTCGAATAATCCCGTGGTAACTTCCATGCCTCTGCAATCTTTTTCCTACTCACCACTATTGGATCACTCTTGTTCATAACTTTAGCATGTGCTTTTTCATATCCTGGTGGTCCTACAATCATTATATTCGCGTAAAATCATCTAACCAACCTCGGATATACCTTCCCTCCAACTGCCTGTTTTAAATTACTCAATCCTCTATGACTCGGGATTTCCTCTCCGTATATTGTTATAGAGCTCATCCTCTCCGGGAAAAAAATTAATTCCAACTGCAGTCTACATTGCATGAAGAATCGAGGTGTGGTCCTCTTACCTTTTCTACTCATAACTTCCCTAGTCGTGCTTTCCTCACTTAACTTTATCTCCCTTCCTTTCCCATCATCAATAGTTGATCCGTCATCATCTTTAATCAATTCTTTTGGGTCAGATTCAGGCTCATAGTCACTCTCCTCATGTTCTCCCACAAGATGGAAAGAAGAAAGATAAGAAGGAATCGAATAGGAGAAAGAAAAGAATTAGACATTCTTATGTCTCTTTTCCACAAACCCTAGATTTGAAAGTTATAATAATTATGATTCTCAAGGGTTGTATTTATAGATGGATGTAGGGTAATCAAAGAGGAAAAGGATTTAAAACCCTTGGCTAAATAGGATAGTGGAAGCAATGACTAATCCAACTCGAACTTGTATTTTCATTCCACTTCCTTATTGAACTATTACTCTAAAAGGTCTACAAAAATTCTACAACAAATCCTAAAATTACTTTAAACAAATCCTAATACAAGTACATATATACAAACTAGGCCAAAACACCCCATAAACGGGTCAAACTTTTGCAATTTCAAACTCTTTCTCGCTGGACCCTATGCTTCAAGCGTAGGCTTAGGCCTGAAAACCTTTTTATTTATTTTTTCAAATCACAGTTCTCCAATTAAACCACTACAAATACACCCCCAAACTTAAACGCACAAATGTCCACATAGTGCGATAAAAGATTTTGATAGAGGTCAAGTTATCCGTAAATGTAGAATAAGAGTAAAATTATGGGGATACATCAAACAATTGGATTGAATCATTAAAACTGTAATTTTATAAACTATGAAAATATCAAAAACATTTAAAAGATAATCATTCACACGGTCACATCAATGCCTATACGAAACTATCTGCTCGACAATTTATCTCTAATGTAGAAGAAAACAATGAATGAAATAAAAATAAAAATAAAATAAAAACCTAACTAAAACTAAGCTAAGCCTCATCATCAGAGGGCGTTGGAGTAGGTATAATCGGCACACCCACATATGGACACATACTGTCAAATCTATGAAATAATCGCTTATGATCAAGCATCGGGCATGTTTCTCCTCTGCCAAACTCTACTCTAGTCCCTGCATCCGTGCTATAATAATGTCAAACTGAGCCTGGGACGGAGTAACAGTATAATCCACAAGTGCCTCTGGCATCACGACCTCCTCAAAAATAGATGGCATCTATGGCATCTTATCCTCGTGAGTCATACCGGCATCATCCTTGCCCACATCATCAACCTGAGCCTGTGACTGTGCATCTGGTACCGGTAACACACCGAACACTGGTCGGCATCGCATAATATCATCTTCATGCACCCGAGTCAGGACACTAGTCCACATCCCTTTGGCGTACGGAGTACCATCCCCATATCTATTGTCCTTAGCCGCATCCATTTCGATCCCGACATCTATCATAATCTTCATTAGCAGGCAGGGGAATCGAATTTGAAATCACCATAACTTAACCTTGGAATCTTTGCGCAGATGAACGTAGTACGCGTATAGGCCTCCCCACAAATAAATCCACCTCTTGAACTCAAATGCGTAGTGGAGAGCCGGGAATGATGTATAGCACATAGTAGTGTGGCTATGTGGAAGAATCTGAGATCGAACTATCACATCCCAGAACCATAGAATAGGATGATAATTCAACTTCTTCGTGCAGTTCCGATGATCATCGGCCCACTACCCAGCAGTCTGACGTGTAACCAGCTCAGAAATGACAAAAGTGCCTCGGGCATAGGAGAGAACTCAGCAGCCAAATCTGGCGGACACTCATCTAGAATGCCCCATGCCTTAGCAATAGTCTGGGGGGTAATCTCTATCTCTATACCTCGGACCACAGTCAGTTGTCTCATCCCCCTTCTGAAGTGGCACATGTGCAGTCAAAACTCCCGAATCATATCCTCGCATATGTGTGGGGTAGCCGGGGCTAGAATAGGCAAAAGACGTCGGGCCGTCAACCGGTTGATCGTCTAGGCTGGTACAGGCTATAAATCCTTGAATATCATCAATAGGTATATCCTCTCCTGCTGATATCCCTTTCGAAGATCCCGGTCTAATAAACGCTCAACTGATCATGTCCGGGGTACCAGCAAAAATATGTCAAAACTCTAGGATCACCCACTACTGGTGGCTCCGGCACCCTCTCATAAGCCCTATCATCATCATCGCCCTCATCGGCATCATCCCCTACTGAGTATGATCACCCTCTATATTCTCATCCATCTGTTCAACATGTTCCTCCGGCATAAGTGGCAGTAATGGTGCCCATGGAACAACTGGCTCAACCACCAAGTGACAGTGTGCTAATAAGATGTCATTGATAAGTCCACAATATTTTTAATGTCAAAAGTAAATCTTTAATTTACCATTTTATTGTATAAATGTTCTTATATATATCTTTTTATTTCTGATAGGTATGAATTGGAAAAGATGAAGAAAATGTATTAAAGTGAGAAATGAATGCACATGGGTGGACGATGAATAATATAATGCACACGAAGAAAGAAGAAAATGACTTGGAAAGCATCAATATTCAAAGAAAAAGAAAAGAAAAGTAGATCTAACTTCACTTTATGAGATGTCATTATATTCCAATTTTCTCTATAAATAGGAGAGTAGTTGGATATTGTGGGAGTTTGATGGTAGAGGGTGAGAAATTGAAGAGAGAATTTAGTCTTGTATCAAGTTTTTATTTTGTTATAATCTTTTTCTTAGTTAATGAAAAATTCTTCTATCATCATCTTTTATTTATCTATCATTATGTTAACTTAAACATCTTCTCAAGGGAGTGATGAAGCCACCTTGGGTAAGATATACATAATTTTATTTTATTTCTTATTGTTTAATTCTCTAGCCAAAATAATTCTTTCAACTGACAAAACCTACAATAGAGGTTGAAAATATAGGAAGGATTCTCCGTGATTACCAATCAATGGAAATAAGGGGAATTCCTACAACTATTTATATTTATTTATATTTAAACCAAAACATTAGAGGGAGAATTTTCCGTGATTACTAATTAATGGAAATACGGGGAATGCCTACCAATATCTATGTTTATGTTTAATAGGTTGGAGGAGAATTTGTAATAGAAATATATAATATTATTTATATAGACACGGGTGGTGGATTCTATTCCCTTGAGATTTCTTTCACCAATTGATAATTATCTAGTTATTTTAGTTTACTATTCAAAAATTCAAGAATTGTTTTAAGTAATTTCTTTTTATCTCGAAAATTAAAGTTTTGGATCCTAGTCTTAAAACGAGTTCCAAGTTAAGAGTGGTTCGACCCTACTAATTGCAATACTATTTTAACTGAAGTATTAGTAGGTATAAATTATTGTTGACCGGGGTGTGGTGAAACAACGATAAATATCAACAAATCGCCAATCGTCAAATGGCGTCGTTGCCATTTCAACATTAAGAATTCAGAGTCAAAGATCCTCAACTCATATTTTTCGGTAACCCACCCGAACTTTCTATCCCTCCCTTTATTTTAATTTTTCTATATTGTGTGATTTTTGTTAATTTTTGAAAACAAAATTGCAGTTTACTCCAACAGTAACCACATTTGAGTTTTTAAAAAAATTTGAAAAAAAAAAAATTGCAGTATTCCAGCACAGTAAGGTTTCATTAGAAGTATAAAAAATAAAAAATAAAAAACAAAAAAAAAAACTGCAGTATTCCAGCACAGTAAGGTTTCATTAGAAGTATAAAAAAAAAAAAAAAAAAAAAACGGCAGTATTCCAGCACAGTAAGGTTTCATTAGAAGTATACAAAAAAAAACAAAAAAAACAAAACAAAAGAAAACAAAAACAAAAAAAAAACCCTGCAGTTTCGAAGTTACAGTTTCATTATCTTTCCATATTTCCAAATTTCCATTTGAGAAGTCAACATCAAGATAAAAAATAAAACAAAAACAAAAAAAAAAACCAGATTAGTTTATTTATTATTATTTCTATTATTCACTCAATTTTGTTGTCATTTTATTTATTTACTTACTTGTTTATTTTTTTTGTTTCTTTTGCAGGAGATACCGTACCGGTTCGTCAACCGGGTTCCATATCTCTAAACCCTTGTTATTTTTTTCCTACATTAGGAAAAATATTTGCATGCGAATTCTAGGATAGAATAACATTAGAAATTACTCTAAGTTCCCATCCTTTGTATTTAGTTTATTTCTATTTTTTATTTTTTATTTTTTATTTTTTATTTTTTATTTTTTAGTTTTTTTTCTACACACAAATTTTGCATGCGAATTCTAGGATAAAATAACATTAGAAATTCCCCTAAGCTCCCATTTTTTTTTAAAAAAAATTATTTCTTTTTCTCTTGTGTGTGCATATTTTAATTAGCATTTTGCATAAGATACTTAAGGACAAAATTCCCACAAGATACGGTCGGGATTTCATCACCCGTTTTCGTGGCCCACAAATCACAAAAATCCTTGCATTTGTTAAACCATGAGCCTAATTTGAAAATTCATTAGCAATAATCCAATTTAGGGTTACGAGCTCATAGGCCCTCTAGGAAGGAAGTGGTTGGTACTCACTCCAGTGAGTCATTATCAAATTGATAAACGGTAGGAAATTCTGTCTAGGAGTGTACTTGACGCGCCATTGAGCAGGCCACGTGCCTCGTCACACTTTCCTGGGAACTACTCCGTTGTTATCTTGATGATCCTTAACTGGTAATCTATCGACTTAATCTAGAATATAGTAGGAGTTGTCTAATTAGGAGAGAATTAATTTGGACACCATCCTATTAATTCTCTACAAGATTAGATTTAAAAATTCACCACCTTTGAATTTAAGTTCAAGATAACAAAACCAAATTTTTTGTGTGATTTTTCCATCATCTAGCCTTTTTAGGTTTCTTTTTGTTTATGCCCTAGTGGTTGCGAGTTAACAAGCGTTTAGTTAGGTTTCCTAGTGATCTCTCACTCATTGATTTAGAAGAAAAATCAACTACTTTGTTAAAACTCTCAACCACCAATAATTCATCAATGGCTGTACCGAGAACTCTTAATGATTATTTTGCCTCAATCACAGCCAACCCACCCAATTGCATTGTTCTACCTAAGAATGATGCACCCTAGTTTGAGATTAGACCCGCCACAATCAATATGTTGCCCAAATTTCATGTACTTGAAAGCGAACAACCCTATATCCATTTAGGGATGTTTTTAACAATATGCAACACATTCAAAAATCAAATTTTGAATGAAGAGGTTGTCAAACTGCGTCCTTTCCCCCTGTCCTTAGAAGATAGAGCTGCATCATGGATAAACTCCATTCCACCCAACTCCATTCGATCATGGGATGAACTTGCAAGGAAATTCATGAGTAAGTTTTATCCCATGCAAAAGACCGAATCAATGAGAGATGCCATTAGTACTTTTAGAGGAAAAATTGAGGAACAATTCCATCAAACTTGGGACCGATTCCATGACTTGCTACTCAAATGCCCACACCATGGCTTTGATAAAGCACAACTAGTCCATTTCTTCTATAAGGGACTTTCACTTATGAACCGAACCATGATTGAGTCAATGCACCAAGGAAAGTTCAAGGCCCAAACCCCTTACCAAGCCTATATATTTTTGGAGGAACTAGCTGAAAATGCCCAAAATTGGAATTGGAACCAAATTGATAATGAATTTTCTAGGAATGATCAAATGAATAGAACATGAGTTAAAGTCTGTGATGCAAAGTCTTGTTGATGGAGTGAAAGACTTAAGCAAAAAGTTTGATGCATTTGCCCTAATATCTACCCCTGCACAATGCAATGTTTGTTCTTGTTTTTCCCATCCAATAGAGGAATGCCCGGTCTCTTGTACATCTGAACCTTTGGATGCGCAAGTTTGTGCTTTGAATACCTTTAGGAAACCATTGCCTAATACATTTAGCCAAAGTTACCATCCTGATACTAGAAACCACCCGAATATTTCATGGAGGCAAAATTTACCTCCACAAAACTTAAGTGGTCAGTCTAGTTTTCAAGGTAACTCCAATAGGCAACCTCAAACTCAAGGACCAATAATTCCTCAAAATCAATTCCCTAGGAATAACCAGTTCAATCCAAGCCGAGATTTAGCAGTTGATCCCATGAACAACTATGTTGCTCTTATCCCACCGGTCAATAATACTTCCAATTATGAGGACACTTTGAAAATGTTTGCCCTTAATCTTGATCAATCCAATAATAAGCATTCCAATCAGAGATTTCAAAAGTTAGAAAATAACTTTGATCTCTTGACTCAAAATCAACTGCAATTTCAGCAGTCTCTCCAAAATCAGTTGAGTCAACTCACTGTAACTCTGTCTGAAAAACAAAGGGGTACATTGCCTAGCCCACCCGAAATCAATCCAAAAATACAAGGAGTTAATCTTATAGGGACTCCTTCCACTTCTGACAAATCAAATGCCAATGTAAATTTCATCATTACCCTTAGGTCAGGAAACAAAATTGATAATAAGGTTGAGCCACCCATCAGTGATGAAATTGAACCATCCAAATATCTTCCACCCAATTCCCAAAAATCCAAAAAGGATCAAGGTCCTAAGCTTGATGAGGTCATTTAAAATTTGTTTGTTCCACGTGCACCTTTTCCCTCTAGACTAGTCAACAATAAGAAGGATTCTCAATACAGTGAAATCTTAGAGATTTTCCAAAATCTCCAGATTAACATTCCATTTCTTACTGCTATTAAGCAAATTCCTTCTTATGCAAAATTCATTAAAGACTTAGTCAAGAGGAAAACTAATATCCCTAAGGAAGCCTTCATAGCCCAAAAATTAAATTTTTGATCTCTTATTCATCGTCTCATCCCTTCTTCAACTCCACTATTCTTAAATGATTCCTAGGCCCCATTTATACTCCCTTACCCTAACGATGATGGCCTCGCGACTCGATCTTAAATGCCGAAATAACTAAATTACTGTCTACAAATACAATTTAGTCTTCAAAGCTAGTCTCCTTTACCTAGTACCAATGTTTAACTTCATTGGAACGATGTTGCCGCTTCTCAGTACTCTAGATCAAGCTTATCCAGCTCGGGTGGTGGTTCAGTTAGATTGACCATTTCTACCACACACTCAACTGGCCGAACCTCTATATAATGCTTCAATCTCTACCCATGCATGACAAACGTATTTCCAGTGTCAGGATCATCGAGCTCCAATCCTCCATAGGGGTAAACCTTCGTAATCTTGTACGGCCCATCCCATCTTGAATGGAGCTTACTAGGAAACAACTTGAGTCTCAAATTAAACAGCCAAACCTTTTGGTAAGGGTCAAAAATTTTCTTTCTGATGTGCTTATCATGGAATGCTTTTGTTCAAGCATTATAAATTCAAGAATTTTCATATGCATTATTTCTCAACTCCTCAAGCTCTTGCAGTTGATGTTTTCGCTGCGCACCGACTCTCTTTATATCGAAATTTAATATTCGAACAGCCCATTATGCTCGGTGTTTCAGCTCTAAGGGATATGACACGTTTTACCATACACAAGATGATATGGCGACATACCAATTGGTTTCTTAAACATAGTTTTGTATGCCCGAAGTGCACCATTTAGCCTTCGCGGCCAATCCTTCAAATACGGACGCACCGTTTTCTCCAAAATATTTTTAATCTCCCTATTAGAAACCTCCACTTGTCCTTATGATTAGGGGTAATATGGCGTACCAATTCTATGAGTGACACCATACTTCTCGCACAGAGCGAAAAGAAACTGGTTGTCAAAATGGCTTCCACCATCACTAATCAAAACTCTCGGTAAACCAAATCTTGAGAAAATGTTCGATTTTACAAATTCTTCCATGATGTAATGATCAACACGTTTGGTGGCTATTGCTTCTACCCACTTCGGAACATAATCAAACCCCACAAGTATATACTCCTTATATGCTTTTGGAAATTGTCCCATGAAATCAATACCCCACACATCAAATAATTCTAGAATCAGAATCGGGGTTAAAGGCATCATGTCTCTTCGAGATATGGAGCCAAGTTTTTGACACCACAGACATGCTTTGCAAAATTAGACTACATCCTTGACTATGGACGGCCATTAAAATCCACTCTACAACACCTTATGGGTTGTCTTTTCAGCTCCAAAATGCCCTCTAGACTCCAGCATGTGACAAAAAGTAAGTATGTGTTTACACCTCACCCTCGGGGACACATTTTCTGATAATCTGATTAGAGCAATACTTGTACAAACGCGGATTATCCGAGATATAAAATTTTACTTGGCTGAAAAATCGATATTTCTCATTCTTAGACCATCCTTTTAGGATTCAACATGTGGCTTTATAATTGATGATGTCAGCATACCACGGTATTTGTTCCACCATAGCCATACTGAACAGATGTTCATCCGAGAAGTTATCCTTAAGAGGAAAATTTTCCTTTATGGATTCGATAATAATCCTTCACAAATGATCCGCAACAACATTCTTTGAACCCATCTTATCTTTCATTTCCAGGTTGAATTCTTGTAACAATAGAATGCACTGCATCAGTCGGGGCTTAGAGTCTTTCTTTCTCAGCAAATGCCTCAAAGCAACATGATCCGAGTAAACGAAAACCTTGGTGCCTAATAAATATGATATGAATTTATCCAAGGCAAAGACAACTGCCAACATCTCATTCTCGGTAGTTGTGTAATTCATATGAGCTTCATTCAATGTCCTACTGGCAAAGTAAATAACATATGGCGGCTTTTCTTTTCTCTGACCTAACACAACTCCTATGGTATAGTCAGAGGCATCACACATTAGCTCAAATGGTAGAGACCAGTCTGGATGATGAAAAATCAGGGCTGGTGATAGTTCTTTACGCAGCTCCTTAAAGGCATGAAGGCACTCTTCGTAAAAAATGAAAGTAGTATCCTTAGCCAATAAGTTGCATAACGGCCGGGCAATTTTTTTGAAATCTTTGATAAATCTACGGTAAAACCCGACATGGCCCAAGAAAGAGCGTATCTGCTTAACATATGTGGGAGGAGGCAGTTTTGAAATTAAATCAACTTTTGCTTTATTGAACTCTAACCCTTACTTTGATACAATATGGCCTAGTAATATCTACTCTTAAACCATAAAATGGCTATTTTCCCAACTTATAATCAAATTCGTCTCCTTGCATCTCTTAAGTACCTATTCTAAATGCCTTAAATAATCTTCAAAGGTTTCCCTAAAAACTGAAAAATCATCCACGAACACTTCAAGAAATTTATCTACCATGTTAGAGAATATAGACATCATACACCGTTGGAATGTTGATGGCGCATTACATAAACCAAACGACATCCGTCTATAAGAAAACGTGCCATACAAACAAGTAAAAGTGATTTTCTCTTTATCAACAGGATCAATCGCCACCTGATTGTAGCCGGAATACCCATCCAGAAAGCAGTAATAGCTCTACCCAGCTAATCTATCCAGAATTTTATTAATAAATGGTAATGGAAAATGATCATTCCTGGTGTTCAGATTGAGCTTTCTGTAATCAATACACACACGTCATCCTGTGGTTGTGCGTTGTGGAATTAGCTCACCTATTGAGTTTGGTACCACTGTGATGTCCAACTTCTTCGGCACCACCTGAGTTCGACTTACCCATGTGCTATCAGAGATGGGATAAATGATACCCACATCTAGCAATTTTACCACTTCTTTCATCACCACCTCTTTCATATTGGGATTCAGCCTCTGTTTCATCTCTCTTGATGGCTTTGCATCCTCTTCAAGGTGTATGCGATGCATGCAATCGAGGAGTCTATGTCTTTCAAATCAGCAACACTCCATCCTATTGCCTCTTTGTTCTCACTCAGAACCTTGACTAGACTCAATTTCTATTTTTTTGTTAATTTTGAAAATATAATTACCGGAAGAGTCTCATCGGGTACTAAGAAAACATACTTCAACTTTTCAGGAAATTCCTTGAGTTCCAAGGAAAGAGGAGTAGTTAAAGATGAAATTGGGGGAGTACTTAAAACTATTGGAAGTGGTTCAACCGACTCCCATCATGGTTGAGTGTATAATGCAGTCTCCATTGCATCCAGCTCTTCATTCTACAACTTCCAATATGTCTCCCAATCAACAGTTTCCTCATTTGGCCTTTCTCTTGTCATAAATGACTCCAACTCGTCTCCCTCCAAGATTTGAGTTGAAAAATCTGATATAATATCATCGAGTTCATCGCACTCATTAATCTGAAAACATTTCCCAGATTCAGGCAGGTGGTGACTTCCTTCGAACACATTCATCCTAACCTTCATATTGCCAAATGTTAAATCCATGGCTCCGGTTCTATAATTGATACATGCATTTGTCGTAGCTAAAAATGGTCTTCCCAATATCACCGGGATGTGCTTCTTTAAGATAAGGACAGGTTCTATATCCAGGAATACAAAGTCAACAAGAAAATAAAACTTGCCCACTTGCACAATGACATCTTCGAGCACTCCTCTTGCTTGTTCGATTGATCGATCGATGAATTGGAGTATAACCGATGTGGGACTGAGCTCACCCAACCCTAGCTATTGGTAGACTGAATAAGGAAGCAAGTTAATACTTACACCTATATCAAGAAGAGCTCTACCAATTTCCTGATCACCAATGACACATGGAATAGTGGTAGCACTGGGATCTTTCCTCTTAAGTGGAGTATCTCTTAAAAGCAATGAACTCACTTGCTAAGTCAAAAGTATTTTCGTTGGATTCTTTCCTCTGCTTTTCTACTTCTAGGTGCAAATATCCTTGAAAAACTTAGCATAAAGCGGTATTTGGGCGATTACATCTAAGAGAGGTAAATTGATCTTGATTTATCAAATATATCCAACATATCAGATCCTTTCATCTTTCCATACTTTGTCGGCTCTCTAAGACGCTGAGGAAATGGCGCTGCCTCCTCATAATGCTCTCTTTCTGGCTCACCAAGTAATGTCTCATCGACATTGTCCTCTATCAATGGTTGGTCTTTCTGCACTCTTTCATCCTTTTTCCTTGTAGCCTCCTTCCTCTACTCTTCTTTAGCTTCCTTTTTCTTCTCTTATTCTGCCTCCCTTCTTCTTTGTAACCTTTCCTCATGCTTTGCTTTGACTCTATTCTCCAGTTCCTTACAACTTCTTAGAGTTGTAATTGCTTGAATTGACTCATGAGGATTATTAGCAAAAAGTCCCAAGCTCCAATGCTTGTTGTAGCTTAGGGTTGATTATTGGCTGACTTGGTAGTTTTCCTGGCTCTCTCACATTCCTCTCATTAGCCATTTGGCCAACCTGCATGTGCAGTTGTGTTAAAGATTGAGTATGAATGCCTAGCTTGTTATGAATATCCATTATGACCTCCTCTAGCCAACTAGTTTGGAAACCTGGTGGACAAGTTCAGCTTATTACTGGCTGGGCTTGATAGTTATAGGGTTGGAGAACCTGATTGTTATTAAATGGCTGAAGCTCTTCGAAATTATTGAATGGTTGTAGAGCTTGTGAATGATTGGAAGGTTGTAAAGCTTGGTTTTGATTGAATGGCTAGAGGGCTTGGGAATTATTAGATGTCCTTGGTTGGTAGTTGGACTGAGAATTTCTAGCCATGATTGTTGGTTGGGAGTCAAATTATTGCTGACTCTATTGAAACATCGGTTGTTGACCATATGATTGTTGTCTTTCAGTATACCTCGGTTTTTGGTTGTAAGACTATTGTCTTTCTGTGAACCTTGTCTGTTGATTGTATGATTGCCCTTGTTCGAATTTTGGTGGTGGAGTTTCCACATTGGTAGATTTCTAAGACAGAAGTGGGTGATTTCTGGCATTGGAGGTGTATGAATTGGTGAAAGGAGCATTATTGGAATAGTTCCAAGATGCATTGGCAGTAACGGCCATTATCTCCTGGCACTCAATTTGGGAATACTCAGCTTCGACTTCAAATGTCTCTCTAGGAGGAGAATGATTTCACTAAAGGTATTTATCGATTCTCTCCAATCTCTCAACAAACAATGCCATGGTATCTCTCACATCATCATGATCCACAACAAAAAAATTTTCAAATCTCCTATCATGTTGTCCACCTCTAGGCCTCAACTCAGATTAATATTGGATTGTATTTTCACTGATATTATCAAATATATCCAAAAGCTCTTTGGCTGGCTTTAAAGTAAACTGACCCTGCGTGGTCACGTCTACTAAGGTCTTATGATTCTCACCAAGTTCCATGTAGAAAATTTTAGCAATATCTTGGTCGGAAAACCAATGATGGGGGCATTTATACAAAATTTTATTATATATTTCCCAAGCATCATGAAAATGTTTGCCAGGCACTTGCCTAAAGCTTTTGATTGTATCTTATCCTTCTGAGGTTTTTCCTATTGGATAATGCTTTTCAATGAACTGTTTCTTAAGGGCTTCCTAATCAATTTTGATTTCTTTGGCTACTTTGATGTACCTTTTTTAGCTATTTCTTTTGATGACCAAGAGAATAATCTCACTCGCAAGTCATTTTTGGACAAATTGTCATACCTAACAGTGGATGCGACCTCTAACAAATCGTTAATGTGTTGGTATGTGTCCTCTATTCTAAGGCCTGGAAATTTTGGAAGCATATTAATGATGCTTGTCTTGATTTCTAAGTGTTTTACTCCATCTTCCTCCGGAAAATCTGCATAGGAGTCATATGCATCGGGCGCGTAATATCCCTTCAATGATGTCTCATGTGCCCTCAGCGGGTTAGGTCTGGGTTCACCCATTGCTTCTTCTTACTAACGATGATGCTCTTCAATAGGTCGATGTAAGCGACGGAGAGTCCTTTCGATCTCAGGATCCTAAATGACTAACGCAATACTTGGATTAGAACAAGTCGATCTATTGGTTATACACTAGACTAAAAACTATTTTTTTTTCTTTTTGAAAGTTTCTAAAATCAAATCTAATCTAAATTAACTACTTCTAAATTACAGAATTTAAAGAAAGAATTAATATGTAAAAATCTAGGTAACTAAAACTCACAAAAGTTCCATATGCAACTTTAGAAGTTCTACTTTTCCCTTTTACGCTCTTCAGAGTACTTGTCAATCACACAAAAATCTCACTTTAGCTACAGCTACAATAACGTTATGCAAATAAATTACTAAAGCTATTGAACAATGCTTAGTCCACGGCAGCGACGCCAAAAACTTGATGCGGCGTCAGGTATATAAAAATGTGTGTTAAAAATAATAATTTAACGACTTCAGGTTTTTACCCTACGCAAGCGCACATATCAATTGTGGAATAACAAAGCGGATTGAGTAAGGGATATCGATCCCACAGAGACTGAGATTATTCACTTTAATAATTTAGAAACACCAAATTATATTTTCTAAAAGCTTGTTTGTTTGGGTCGTCAAAGACAAAATTATCTATTTTAACTATAAATTATCAAAAAAGCAAGTAAATTGGTTGTGATTCAAATAACAGAGAAAACTAGGGTTTTCATCACTCCACCACTAACCGCATAATATAGTTCATCATTGTTTCAACTGTAAGAGGGCAATCCATAACTGTGAATCAGGTCGTATCGCAGATAGCTAAATACGACCCTAAAAAGGAGTACCATTAACCGGATCACGACAACCTGTCTCATGACTGACCTCACTAGTACATGTCAATTATATTACTCTAATCTACTCCTAATGCATGAAAATAAACTAAAGTATGTCTATATTAAATCACCAAGACACGGCCAGTGTCAACCTAGGGTCTCAACTTTCATTAGCATCATTGTGTAGAAAACCATGATTAAGCATCCGAGTTCCAGCCCATATTGAATAATCATAATTGTGTAAAATAATATATCCATTCCATCTAAGACAAGAATTTAGAACAAACATATAATTTTTGTATTGCAAATCAGTACGGTCTCTTAACTACTACAATCATCACAGTATGGTCACGGTTTCCCCTCGTTATAGTTAAAAATAATGAAAGTTACTTGGCTAGGGTTTTCCTAGTCCATGGTAGAAGGTCACTGCATCGTTTATGTAGAAACATTTTCGATAGTCCTCTTCTTCGAATCTCTAGGTTTGAATATGGCTATCATCAGCAGCAAGTCTGAATGAATGAACCTCTTGAATGAATGTCTCACAGAATTAACCAACCAAAATCTATCAGAACCTCCAAAATATACCACGTACGATATATGGTCTTGTATATATAGGTAATGGCATAGAGAGGCCCTTTTTAGTTTTTTCACTCTAAAAACTAATCAAAACCGTAAATATAAGTGTATACACATGTATACAGAGGTTTGGAGTCGCAAACACGTCTTCCAATTAAGCTCGGAGTGAAACAGGAAAAATCACGCAGAAATCCTCAAAATTGCCGCACTTACGCTTAGGGCTACGCTTCAAGCGTAGGTCCAAGTGTAGGTTCAAGCGTAGATTTTGTAATTCTAGCCACTTTTTGGTACTGGAAGCATAGGCACAAGCGTAGGATTTTATGGAAAACCACTTTTCTCTGTGAATGTACCAAAACATCTATCTCGAACCCACGATAATTTTTGCTGAAGATGACGACCTCTGAAAATGTAATTTTTGCCCTCCGGTAGCCATTTTTGTCTCGGACTGCCTCTTTGACTCTCTTCTTAGATAAAGAGAACACACTCTTCAGTTAATTCACCGAAGTTAGCTCAATTTCATCATTAAGCTCCTGAAACATGCTTTAACACGTAAAAAACATAAATATACCAAATAATGGAATGAAAGAACGTAACAATAATAAGTTAAGGGGTCAAAATGACTAATATTTGACACCTATCAATAACATCATTTTTAGATAGCTATTTGGAATGTAATTAAAGCCAAATAAAGAAAATTAAAACCTTCAATCAGTTACATAGTTCACAAATCAAAAAACAAATATTACGCCTAACCCAATATACCAAACGTCTCAAATGTTGGATAAAAAATATGTAAGGTCATTAATACTTAAATGAATGGTAATATGTTATCTATATATTTATTCTGAAAGGACAAAATTAAGTGACTTACAACTCACTAATTTCTAAATAAAAATGGTACCAACACTAGTAGTCTACACTACTCTCACCAACGTACAGTAGGTACACGACACCCAGGTCCAATCTAACAAATCATCAAGCGCTCACAACGCTAACCAGAAGATCCAAATAGAAGGAAAACATATTCACCTCTAATATCCACATGAATCAAATCCACAACTAGTACCAAGGAATACTCATAACTCACTCCCCGAGAACACAGGAGGAAAAGCACTCACGTCCTTACTTACTAACACAATCGTCATCTATATATATATACAATATATATATAAGAAACATCATCTCATTCCTAGAGAAAATCTATACCTCAATGATGGAATCACCTTATCATATCACCATACGAAAATCTTAAAATACTACCTCCAACAAGGTCAATAGATCACCAACACTCTCTCTATGGATAAGGAACGCTAAACGGTCGAATCCCGAAGAGTACCTGAACACTACTCTCATGACAACCACATAAGAGTCAAGGAACCAAAGCAAGGGAAAAGAAGTCCCACTGCTAAACCAACAGATAACCGAGACAACAATGTCAAGGTTAAAACACCACAAGTGTTTAGGGAGAACACCCGGACCAAAGAAACCAATCCACTCGGCATCCAAGCCCCTAACACATGTAACAACTCAAATCACCTAGGTTGTGACGTCAACAACGAAGAAGAAATGAAAGGCAACACTATATGTGTGCACTGAACAACACCAAGCCTCATGCCCGAGACTTAGAAATGATCTAAAGTAAAGGTGAAACAAGAAACCACCTTTCAAAACTCTATAGGACGAGATCTTGAGAAAGAAGTCTCAAAATCTCAGAATCTCGAGATAAGTAATAAAGTACTTTTCTTTTAAGAAACCACACAGTAAAAATGATCGTCTTGCCCCCGGTCTCCCTCAGTCGCCATCACTGGCTTTTAGAAGTTAAAAATATTTTTAAAGAAGACCCTAAGATTATTCTATAAAGTTTCAAAACTTTTAGTTGCTACGAGGGTAGGCAAAAATGGGTTTTTTCCTTTTAAATAACAAGAGTTTATTTTAAGACTTAGAAAACATCGTTTCCGAAAGACAGCCAAATAAGAGTGACTACAACTCCAAGGATTCCTATAATGCCCCAGAGGACAATGAAGGAAGAATAATACGTTGGACTCACGAAACACAACCATCCGTTTCAAACTCCACGAAATCAAAAGACACCACGAGGAAGAGGTTCGACACCACGCCATAATCGACGGCTCAAGGAGTAACATATAAGTCAAAGACATGTACTAGTATATAGAGTACAGTAAAAGAAATGCTTAGGGAATGAATTAAGCACTAGAACCAAGACTGCAAAGCTACATTACCTCAAATACTTAATAAAATCACTTAGACCCCTTAATATCATAAAAAGGAAAAACTAGTGGCCGATACCACAGAACTAACTAGTTTCAATCAGTACATCTTCCAATTCATTATAACCTCAATTTCACATTTGATACTAACTCTCTAGATTACTAATAGAATCAAGAGACCATTGCCACTCAACTAGACATGTTCAATCACAACCTCGTCTAACCGCACTCAAAACCTCAAAAGTACGATAAATGATATATCCCTCTAAGTGGGAAAGAAACATCAAGGGTCAATAATATGCAACCAACCAAAACCACAAGACTATCACCCGCCTCCTCAAGGCCTCAACTCACCGTTGATGCTACACAATCAACTCAACATCGACTCTACAGTCCATCACTAACCTCAACTATCCACAGAGGTCACTACGCCTATATACTCAACCTCCTCCAAGGGCACATAAGCATACATCACAAGTATAAAAATATATATTTCATTATACTTTTAACAATTACAACATTTAATTCATGTTTTCACATTATTCACTTTCAGTTGAGCATTTTAATAAAATACATAATTAACATTCTCCAAAATCCACAGGTAATAATATTACATATAAACCTGTTCCAACATCACATGTAATAATCTCACATATACATGTCAAATGAAATCACATAATGTTATGCAATACAATGTGACTCAATACCATCCTTTGCCCAACAGGTTAACGGATACATACTCTATCCAATTAATTTTGAGGATACAAGCTCATCAAGTAATGTAGAGTACCACACCGACTCTTCCCAAGTGATTTTTCTCTCTATCATTTCAACAAGGAAGACGGTTGCACGAGAGCCCAACTTGGAACTTCATGCACCATGACTACAAAAGTCAAGAACATGAGCCTCTACCTGGACTCCTAACTCACATTTATCGGCTTATTAGTTTCGTAGGCGTGATACCTCCTGGCCACTTGTTGTGACGATCTGACACAAAGACACCCCCACATGATTACACAACCCACATATATCAAAATCATGATTTGACACTACACGATGTTCTCAATATGCATCCAGGGCCTTAACATAAATATGTAATGCATCATATTTATGAACAATATCCACATGATATCAACATGAACCTCATAATCTCTTTAACATGTTTTTAAAACAATAAAGCAATAAACCACGACTAGCAATTATATCACATAATCTTGCTTTTAATTCCTTTAAAGCAAATAGTCCACTTATTATAAGGGGAACCTAGCATAACGTCTAAGTTTTCACGTCCCTCCCGTTCACATATTACCTAACACATTAAAAAGGTAACTAAGCCACCTATTATCTTTCAATTCAAATAGGTATTTATTTAATTTAGCAGAAAAATAATTTAATTAATTTATCAAATTAATTCCTAAGCCCTGCCTCAATTCAAACCCAATTATAGATATTTAAATTCACAATTTAATATATCTATATTAAAATAAATACTGGTTTGCACAGCCAAATCACGTCAATGATACGGAAGTGAGAATAAAATTTCCCACCTTAATTTACGCTTATAGAACAGCCCGAAACGACCCACCATGAATAGTATTAGCGCCCCTATATGGAGCCCGCCGACCAAAGTCACCCGAATAATATTTCGAATATACCAAAACTTTCACCTCGACAACCAATACGATATATACGAAGCCCATTAGCAATAGGTTAATCAATTTGGGTAAATCTAAAATAACCCAAACGAAAATCATAACCTATAAACGCGATTTCCCGACAAACCGTTGAACGGAAAATTACGCAACATTAGTATGACGTACCTAGAATCGATACGAAGCTACCCTTCGAAAATCAGCCCAAACCGAGGTCGGGAAGTTGACCAAAGAAATGGCCGAATCGGTTATATCGCCCGAACTGCTGCCGCTCCACCGCGCGCAGCTCCAGCGACCACCAGCAGCCACAACCTACTTCGCCGACAACCTCCTCCCAGGCCGCGCTAACCCTCGCCATCGCCGCCACTCACCGCAGCTGTTGCTGCGAACTTCAGCTCCCATAGGTCGCGCCTCTGCGCACAACCACCAGCCCTCCATGCCGACTCCTTCCTCTCTCTCTCTCTCACGCTGCAATGATGATAATGGAGTAGGAAATCATGGCTGCAACAGAGAAGGAGAATGAAGGATGGCGTGGCTGCATATACATATATGTGTTAAATTGCACAAGTGACCATCCTATTATCCGATATTACAAAATAACCCCAAAATAATATATATAAATAATTATAATTAATATATATACATTAAATCCCAATAAATACCGGGAACACCCCAAACGTTATCTCGCAAACCCAAAATAATAACGGGACGCCCAAGAAACAATCCCAATTAAATATACTGGGGTAGGAACCCAAATGTCGAAACCTTATTTGTCGAATAAACTAAACGTCTCGTCGCTCCGTCGAAACTCCAAACACTAAACGTCGAAACAAAATCGCGTTGTGGATAACAAGAACCCGCGAAGTCGTCAAAGAGAAACCGTAATGTCATCCAGTCAACTTTAATACTAAACGCGAAAAATTTACACGCGAAATACGAAGGATAACCAATACGTCAAGAACAAGTGACGTCATAACCGAAATTAAATTGGAAATAATTTCAAGAGAAATTAAAATAACACTGGGTGTTACATAAATGGTCATTTTACGACATCATTATCTCACTGGAAGGACAATAATGTCATTTTCAGACATTATTACTTCACCGAAAAGCATCGGGAATCAAATGCGACAAGTTTAGCTCAAATACGAAAAGATTGGTTTTTACAGCAAAAGTGCATGATACCTACGTCACCGGAGAGAAAAATGGGCAAATTGGACTCAACCTACGCTCCTAAGCTACGCTGTGGTTTTGGACCCTACGCTCTATACCTATGCCCAAGCATAGGTCCCATATGATGGTCACGTGATCCCTCGACAAGCTGAAGTTGTTTCGGAGTTGTTTCAAAATTTTCCAGTTTTGTCCCTACTTTGATATTTCAAGTGATAGGTGATTCCAGACCTATACGTACAAGCTTATACACATATTTACATCTGATTTTATGAGATTGTTGATGTATTATGAAATTACAGAAAAGGACAACCATTAGGGTTTCCCTCACTTGTTTATAAATATGAGAGGATTAGGATTTAGAAAGATATATGCTTTTAGGGTTATATTGAGTTCTATTTTGGAGATACACGTTCATTCATAGAGTTTTCTTCCATTGAAGAGAACCACCATTGCATATTCTCTCAGCCATGATCAACTAATTCCGTATCTAGGGTTTTATCGCAAAACCCTAGCCAAGTAATGTAGTTCTTATTTTGTTTTCAATTGTAGAGAGGGGAAGCTGTGACTATACTGTGATGATTGTGTTAGATGAGAGACCATTTTTATTCATGATACAATTTTATATATTTGAATTGATTCTTGTCTTAGACTTTTTTAATATATTTATCTTACATAATCACAATTATTCACTTTGGGTTGGAACTCGGATGCTTAATTTGTGATTTTCTACACAATGGTGGTCATAAAACTCAAAACCCTAGGTTGACACATGCCATGCCCTGACAAACTGATGTAGACATGCCTTAGTTTATTTTCATGCTTTAATTTACTACTTTAATTTACTTTCATGTTAGTAGTCGGCATGCTCTAATCAGTTTAGTCTTGAGATTGGTTATCGCGATCCGGTTGAGAGTAATCCTTTTTGGGGTCAAACTGCTGGCGCGGTGTGACCTGATTCACAGTTAATGGATCGCCCCCATGCAATTGAAATATAATTTGGACTATGTTATGCGGTTAGTGGTGAAGTGAGGAAACCCTAGTTTTCTCTCCCTCTGAATCACAAATCAATTTACTTTGTTGTTTAAATTAATTTAAGTAATATTAGATAATTTACAAAAATTAATACTTTTTGGAAAACTATAATTCAGTGTTTTTAGATTATTAAAGTGAACAATCCTTGTCTTTGTGGGATCCCCTACTCAAGAAAAACTATACACAATTCATTTGTGCGCTTGCAGAAGGGTAAAACCTAATGTGGCGTTAAGGTGCTATTTTTAACCATATATTTTACAGACACCTGACGCCCATCAACTAGTCCGCAAGTCGCGAGAGACACCTCCTAGCCAATTGTTGTGACTATCCAAAATATCAATTATTATAGGGTCGAAATGAGGCACACAATTCAAATCAACACATAAACAATTCATCTAGTGTCATATCATCATAATATGCTTCAAATAGACCAATGTCAAAACATATCAATATTTCCAACTTATACACATTTTTAAGCACGCTTCTCATTCTCAAATCAATGTAATAATAACATGGATTTATCAAGCAATATTGTATTCACAAATACACAAAAGGGACCTAAACATGTTTTTAAGTTTTGACACAATTCAAGTGCATAAAAATCAATTCCCACACTTTGACGCACACACCCACAACACCGAAAGAGAAAATGGTTCGTCCATGTAACACTCCGTGTTATTTTCCATTTTTCCTGAAATTCTTTCCGATTTATTTTCGGTTGTGACCTCAGTTGTTCATGACGTCGTGGTTATTCTTGGTATATCGTACGTATAAATTTTTTGCATTTTAAGTTTCGGACTTGGCAAGATGATGTTTACGCGAGTTTTTTTTGTCGACTACGCGGTTCTATTTTGACCTTTATCATTTAGTGCTTCGAATGGGCGGTGATATGTTTTGTTGTCTGACGTTTAAGATTTTGATTCCGTGTTTTGGTAGTTGGGTTTTATACCCCGAATTATTTATATCAATTTATATTATATATTTGGCGTTCTGTGGAGTTTTCGGTGTTTTATAAAGAGACTGTTTGGATGTTTTGATTCAGAGGGGGGTTAATTTATAATTTTGGATAATAGGAGGGTCACTTTTGCAATATAGCATATATATGTATATACATATACACATATCTGCATATAGAGGTCAACTCACGCACCATCTTCTTCTTCCCTCTTTCTACACGCGATGGGTTCCTCATCATCCTTCAATTAGCATCGGTCTTCTGCTCCATCACTGGCGAGGAGGAGAGAGAGAAAAAAAAAAGTGAGAGGGGGGAAGATGGAAGTCATGCACTATGCATGAACTGGTAAAGGGAGTCATCGGCTGTGGAAGAACGGCGACGCAACCTAGAGGTCGTCGGAGTGCTGAGGCGATGCAGGTGATGCGCAGCGACGACACGCAGGGGACCACGATTTTTGTACTTGTGCTGAAAGTCACGACTTGAAGAGGGGTTCGGCCAGTGAGAGTGTTCGTTGGACAGAGGTGGAACAACCGTGGCTGGCAATGGTTGAGCTAGGCGACGATGGGTCGCGTGGTCGTGGTAACCGCCAGTGATGAGTTTGGCCAGTCTTCATGCCGCCATTTTGGTGGCGATTAGAGCTCTGTTTAGGCTAATTTTTGGAGGGTATCTCGGCCTTATATGTCATACCCGAATTTGGTGCAAAACCGTTGTGCAGTTCACAGGGAATTTCATATTATAGGTATAAAATTTATTTTAGTATTTCTCAGATTTGTTTCGTTTCATTAATCGATTGCCTAATGGGCTTCTACTATATTGTATAAAACGTCCAGCCGGTCATTTCGGTTCAAGAGGAAATTAATTCAGAGAACTTTGGTCGGCGGGCCCCATTTTTGGGTGTCGAGACTGTTCACGGTGGATACCACTTCGGGCGTGAACATTTTAGGACAAATTTGAGTGTGCATCTTAGGCGACGTGTCGGTATATTTAGCTCAGTCGTGGGCATGACGTTTAGTCCATAGATATTTGTCGAGAGGTAGGGGAAATCACTATCGGTACACATGACTCTAGACTTATATGTGGTATTATGATTTGAGCATGCTAATTGTATAAAATGATTTAGAAATCTTGTTTAGGATTAATTACCATGCTTGTTTTTATATAGATATATATGAGTAAAATTATATATATATATAGGAGTTGTGAATTGACTTTGGATAGTGGATTAGGCTAATCCATCTAGGTGAGTGGAATTAGTAGTGTTAGACATAGTTTAGTGTATACGTGTAGGCGCGGTTGTATACGTTCAATTTTTCCTTGATTAGTGAAAGTAAATGTGTAATTAATATGAATTGCAAAACGTGAAATTTATGAACTTAGAACGTTATTCTAGTTCCCCTTATAAGTGTGGATTATAGTTTAATAAATTTGAAAGCATGTAAAAAGAGATGTGATTATATGCGTGTGGATTATTGATTATATGTGAGTAATTATGAGCATGTTAATGAGATAATATATTGCATATTGAGATAAATTCATGTATTATGATGAGGCGTGGTTTTTATTGACGCCCTTTATGTGTATTAAGTACACCGTGTCGTGTTGAGTGCATAGTTATTGGTCTATGTAGGTCGTGTAACCATATGTGAGTTTGACATGTGTCGAATAGTCAAATATTTTCATAAATATGATGAGATACATATTTGTGTTTGATTTGTGTCGGATCGTCGCAACTAGGAAAGGGGTGTTCCCAACCTACAGAACTAGTGTGTTCGAGAATCGGGTATAGGGTGGGTCGATCTTCAGATCTTTAATCGCAGGTCGTCTTGTGCAACCGCTTTTCCTTGTTGAAAGTGAAAGAGAGAAAAATCACTTGGGGAGAATCGGTGTAGTATTCTTTCTAAGCATGAATGGTTAGAGTATGTATCCGTTTACCTATATTGGACGAAATGTGTAGCATAAGGTGTGTGAGTCACATTGCATTTGAGTTGATATTATGTGATTGTCTCTACATGTAGACTATAATATTATTGCAGGTAATGTGGGAGCATGTTTAATATGAATATTAATAAATGAATTCATATTTTGATATAATGCTTAACTGAAAGTGGATACATGAAAATATGATTTAAATGCAATAGTTGTTAAAGTATAATGAAATGTAAATTCTTGTACTTGTGAATATGTACTTTTATGCCCTTATAAGGTTAAGTATATTAGTGTAATGACCTCTTTGTATAGTTGAGGTTAGTAATGGACTATAGAGTCGATTTTGAGTTGAGGCCTTAGAAAAGATAGGTGATAGTTTTGTGACTGTGGTTGGTTGTGTGGTAATAACCCTTTGATGTTTCTTTCACACCTTGAGGAACGTATCATCTATCGTACTTTTGAATTGGTTAGACGTGGTTATTATTAAACCTATCTGGTGGTATGGTAATGGTCTCTCGATTCCTTTAGTAATCTAGAGAGTTAGTATCAAATGTGAATTTGAGGTTTGAATGTATCGGAAGAGGTATTGATTGAAACTAGTTAGTTCCGTGGTATCGGCCACTAGTTTTCCCTTGTTATGATCTTAAGGGTCTAAGTGATTTTATTAAGTACTCGAGGTACTATAGTTTTGCAACCTTGTTTCTCGTGCTTAATTCAATTTCCAAAGCATTTTTTTTTTTGTTCTTTGTATACTAGTATATGTTTTTGACTTGAGCCGTTGGTTACGGTGTGGTGTCAGACCTCTTCCTCGTGCCATCATTTGATTTTGTGAAGTTGGAAACGTAGGGGTTGTGTTCCGTGAGTCCAATGCACTACTCATCCTTCATTGTCCTCTTGGACATTATAGGAATCCTTGGAGTTGTAGTCACTCTTATCAGGCTGTCTTTCGAAAATGGAGTTTTTCAAGAATTATAATCAAACTCTTTCTTATTTAAAGGGAAAACCAATTTTTGCCTACCCCCATAGCCATGACAAGTTTTTGTACTTCAAAAAGTGATCTTAGGATCTTTTTAAAAGGATTTTTAACTTCTAAAAGTTGGTGATGGCGACTGACGGAGACCGGGGGTAAGACGGTCATTTTCATTATGTAGATTCTTAAAAGATAACCTACTTTTTAACATTTCTTGAGATTCCGAGGCTTCTTTTTGAATATCTCGATCTACAGTGTTTTAGAAGGTGACTTCTTGTTTCACCTTTACTTTCGATCATTTCTAACTCTCGGGTATGAGGCTTGTTGTTTAGTGCACACACGTAGTGTTTCCTTTCCTCTTTTTTTGGTTTCTTTGTCCGGGTGTTAGTACGCAAGGACGTGAGTGTTTTCCCTCCTGTGTTCTCGGGGAGTGGGTTATGAGCCTTCATTGGTATTATTTATGGATTCTTTCTCTTGTGGATATTAGAGGTGAGTGTGATTCTCCCCGTTCGGATCGTTTGGTTAACGTTATGAGCGCTTAGTGATTTGTTAGTTTGGACTTGGGTGTCGTGTACTTAATGTAAATTTGTGAGTCTTGGTGGTACCTTATGAGACTAATTGTATTCTCACATATATATATACATATATATATGTACTCATATAGTGGGATATGATTAGTTACATTTAGGGTATATATATGCGTTTATATATATATACTAGACTGTGTTTTGTACATAGGTATGTGATAGTGATTGATCGTTAGCATTTTATTCTATGCTTCGTGCCTTATCGTGCTTCCCTGATACATGATTGGGTTATTTGTGGGGTTTTTTGGGGTCTTGTAGTGGCATGAGTGTTGTGTGAGATGACGGACTGACCTAGGGTAGATGCATGTACACGAGTTGATTAGTACTACTTGGACGGTCAAATGATGTGATGGTTATGATATTATTTCTCTACAGAGCTTTGATGAGCTCACCCCAACATTGTATGCCTTGGTGTCCCACACCAGTTTGTAGGAAATATTTCGGTTGTGGGCAGCATGCGGTGTAACGACACCTTTCTTTTGTTTTACTCGTTACAGGTTCTGGATTTACATAGGGTGACACGGTAACAGTTGCAGCGAGGATGGATTTGGGGACAATAGTTATCTACAGTCTTTTTCATCATTTACTTTATTTACCCATGTTGTATGGGATTGCGATCTATTTCTCTTGGGAGCCAGTCTGTTGGTATATTCCCTATCAGTGTATCTTTTATTCCATGTATTTATTATTTTGGGGTGCCATTGTATCTCTTCGGCACTACCATGTGAGTTTCTGTATTTTTATTTAAGCATTGTGGCTCTGTAGATTATCGAGGGTTGTGTAGAGGTGGCGGTGGATTTTTTCCTCCTACCTCAACTCTAGTAGATTTATCGAATGTTGGGTTGTTCGCTGATAGAAGCAAAATATCATACATTTAAGGCTCCTAATTATACATTGTTATTTCTATATATATAATTATATTGTTGGTTTTCTACGGTTTTCGTGTTTTAAGACGTTTTAGGCCATGTCATGTAAAACGAGTTAAATTCGGTGAAATAACTGGATTAGTGACTCAAGATTGTTTGAGAGCCAAAATCATGGATAAAAGACCTATGAAGGACAAAACATAAATCAAGGATGCAAAAGAAATGAAGTCGAGAAGAGAAACGAGCAAAGAAAATGAAGTTCAAGGTGAAAAACTATCGAGTACTCGGTAGTGCCTTCACCGAGTCCTCGGTCAAGTGCGAAAGAAAGCGCACTTGCGCAAAAGAGGAATAATGGCCAAAGAATATAGTGCAGTTGCGCCCGTTTGCGCAACACTCAGGAATTATCAACTACTCAGTAGAATTTTCACAGAGTACTCGGTGAGACCAAAAACGGCCAGGCTACATCAGTAACTTGTATACACATCAGTGGGACCCGTTTCGGCCAGAATCAATATGGAGTGATCTCTAGACTATCTTGGACACAATATTCACCATATTTGATGATATTTCATATCATTCTTCTAGAAATATCAAGATATACATTCCTGACTTAACGACGAAGCAATCAGATTACCAAATAAAGACGTCTCTTTTTCTATAAAAGAGAGGGGTCTCCCCTACAATTGGAGGAGATCAAAGATACATATATATATATATAGTGTCTTGGAGATTTGGGAAGAATATTAACCATGGAGGTGGTGTCTACATCAACAATGCAGACAGCCACTACCATGAATAACTAAATCGGTATCTAGGATTTTTAACAAAGCCTTAGCCAAGATTCTTCCTTTATTCTATGTCTTATCTTAGCTTGAATGAATCTTTTATCTTACACAATCAAGGTTATTCAATATGGGCTAGAACTCGGATGTTTAACTCATGATTTTCTACACAATGGTTGTAATTAATATGAAATCTTGATTTAGAGAAACCATGCATAAGGAAAGATAATGAGTGACATGCTTTTTAATTTATGTTAGTAGGAGTAGTTTAGAGTAAATGCATGTACTAGTTATGCTTGTTCAATGATGGCTTCTGCCAATGATGGATTAATTGTTCATTTTTTGGGATTAGGGTTTTGCCAATGTTTGTGACCTTATACCGTATTCACATATGATGGACCGCCCTTTACAATTAAATGAGTAAGAGGATACATTATGTGGTTAATGGTGGAGTTAGAAATACCATAGATCTTTGTCTCCATTGATCTCAAACCAAAACAAAAATCTATCTTTACTTTTATGTTATTTTATTTATTGTCAAAGTAATTCTAGAAACCCAAACAAACAAATTATATTTCATAATTTAGTTACAATAATTATGAGGAAGTTGTGAATTCTATAGTCTATTTGGATTCGATATACCCTATCTTATCTATATTATACTATAATAGATCCGTGCACTTGCGATAGGAAAAACTAGGTCAACTATAAGGGCTTATTTGTACACACTATTATTATTATTATTATTTATTACCCAAGCCTAGTAGGGCTAAACCTAATAAGGTCTGGTCCGACCCAATCAAGTTTTTGGCGTCGTTGTCGGGGACTAATGATTTTCTATACTTCTAAATAATTATTATAGCTAGATTATTTATTTGCTTTATTTTTATTTTCTTCTTTTAAAGGCAAGATTGTGTGATTTTTAACAAGTGCATTAAGATTACAAGAAGGAACAAGAAAAGCGGTGACGTTTGCTTTACTGGACCATTTGTGATTTTTAGTATATCTTAAATTATTGTTCAATCTTATCTTGAATTTTCCTATTTAATTTCTCTTTTATTTTGTTTCTTTATTTTCAGTTTATTATTTAGATTAGTTTTTTTTATAAAAATTTGTTCCATCGTTGTATGAGTAGTTTGCGTTCTACTCATGAGTAGTTTGCTCTTTTAGATCCTGAAGTTGATAGAACTTATCGTAAAATTTAAGAACCAATAAATAAATGATTGAAAAAGATACATTAAATTTTAACGATATGGGCGAACCTCAATAATAACCACTAGGTTCCTTGAAAGATTATTACACACCTTCTAATTTCGAATCACCAGCGGATATTGTAATACCAGGCAAAATAGCATCCCATTATGAAATTCAAGCTAGTATTTTGAATATGTTCTATGGACATAAACATGAAGATTCTTACAAACATATTACTGAGTTTATAGAAATTAGTTCAACAACTAAGATGAATGGGATGCCTACTAATGTCTTACGTGTGCGATTATTTCCCTTTTCACTCAAAGAAAAAGCTAAAAGAAGGTATAATAATTTAGAAAAACGAGTGACAACTAATTGGGAGAACCTTAAAAAAGAATTTTTACATAAATATTATCCTATGGGAAAGACACACGAAGCCCAAGCAGCTATAATGAACTTTGCCCAAATTCCGAGTGAACAAATTCCATGAAATTTGGGAATATTTTAAAGAAATTTTGGCTAAATGTCCCCATTATAAATTAAAAAATATGATTTGGTGCATAATTTCTATCATGGCCTAAGCAAGATACAACAACATCATATAGATGCGGAATGCGGAAGAACATTTGCATTAGAACCAGTCGAAGACATTTGAAAAATATTCGAAAGATTGAGTGAAAATTCACAACAAAACACGTAAGAGGCTAGGGCAAGATCAATACTTAATAACCCTAGACGAATGGAAATTGTTAAAGAAATAGAATGAACCGATGACATTACAACTCAAGTAGCTGAGATAAGTAGAAAATTAGACAACTTTCTAAATTTCACTCAAAATACTCCTAGAGAAGTCTGTTCGATCTGTTTTTATCCTTCCCATTTAGCTAGCGGATGTTTAATGACATATCAAGAAGATATATTACCATATGATATTAACACAGCCTTTACTACTACCAATAATAATCCTTATTCAAATTCTTTCAATTAAGGCTGGCAGAACCATCCATATTTATCTTATCGTTCTCAAAACGTAGAAAATCTTATCCAAACTCAAAATTTCAATCAAAATCAAGACCATTCAATAATACACAGAACTTTAATTAAAATCCAAGACCATTCAATAGAAATAAAAATTTTCAAAATAATACACAAGGATTTTGATCTTTTCAATCAATCCAACCTCAGTTTAGGAATCAAAATCAAAACCCTAATCCACTATAAAGATCATATGGCTTTGAGAAAAAATTCTTAGCATCCCTTGGAAACTTAGAAGCTAATACCCAATTGCTACAGACGCATTCACAAGCTATTTCAAAACTAGAAGTGCAGATGGGATAAATTGCTAACATGCTTAACAAAAGAGATGAGGGTAAATTACCAAGCCAACTAGTGATGAATCCTAAAGGGAAACACATAATTGACTTCAGAACTTTACTATAACCTACACATGAAACTGTTCAATCAATCACAACCTTAAGGAGTGGTAAGATAGTGGACAATAGAGTTGAGGAAAAACTAGCACAAAAAGAAGTCTTGGAAAATATTCCTAAAGAAACATCACATCCAACAGAAGATGAACCAGTTAAGGAAATACCTGAAAAACCAACGGAGAAGGAATATGAGCCAAAAGCACTATTTTCTCAACGTCTCTGTGGATTAAACTATTATGGAAAATAAGGCAACAAAAATAATGAGATCTTAGAAGTACTTAAACAAGTAAAAATCAACTTGCCTTTGTTAGATGTCATATCTCAAATCCCACCTTATGCTAAATTCTTAAAAGATTTATGTACACAAAAGCGTAGAAGCAGAGCTAAAGTACATAAAAAGATAATGTTGACTGAACAAGTGAGTTCTTTATTATTAAATGATACACCCCCAAATATAAAGATCCAGGAGTGCCTACAATATCATGCATAATTGGTGATCAAGAAGTAAGACGGGCTCTCCTTGATTTAGGTGCTAGTGTCAATTAATTACCTTATTCAGTTTACCAATAATTGGGATTAGAAGAATTAAACCCTACTACGGTTATACTTTAACTGCCAGATAGATCAATCAAACAGCCAAGAGGGATAGGTGAAGATATGATAGTTCAAGTACTCCACTTATTCTGTCACTTATATCTCCACCAAAATTGGAACTTAAAGAATTACTTAAACAACTCAAATATGTTTTCTTAGGTCTAAACAATACTCTTCACATAATAATATCTTCATACCTTACTAAGCAATAGGAAGAGCAATTAGTAAAAGTACTTTCTGATAATAGGGAAGTAATTGGATGGAGTGTAGCTGACCTAAAAGGAATTGATCCTTCAATTTCCATGCATCGAATAAACTTAGAATAGAATGCAAAATCAACACGAGAGATGCAACGTAGGTTAAACCCTAATTTGAAAGAGGTGGTAAAAACTGAAGTAGTCAAAATTACTCGATACGGGTATTATATACCCCATATCCGATAGCTTATGGGTTAATCCAACACATGTGGTACCAAAGAAATCAGTATCACAGTCGTGTCAAACTTAAAAGTTGAGTTAATCCCACAATGAACCAGGACCGGGTTACGTGTGTGTATCGATTATAGAAAACTACACTCACACACAAGGAAAGATCACTTTCCATTACCATTCATTGATCAAATATTAGAACGTCTAGTTGGGCAAAGTTATTATTGTTTTCTAGATGGATATTCTAGTTAAAACCAAGTAGCAATTGATCCAGCAGACCAAGGAAAGACAACAATTACTTGTCCATATGATATATTCGCATATAGAATAATGTCTTTTAGCTTATGCAACGCACCTACAACATTTCAAAGATGTATGATGTCAATCTTTTCAGACATGGTAGAAAGTTCCTAGAAGTATTTATTCGGTGTGTGGAACTACTTTTGAAGATTATTTAAAACATCTAGAACTAGTATTACAAAGATGCAAAGAGATGAATCTAATATTATGTTGGGAGAAAAGCCATTTTATGGTTCAAGAGTGTATAGTCCTAGGACACATTATTTCGAAAAGAGGGATAGAAGTAGATAAAGCTAAAGTTGAATTAATTTCTAATCTACCCCATCCTATATCAGTTAAACAAATTAGATCATTCCTAGGTCATGCCGAATTTTATAGACGATTTATTAAATATTTCAGAAAAATATCTCCGCCATTATGCAACCTCTTAGCAAAAGATGCAACTTTTGATTTCACTAAAAAATGTCTTGAATCTTTTGAGAAGTTGCGTAATTTACTCTCGACTGCCCCAATAATGCAACCGCCTGATTGGTCTTTACCATTTGAATTAATGTGCGATGCATCTGACTATGCTATAGGAGCAGTATTAGGACAACAAAAAGATAAACTACCACATGCAATCTACTACGCTTGTTGATGCTCAAATCAATTACACTACTACCGAAAAGGAATTGATAGTTATAGTATTTGCCTTCGACAAATTTAGATCATACTTATTAGGGACCAAGGTAGTTGTTTTCTCTGACCACACAACTTTAAAATACTTATTAACAAAAACAGATTCCAAACACAAACTTACTAGATGGATATTATTATTCCAAGATTTTGATATTGAAATACACGATAAAAAGGGTATGGAAAATGTAGTGGTAGGTCATCTATCAAGAATAGTGGTAGAATCTACAATGGATAATACTCCGCTGATGTATTATTTCCCGGACGATCAATTATTTAGTGTTAGTGCATTAAAACTCAAAGGTCCGAGGAAAAGAATGCGATATAAAAAATGTGGTCAACAATTAAAAATCTTCGTAGAGATTAATCATGAATTAGGAGGTGTGGATTCTATTGATTTGATAGAACCCACTTATGATAAAGATTAATAAAAACTATGAACGTCGGGCCAACGTCGTTAAATAAGGGCACCATTAGGAATAGTTCGTGTTCTCCTGAATGGGTATGTATAATAAGGACTAGTATTTTATTAATATTGTGATTGTTTTTATAGTTATTTACTTTAATTTTAGAATCAGAAATGGTACCACGAAATAATTTTGAGAAAAAATAAAAAAGCGGTAGAAAAAAGGCTCCGCATCTACTTCTCATCCACCACCACCACCTTTCTCTTAGATTAGGATTTTTAGAATAAGTCGATCATGAGCCGGCATAGAATTATGTTCTAGATATTGTTGTAGGCCAAGCCATGAATCGTTATTTTGTACTTTTTGCTTTATTTTGTTCATGATTTGTTTGTACTCGAACCCCAATGAAAAAATATTAGAAAATGAATGATAATGGATATTTTGGTATTTATCGAGCAAATTCTTTAGATTTTATCTATTTTTCATTTATACAGATATAATGATATAAGTTTGGGGGAGAGTACGATTTTTCAAAAATATTTTTTATAAAACTCTAACTTATATAAATAAATACTTCTATTTTTATTTAATTTTATATAAATATTTATGTATTATATATATATTTATTTTGTTTTATTTTGTTTTAAATATTTTATTTAAGTTTATGTACTAATTTTTTATATATATACTATGTATATTTCTATATATATATATATATATATATTTATTAAAGAAAAAGTAGTTGTTGAAGAAAATTTCTAGTACAGGGACTACCGAGTACTCAGTAGTTTCTTCACCGAGTACTCGGTGAATTCTGAAAAAATATATATATTTTTCAAATTTCCAAAAATTTATATATGTAATTATGTATTTTAATTTTTCCTTTCAAATTAGGACTTTGACTACAATATATTAGCATAGTTTATAGTTTTAGTAGCTTATAATAAAGAAAAGAGAAGCTTATGAAATTCCCATACATATGAAATCCTTTTCAATTATTGACAATTTTCCAATAAATCTTATTTCCTTTTCAAAACTTTCCATGCTAAATGATTTCTATTCCAGATTCTTGTTGTAAATTAAAGCATTCCTCTCTTAGTAAGGACTTGTTTTAAACTCTATAAATATAGAGCCTTAGTATTGATAATAATACTCCTCCCTAAAGCTCTTTAATTCTCTATTCACAATGAGATCAACACATCTCTACCTTTCCCAGAGCTTCTACCAACAATACGTCTATAGTAATTTTAGATGATGAAGATAGGACAATAGAGTCAGTAGGTTCTTCAACCGATCCCAAAGAAGAACAACTTATGGGGTGTACTGCTATTTCTCCAAACCCAACACAAGTTTCACCAATTCATGGGTATAGTTTGCTACCATATGAAGTTATCTACGATGAAGAAATCATAAATACCCCAAAATGCAAAGTGGTTTCAATCTATTAGAGGCACGAGGACTAACAGGGGTATTGAAACCAACAGCTAAAGTAGCATCCACGAAATTGTGCAAAAGTTCTATTCCGCTATGAGGCATACTACTAAAGGAGAACTCATCCTCCGAATTTGTTTAGATTCCAAAGTACAACCTTTCGATGTCACTACCAATACAATAGCGAAAGCATGGGGTATTCCGCATGAGTGTCCTAAGGAGTTACATGAAAATTTTTTACCTTTACCAAATCCATTCACACCTACCATCTCTGAGATGATCAACACTATATGTCCGAACTATTATGCGCATGCTGAAGAAGTACCACTCCTCAAGCAAAGACTAAATCCCAACTATTAGTTTTAGATACAGTTATCCTATCATAAATTTATCCGAATGAATATCAGCATTGGCAGGATGAAGCAATAATTAAGATTCTTTACTATTTTCATATGGGCTATTGGATTTCATTTCCAAATATTATTCTTAGGTGTATGTTTGGGCATATCAAGCTCTATAGAAATCTCATAGTAGCTACATGGAAATTCCCTTACCCATTCCTTATAACCAAATTAATTAAGAATGCAGTAGATGATGGCATTTTTCATACCAAAACACAATATCTATCCATAGCTTCTTACTTTTATGCTAAAATGTTTAATGATGACTATGGAGAAGAAGTGTAATACCCCGTATTTCATTTCTCCTTTCTGAAATTCTTTTCCAAGTGTTAATGTTTTGGGACGTCACTTATTCACGACGTCTTGTGTAATCTTGGTACATGTTAATTTTTCACGTTTATGTTTTAGACTTAGCGAGACGACTTCATGGTATTTTGTTTTTGGCTTCGTGATTTGTGTTTCGTTGGCGACTATGTGGGTTCGTCATAACGTTTTCTCATTGATGCTTCAGCGATCGTGTTCCGTGTTCGAACATTTTATTTAGTTTATTGTAAACGTTTTGGTGTAGTACTTATGTGATTATGTATTAATTTTTATTTTTAGAACATTTGAGAGTGTGGGGTATTCTAGGTTTTTCACTTGTGTGTAAGTTGGTGAGGAAGTATGAGAGTCTTCCTATGTGTGTTTGGAGTGTTTGGATGTGTTCCGGATTGTTTCAAAAAATTTCGATCTCATCTTTGGCCTTGGAGCATTTTATTGCAATTATTGTTTCAGAGGTCACCGAGTACTCGATGTAAAACTCGGTAGATTGGTTACCGAGTACTCAATCTTGATTCTACCGAGTACTCGATGTACAACTTGGCAAAGTCCACAGATTGCCTATATAAGTGAGTGTTAACCTAAAACATTTCATTTTTTCCCTCTTTTCTTCTCCAAACTCAGCCCACTCACTCCCACTTGGTTTTTCCCTCTATCTTTGCCTATATCATCTATTTGGGCTTGGATTTTGGTTACGATTTCAACACGGAAGTTGGTTGTGGTATTCTTGCCTTTGATTTGAGCCATAGATTGGTAATCTTTTCATCCTCTTTGTGAGTTTTTTTCTCAAACCCTAGTTTTGGTATTTCTTGTCAAACCATCTATTGAATCTTGTTTTCCTTGTGGTTTGAGTCTTGATTCATTATTAGGAAGTTATGGCAAAGATTTTCACCGATTGGTTTCGTCGATTTCGGTTTCTGGTGAAAGCTAGGATTTTCATTGGCCTTGTTTAGTGGTTGACTTGTTCTACCTTTAAGGTAGGGGAAAGCATCTTTAATCTCTTTTTCTTTGATTCGTGAGTGTGCGATTTCGTTTTAGGACTTTATAACCCTAGATATATTTTTTCTAAGTGTATACTTAAGAAATATGAATTTAGGGTTTGTAGGTATTTATGTGTTATAATCCATGTTTATGTCATCCTTGTTATACGTATATGATGTATGATAGATGGGTTATGAGTTTTGAACTTTTGAAATTGAAATATGCTTATATGCCTATATATATATATATATATATATATATATATATATATATATGAGTAAGGAGGTATATATGTATAACTATAAGTATACATCTATGTGTTCTGGGTTTTAGTATTGTAGCCTTGATAGCATAAGTAATCTAGCTACCTTGGTTAGTGATTTGGGATACGAATGTAGATGATTGGTGGCTTATGGCTAAGCGTTATTCTAGTTCCCCCATTCTTCTTAATCTTGAAGTTACTATCTTGAACATTAAACTTGTGTATGCAAATGAGTTAATGTATATAATTGATTTAATTGAGATAAAAGCATGTTAAATGAATGAAAATGTTATCTTTGTGAATTAAAGGATAATTTGATAACTTGGAACATTATTTGTGCATGAGAATGTATCCTTGTGAGTTAAATGCTTTAATTGAGATAAAATAATGTTAAGTGAATAAAACTATTATTCTTGTGTATTAAAGGACAACTTGATGATTTGGGATCATGAATGATGCATGAGGAATCATACTTGTTAATTATTGCTTTAATGAGATTTAAAATCATGTTGAATAATTAATGGCATTCGTGTTGATATTTTGGGAATGTTGTTCATAAATATGATGTGATACATATTTGTTTTAGTGCATGGGTCAATGAGACATAATGCATATGGAGTTCACCTTTTATATTAAGAATTCAATTGGTGTTGGTCTACGTCTATTTGTGTAATCATGCGTGAGTAGACTTGTTTTAGAATGTCTTAACAACTAACCAGGGGGTGTTTCTCGCTCCTACGGAACTAGTCTTCCGAGAAACAGAGACGGTAAAGGGAGGACTTGTTCCAAATCTTATGTCACGATCATGTCGTGTTTGACGGTCTTCCTTGTTAAAAGTGTGAAGTGTCAAAAGCACTTGGGAAGAATCGGTACGATAAATCTATCTTTCCTTATGAGTATAAAGGGAAGGTTAAAGAATGATCTTGTTGACCCTTGGAGTTAGGGTGTGTGTGGTCGTGTGTGTACCATAAGGTGTGTGAGTCACATTGCATTGAGTTGCCGTTATGTGATTCATGTTGACATGTGGATCATGATATTATCCTATGTGGTTGAGGAGCATGTTTAATGTGAATTTTAATATATATAATTCATATGTTGTTAAAATGCTCAAGTGAAATTGGATAATATGATAATATGATTTGGAAGCCTTGTTTAAAGTATAATGTGAGATAAATATTCATACTTGTTGATATGTACTTATTGATAAGTGCCAAATATTATATATTTAAACCCCTTAATTTACATCTTTTAGTTCTATAGTGATATCTTTTATTCAAGTTTTATGATATTTTTGTGTTTATCTTATTTTCTAGGTCTTCATGAAGAATTCAATCAATTCCATGCAAATTGGGTCATCAACTATGCATGAAATATATTCATCCTGACCACCCTTTAGTTAAATGCCTATAAATAATTCTGTGTTTTGATTCTGGAAATGACATTGGTACCATTGGAAAGGTAATTCAGAGACCTTCAATTTGAGCACAAGAATGACCTTATTTCGATTTGAAATGAAGACGTTATGGCAGTTGCAAGTCAGGTTCAAAACTGCAGAATTGTGCAGAATTCAATGCGGGTTCGGGTTTACCAAAGGGTGATGCGAATTTTACATCTTCTTGAAGATTTACCACATTCATTGGATTATGATTTTACAAGAGTAAATCTGATCCATGTCAAGAAACAAAGGCACATGGAAGAAACAAAGGCACATGTAAAAAGAAGACAATGGGGTGGAAAGTAATGAATATTCAAACAAAAAGAAATCCAATTTCTCTTTTCTAGTTGTCATTTGATTCCATATTTTCCCTATAAATAGAGATAGTCTTTCATTTGTAAGGGAAAGAAAAGGAGTGAAGAGAAACATAGTGATTTATACATTTGTAATGGAAGAGTAATTCTCTAGCTAAGGCTAGGGAATGAATTTAAAATGAAGAACCAAGTGTTTGCATATCCAAGTATTTAGTGCTTCAAGGTTAGTATTATTGATAATATATGAATCTAATAATTTTATTCAATGATTCTTTGCCTCTTTATGCCATGTATATTGAGTTCTTTGAATCAATGAATACACTTATGTAATTACATCTAAGATTCATTATGCCATACAATGATATAAGTAATGCTTAACCCACTTTATGTGGTGTTCTTGATTTCTTATGATCTTACATAGGTATAATGAATACTTTGAATGTAATTACATCATCATAGTTCACAATTCTTATGATTCATATGTAATTAATAATACTACTTATTTAAATGAGATTTACTAGATCATTAGTATGTTTATTATTATTGCTAATATAGGCATGATTTGTAGAGTTGCTTCATTAGCGACCACTTTCTTGCCATAGCATTTATAATGAACATATAATGTTTCTATTAGTTAACTTATATAATTCATTTAGTATGTCAATTATTTATTGCTTATAGGCATGATTTGGAGAGTTGCGTTGTTAGTATGGATTATCCTACCAAGCGACCCCTTTCTTGCCATGCAAATATAATTAACATATGATGATTGTATTAGTTAACTTTTTATTACTTATTTGGATATGTGGTACACTTGGTTTCGACATTGTAAAGGAATTCCCAATGCCTTAGTATTTAATTTAATTCAAGAACACAACCAAAATCAATCAATCAAATCAATTCAAGGACAAAAATAAAATTCATTTTTCATACATCTTTCCGACTCTCCCTGAGGTTCGACACTTGGACTCACCGAAGACTATATTATAACTTGACTACCTATACTTGGGTATTGTAACGTGGAACACATTTCTAGACACGTCAAGTTTTTGGCGCCGCTGCCGGGGAGATGGCGAAAGAAGAAATTTCAGTTTTGTAATAAATTTATTTTCTTTTATTTTTTTCATTTTGTTTATGATTGTTTGGACACGAAATTCTGTAGGACGTGTTGAAAGAAATTTTGTAGTGGGTACATCTTTTTGTAATCCTTTGTATTCAGGATCATCGTGTTCAATGGAGGACGATCAAAGTGTGCATGGAGATAATGAAGAACATCAAATCCCAAGAGGAGTGGAAGTTCCTCCCGGTCCTCATGTCCGAACTATGAGGGATTATCTCCAACCACCGCGAAGCACTGCACCATCATGTATTATTCTTCCTCTTCATGCCAATACTTTTTCTTTCAAGCCAGGTATGATTCAATTATTACCTAGCTTTCATGGTATGGAATCTGAAAACCCTTATCTTCATCTCAAAGAATTCGAAGAGGTATGTTCTACTTTCCGAGATCGGGGGACTACTGAAGAAGTTGTAAGGCTTAAATTGTTTCCCTTTTCTTTAAAAGACAAAGGCAAAATTTGGTTAAATGCACAAAGGCCTCGCTCCATTAGATCATGGCAAGACTTACAAGCGGAATTTTTGAAAAAGTTTTTTCCGGTTCATAGAACCAATGCTTTGAGACGACAAATTTCAAATTTTTCTCCCAAAAATAATGAAACTTTTTATGAATGTTGGGAGCGTTTCAAAGAACTTTTAAATGCTTGTCCACATCATGGGTATGAGAATTGGAGTATAGTAAGTTTCTTTTATGAATCTCTACCGGCTCATATGCGCCAATTTGTCGAAACCATGTGTAATGGAGACTTTTTAAACAAAGATCCCGAGGAAGCCTTTTTGTTTTTTGACCAAATAGCCGAAAGTGCCCAAACTTGGGACACTTGTCATCTTGATGAAAGAACTAAACTTCCGGGAAGGGGTGGAATTTATCATTTAAAAAGTGATGATGATTTAGGAGCAAGAGTAATGCATTTAACTAAGAAATTGGAAGCCTTAGAGTCCAAAAATGTGAATGGGGTTAATGCAATAGGAGAAGTAGTGTGTGGAATTTGTGATGAACTTGGACATTTGACAAATGAATGTCCGACAATCCCTGCATTTAAGGAAGTCCTTAATGCTCCGGTCGAAGTCAATGCTTTCAATACTTTCAAAAAACCACAGAATTCTCCTTACTCTGAGACTTACAATAGAGAATGGCGGAATCACCCCAACTTTAGTTGGAGTAATTCTAATTTTCAACAAAGTCAACCCCAACCAAGGCCACAAGCTCCTTATGTTCCACCTCCCAAAAGAGATTTGGAAGATATTCTTGCACAATTCATTCAAAAAAAATGATCAAAAGTTTGACCAAATTGTGCAGTGTACCAACCAATTCATGCAACACATGCAAAAGACTGACCGAGCCATTGATGATATAAGGTCTCACATATCAAAATTAACCCCCATGCTTTCACCCCAAGAAAAAGGTAAATTTCCTGCCCAACCTCTTCCTAATCCACAAGGCCAATTTATGGTCCAAAGTGGAGAACCTTCCCAAGTCAACATGGAACATGCCAAGTCAATCTCTATCTTAAGAAGTGGAAAGGTGGTTGATAAAACTATTTCAAAGGCCCAAAAGCCCGAGGAATTGGAACCTTCAAAGGAAGCTGAGAAAAAGAGCGAGAATGAGCAAGAAAATGAGGAAATTGAAAAAATCAAAAATAGTGTCACTGTTCCATTCCCAGAAAGATTAAATCAATCTTTGTCGGCAAGTTCCAATGCTGAAATTCTTGAAGTCTTTAAGCAAGTAAAAGTCAACATTCCATTGCTTGATGCTATCAAGCAAATCCCTTCTTATGCGAAATTTTTAAAAGACATGTGCACAACGAAGAGGAAGATGAATGTAAGAAAAAAGGCTTTTATGACTGAACAAGTAAGTTCCATTTTACAAAACAAGAGACCTTTAAAATTCAAAGATCCTGGTTGTCCCACAATCTCTTGTATCATTGGGAATTGTCATATAAAAAGAGCGTTGCTTGATCTTGGAGCAAGTGTAAACTTACTTCCATTTTCGGTATATGAACAATTGGGTTTGGGGGAACTTAAGGCAACTAATGTGACATTACAACTAGCTGACCGTTCAGTGAAAGTCCCTAGAGGAGTTGTGGAAGATGTTCTTGTTCAGGTGGATAAATTTTATTTTCCTGTGGATTTCATTGTGCTCGACACCCAACCAGTGTCCAACCCCTCGAGTCAAATTCCAGTGATTTTGGGAAGACCATTTCTTGCAACCTCAAATGCTGTCATCAATTGCAAAAATGGAATTGTGAAATTAACTTTTGGGAATATGACTCTTGAACTTAATGTTTTCTCCTTAAGTAATCAACATAAGGAGTATAATGAGGAAGAAGTCGAGGGGGTTAACTTCATTGAAACAGTTGTGGAAGAATATTTTGAAAAGTCTTTTGTATTAGATCCATTAAAAAAATGTTTAAATGAATCTAATACTTATTTACACAACATTGACTCATTACTTGATGATCCACAGGAACAGAAGATTGCAATGGGGATACACATGGTACATGAAGATATTGTCATCACAAGAGAAGAGCAAAACTTGGAACTCAAGCCATTACCGAGTGACTTGAAGTATGCCTTTTTGGGAAGCAACAATACTTACCCCGTGGTAATTTCATCCAAACTCGATGGTAAGCAAGAGGTAAGATTGATTAAAATTCTTGAAAAATATAAAAAGGCAATTGGGTGGACTTTAGCCGACCTCCAAGGTATAAGCCCTTTGGTTTGTACACACAAAATTTATCTCGAGGAAGAGGCTAAAGCAACAAGGCAACCTCAAAGAAGATTAAATGCACATTTGCAAGAGGTTGTAAGAAATGAAGTTTTAAAATTACTTGATGCAAAAATCATCTACCCAATCTCAGATAGTAAATGGGTAAGTCCTACACAAGTAGTACCCAAGAAATCTGGATTAACTGTAGTAAGAAATGAGCATAATGAACTTATACCCCAAAGAGTCACTTCAGGGTGGCGAATGTGCATTGACTATAGGAAACTAAATTCTGTGACCCGGAAAGATCATTTTCCCTTGCCATTCCTAGATCAAATGCTTGAAAGGGTAGCAGGTCATAGTTTTTACTGTTTCTTAGATGGCTACTCGGGGTATAATCAAATTGAAATTGATTTAGAGGATCAAGAAAAGACCACTTTCACATGTCCTTTTGGAACATTTGCATATAGAAGAATGCCCTTTGGTTTGTGCAATGCACCAGCCACTTTTCAAAGGTGTATGCTTAGCATTTTTAGTGACATGGTGGAACGTGATCTTGAAATTTTTATGGATGATTTTACTGTTTATGGATCCTCATTTGATAAATGTCTTACAAATCTTGAGAAAGTCTTGTGCAGGTGCGTGGAGAAGAATTTAGTACTCAATTGGGAGAAATGTCACTTCATGGTGACACGTGGAATTGTGTTGGGTCATATTATATCATCAGAAGGAATTGAGGTAGACAAAGCCAAAATTGATGTCATTACCAAATTGCCAATTCCAAAAACGGTAAAAGACATCCGATCATTTCTTGGGCATGCTGGTTTCTATAGGAGGTTTATTAAGGATTTTAGTCTTATTGCAAAACCCTTATGCAACCTTCTAGCCAAAGATACACCATTTGAGTGGAATGAAAAATGTGATAAAGCCTTTGTCAAACTCAAAGAAATGCTCACTACTACACCCATTATGCAATCACCGGATTGGAGCCTACCATTTGAGCTAATGTGTGATGCTAGTGACTATGCTGTGGGGGCGGTACTTGGCCGAAGAAAGGAAAAGAAACCATGTGTTATATATTATGCAAGTAGAACGCTCAATGATGCTCAAATGAACTACACCACCACAGAAAAAGAGTTTCTTGCTATAGTATTTGCACTTGACAAATTCAGGTCATACCTAATTGGTTCCCCAATTGTTGTTTTCACCGATCATGCTGCACTTAAGTATCTTCTTACAAAGAAAGATTCTAAGCCCAGACTGTTGAGATGGATCCTTCTACTTCAAGAATTCAACATCCACATCAAAGACAAAAAGGGAGTAGAAAATGTGGTGGCAGACCATTTGTCCCGCCTTACTTTTAATGAATCTTTAGAACCCTGTCCTATTAAAGATTCATTTCCAGATGAGAATTTATTTTCTATTTCATCTGTACCTTGGTATGCTGATATTGTGAATTATCTTGTTTCAGGTAAAATGCCAATAGCATGGTGTGCTCAAGATCGGAGGCGATTTGTCCAAGAAGCTAAAAGGTTCTACTGGGACGAACCATACCTTTACAAGTATGGCGCCGATCAAATCATTCGACGATGCATCCCAGATGAAGAAATTGAAAGTGTGATGTCTTTCTGTCATAATGAGGCTTGTGGAGGTCATTTTTCTTCAAAGAAAACAACCGCAAAAATTCTTCAATGCGGACTTTATTGGCCTTCCATTTTCAGAGACACCCACAACTTTTGCAAAGCCTGCCCAAGATGTCAAATGCTAGGGGGAATTACGAGACGAAACATGATGCCATTGAACCCAATCTTAATCCTTGAGATATTTGACTGTTGGGGCATCGATTTCATGGGACCATTCCCATCCTCATCTGGTAATTTGTATATTTTACTTGCAGTTGATTATGTTTCAAAATGGGTGGAAGCTAAAGCTTGCAAGGATAATACTCACAAAACTGTCGTGAAATTCTTAAAAGAAAATATCCTTGCAAGGTTTGGCATTCCTAAAGCAATCATTAGTGATAGAGGGTTGCACTTTTGCAATCGTACAATTGAGAAACTCATGCAAAAATATGGTGTTACACACAAAGTTTCGACCGCCTACCATCCTCAAACAAATGGGCAAGCCGAATTGGCTAATAGGGAGATAAAACAAATTTTAGAAAAAACGGTAAATCCAAATCGTAAAGATTGGTCATTACGTTTAAATGATGCACTTTGGGCTTACCGTACTGCTTTTAAAACCAATCTTGGAATGTCTCCCTATCGGCTAGTTTATGGTAAGAGTTGTCATTTGCCTGTAGAATTAGAACATAAATCTTTTTGGGCAGCTAAAATAATGAACTTTGATTTTGTTAAGGCAGGTGAAAATCGAAAATTGCAACTCGACGAACTGGAGGAATTAAGGAGGGATGCATATGACAATGCCAAGATATATAAGGAAAGGGCGAAAGCATTTCATGAGAAAAAGATTTTGAGAAAAGATTTTCAAATTGGGCAAAAAGTTCTTGTATATGATTCTCGTTTACATCTTTTTCCCGGAAAACTAAAATCAAAATGGAAAGGTCCCTTTTTAATCAAACATGTGTACCCATATGGCACCGTGGATGTGGAGGATCCAAGTAATGGTTTTGTTTTTAAAGTTAATGGACAACGATTGAAGTCATTCTTTGAAATTCCAACTCTAAAAGAATCCATGTCTTTAGAAGACCCAACCTATGTGTAAAAACATTGGTTGTTCTTTAGAGTGTGTGTATATATATTGTTTTGTTTTGCAGATTTGTTTCCTCTTTTCTCATCACAGAATAGGTAAGATTTCAACCTTACAATCTCTTTATACATTGAGGACAATGTCCATTTCAAGTTTGGGGGTAAGGTGATTATATTTTGTTTTTATTTTGTATTATTATTTTGGGTGATTGTATTTAGTTTTTATTTTGTTTTCAATTTTTTTCAATTTGTGATGTGTTAAAAAATAAAAAATAAAAAAATTGAAAATTTTATTAAGTTCTTCATTCGAAATATATGATTGAGGTCAAGTATAAGTTAATTTGTGAACATGTTATGACTAGGAAGATAGTTGTATACAATTACCCCACTCATGAGTACGTAATAGTTTGATTAAATTGATTTTTAAGATGTGGTCCACATGGGTGAATAGATGAGTGAAATTGAAACCGAGAAAGATAGTTTTGACCTATAAGCACTTGCACATATTCTCTATGGGACGATTAATTGATCTTTGACTATGTAGTTGAAAAAATAGTTTTGTTTCAATGATAAGGGGAAAAATCTGGAAAAAACAAATAAAAATGCAAAAAGTAGTTCTTCGATCTGAGTAACCGGCCCTTGGTATCACCAATATCATTGTTCGCGTAAAAAGGGGAGAAAGCTAATGAGCATAACCCATGGAAGAAGCTCGGGCCCAGTTGGTTGGGATTAAAAAAATCCTCGCTGGAAAGTCCGGAGACTTAGAAAGACAAAAAGGGATAAAAATGCAAAAGTGATTTTGAAGTTGTGTCATGGCAAAACTTGATCAATGAATTAGAACAAGGGAGATTAGTCTACTATAGAGAATGTTCCCAAAAACACGGGAAACTATGTGGATCGGATGTAGAAATTAGCAAGTTTATTTCACCACTGTGGGGACCATTCTTTTAAATTTAATTCATGAAAACTGTTATTTATGAGTGAGTGAGGATAATTTGTATGCATTCTATTCTTACGACATCATAGCATTACATGATTAATGTGTATTTGATTTCATGAGCATACAAGAATGAAGAATAAAAAATAATAATAATAAAAAATAAAAAAAAAAGGTTGTTTGTGGGTATCATTTCTGTTAAACCCTCACGAGACTTCACTCGTCCTACTAGGGATGCCTAGGGGTTTAAAAGACTTATCAATTTTAATTTTACTCTTTTTAATTTATGTTGGTATTACTAGGGACTAGTAATATGTAAGTTTGGGGGTGTTGATAAGTGCCAAATATTATATATTTAAACCCCTTAATTTACATCTTTTAGTTCTATAGTGATATCTTTTATTCAAGTTTTATGATATTTTTGTGTTTATCTTATTTTCTAGGTCTTCATGAAGAATTCAATCAATTCCATGCAAATTGGGTCATCAACTATGCATGAAATATATTCATCCTGACCACCCTTTAGTTAAATGCCTATAAATAATTCTGTGTTTTGATTCTGGAAATGACATTGGTACCATTGGAAAGGTAATTCAGAGACCTTCAATTTGAGCACAAGAATGACCTTATTTCGATTTGAAATGAAGACGTTATGGCAGTTGCAAGTCAGGTTCAAAACTGCAGAATTGTGCAGAATTCAATGCGGGTTCGGGTTTACCAAAGGGTGATGCGAATTTTACATCTTCTTGAAGATTTACCACATTCATTGGATTATGATTTTACAAGAGTAAATCTGATCCATGTCAAGAAACAAAGGCACATGGAAGAAACAAAGGCACATGTAAAAAGAAGACAATGGGGTGGAAAGTAATGAATATTCAAACAAAAAGAAATCCAATTTCTCTTTTCTAGTTGTCATTTGATTCCATATTTTCCCTATAAATAGAGATAGTCTTTCATTTGTAAGGGAAAGAAAAGGAGTGAAGAGAAACATAGTGATTTATACATTTGTAATGGAAGAGTAATTCTCTAGCTAAGGCTAGGGAATGAATTTAAAATGAAGAACCAAGTGTTTGCATATCCAAGTATTTAGTGCTTCAAGGTTAGTATTATTGATAATATATGAATCTAATAATTTTATTCAATGATTCTTTGCCTCTTTATGCCATGTATATTGAGTTCTTTGAATCAATGAATACACTTATGTAATTACATCTAAGATTCATTATGCCATACAATGATATAAGTAATGCTTAACCCACTTTATGTGGTGTTCTTGATTTCTTATGATCTTACATAGGTATAATGAATACTTTGAATGTAATTACATCATCATAGTTCACAATTCTTATGATTCATATGTAATTAATAATACTACTTATTTAAATGAGATTTACTAGATCATTAGTATGTTTATTATTATTGCTAATATAGGCATGATTTGTAGAGTTGCTTCATTAGCGACCACTTTCTTGCCATAGCATTTATAATGAACATATAATGTTTCTATTAGTTAACTTATATAATTCATTTAGTATGTCAATTATTTATTGCTTATAGGCATGATTTGGAGAGTTGCGTTGTTAGTATGGATTATCCTACCAAGCGACCCCTTTCTTGCCATGCAAATATAATTAACATATGATGATTGTATTAGTTAACTTTTTATTACTTATTTGGATATGTGGTACACTTGGTTTCGACATTGTAAAGGAATTCCCAATGCCTTAGTATTTAATTTAATTCAAGAACACAACCAAAATCAATCAATCAAATCAATTCAAGGACAAAAATAAAATTCATTTTTCATACATCTTTCCGACTCTCCCTGAGGTTCGACACTTGGACTCACCGAAGACTATATTATAACTTGACTACCTATACTTGGGTATTGTAACGTGGAACACATTTCTAGACACGTCACTTATATACCCTAGGGTGGTGATATGAGTTAGTCTAAATGGCTTTCTTGGGATAAGTAAAGTCGGTAGTGGACTATGGAGTTGAATGTGAGTTGTGACATTTGAGAAGGTGGGTGATAGTTTTGTGACTTTGGTTGGTAGTGGGGTATTGACCACTTGATGTTTTTGCACCTTTGAGGGGTGTATGATCCTTGATAGTTTGGGATCTTTGTTGGTTATGTAGTGATGGCCATTTGATATTTCTTTTGCATTTGAGGAATGTATCATTTATTTTACTTCGAGGTTTGATGTTTGATTAAGTGAGTTGAGGATTGATCCTAGTCACTTGTGTGGTAACAGTTTCTTGATTCCGTTAGTAATCTAAGAGAGGTGATATTACATATGAGTTGAGGTTTGAATGGATCGGAAGTTGTCTTGATTGAACCTAGTTAGTTTCGAAGTAGTGGCTACTCGGTTTTCTTTTTCATATCTTATGAATAGGAGTGTTCTTGGAGTTGTCAACTTAGCCGCCGTGGGTAGTTGAGATGAGTTGTTCATTGAGAGTTGAATTGAGTTTCCGGTTGAGAATATGGTTATGGGAGCCTTCTTTCCTATTTTCGTTAAAGTGTTATCATTTTTATACTTCCGTCTTCATTCTTCATTCTTCATTCTACGTGGTTCCAGAGAGTTTGGTCAGTCATAACTCGGTGAAGGGTCACCGAGTATTCGGTGTACAACTCGGTGGTACCTATTTGTGTAATTTCTTTTAGTTCCTTTCCATTCTTTCACTTATGTTTTACCACTTCTTCTCCTAAGTTTGGGGCATTGATTAGTGGTCTTTAGGGACGAGGTTTGTTAGGTTGAAGAATCGGCTTAGATCTACCTTTCTTGAGTATTGGTCGCGACATGATGCCGAGCCACTTCTTTGTGTCATCATTTGATCCGTTGGGTTGGAAACAGATGTTGTATTCTCTGGTTCCAACATGTCATTTTTCCTTCTTCGTTCTCGTGGGCGTTATAGGAATCCTTAAGTTGTGGTTGTTCGGTTGACTTGAGAGTGTATTCGCTCGGTATGTATGTTTCATACCTTCTTTCATTCCGAGTCATGGTTATGATGTGTGTGGCTTGATGTACATACATAGTGGTGTTTTTCCTTGTTTTGGGTGGTTGTCCTTCCCTATTGACTTGATGTTTCGGTTTTTTATTTATTCAACATTGGAGTTCCATCCCTTACTTTATTTCATGGTCTTATGTGACCATTCTTGAGGGTAGTGTTCACGTACCCTTCGTGGTTGAGTAGTTAGCCTTCCTTGTCTATAATGACGATATTAGTGATGGGATTGATCTCCTTATGGATAGTATCATGAGATTGATGTTGTGGCATGAGTGGTGATATTGATGTGAGTGTGTGAAGAGATTGATGTGTCATATGTGTATTGTGTATATATGCATTAATGATGGTTATGTAAGTACGTAAGGACTTGAGAGTTTTACTTGGTACTGGTTATGGATGTTCCTTCTTATGGGCATCGTGGTGATTTTAGTTCCTTTGGATCATTTGGTTTTTGTTGTAGCCATTAGAGTGATTGGCTATGTTATGCTAGGGTACTATGTACTTGGAGTACGTTTCTATGAGTAGTGTAGACTACTAGTGTTGGATTGGTGGGTACGAGTCATAGTGTTCTTTTGTGAGGTTAGAACTAGGTGCCTTGTACTTATTTTATGTCTCTATGTATATATATACATATAAATATTTATATGTATAGGTGTGAGTTTTCCATATGATGTTATATTATGGATTCGTTATGTGTTACTTGCCCTTGATGATGCATGGTAGGGGACTAGAGGGATATTTCAGGGGTCTCGTATCGGCGTGAGTGTCAGGTGGGACGATTGACTGACCTAGGGTAGATGCATGTACACGGGTTGGTTCGCACTAGGTTTTGACGATCGAATGATGGGACGATTATGATTTCCTTTTTCCTGCGAGGCTTCGATGAGCTCACCCCAGCGTTCTTTTGCCCTGGTGCCTACACACCAGTTTACAGGAAATGTTTCGGCTATGGGTTGTTTTGGTGCAACGGCACCTTTCTTTTGTTTACTCATTGCACGTTCTAGATTGGACAGGGTGTTACGGATGATGTTGCGGGATCGGGATGGTCATACGTAATGTAGTTCCATTTTAGTTTCCTTTTCTTGTCCCCTATATTGGGTCTGTTGTTGTATTTCACGAGAGTCAGTTTGTTAGCATATCCCTTCCTTGTTTTTGGTATCGTTGCATCATTGTAGAGATGTATTCTTTCGGCGTCTCGATGTGCCTTGTGTACCAATTGGTATTAGATTTCGCTCAGTTGTATCAAATCATATTGTTGGCATGATTCTATTCATTTTATGGATCACGATCCCGGATTTCTTAGATGTCTCGGTTCGGGAGTATTTGGAATATAAGGGCGTGACAAGAATATGAAGAGCAAGTAAACACATGGGATGATATAGACGTGCCAAAACAATGGGTTGAGGAGCTGGAGAAGGATCTCATGATTAACAAAAGTGGCTAAGACTATAATAGAAGAAAAATTCGTAAGAAAAGGGAATGGATGTAGAATTTTCTTAGTATTTTGATTATTTTATTTCTTCTAATTTTAATTTTTAGAGATTGTAGGCCCTCAAGGCCAAATCATGAGTAATTTTATTAATAAAATTCCATTCCTTTGAAAAATATGCTTCATGTTTTATATTTTGGTTTATTCAATCATTATCTCTCTATTGGATATGATCTTGGGTATTGCTTAATGTGTTATTTTTAATAGATCATCCAAAACAAGTTTGGGGGAGATATGCACAATATATCAAAGCAACCGAAATTACACTTCAAATGCAGTAACACTTTCTTCTCTATTGTATTTAAAAGACCATGAGGACATGGTTCGCTTTAAGTTTGGAGGGGAGGAATTAGTTATTGTATGCTTTAAGGGAATGAGAAAAATAAAATAAAAATTGAAAATTTTGAAAATTTTATTAAGTTCTTCATTCGAAATATGTGATTGAGATTTGATATGAGTTGATTTGTGTACATGTTATGACTAGAAATATATTGTGTATACAACTACCCCGCTCATGAGTATGTAATAGTTTGATTAAATTGAATTTTTAAGATGTGGTCCACATGAGTGAATAAATGAGTCAAATTAAAACTGAAAAAGATAGTCTTAGCCTATAAAGCACACGCACACATTTTTTATGGAACAACTAGTTGACCTTTGACTATGTAGTTGAAAAAATAGTTTTGTTTCAATGACAAGGGGAGAAGGGGAGTAAAAAAGAAAAATATATGGAGAAACGAAAAATATAAAAAAATAATGAAAATGCAAAAAATAGTTCTTCGATCTGAGTAACTGAGCCTTGATATCACCAATATCATTATTTGCGTAAAAATGGGAGAAAACTAATGAGCATAAATCCCATGGAAGAACCTCGGGCCCAGTTGGTTGGGACTAAAAATCTTCGCCGAAAAGTCCACAGACTGAGAAAGACAATATGGGATAAATAAATGAAAATATATATATATATATTGAAGCTGTGTCATAGCAAAAATTGATCAATGAAGTAGAAGAAGGGAAATTAGTCTACTATAAAGAATGTTCACAAAAACACGGAGAGTTATGTGGATCAATTATAGAAATTAGCAATTTTATTTCACTGCTGTGGGGACCATTCTTTTAGATTTAATTCATGAAAATTATTATGTATAAGTGAGTGGGGATAATTTTTATGCATTTTACTCTGACGAAATTATAGCATTTGCATGATTAATGATTATTTGATTTCATGAGCATACAAGAATGAAGAATGAAAGAATTTGTGGGTAATATTTAACCCTCACGAGACTTCACTCCTCCACTCGGTATTACCAATGGGTTTAAAAGGTTTGTTACACATGTTAAGTGTAATCGTACACCTTCACGAAAGAAAAGGTTAGATTAGTTAGTTAGATAGTTTAGTTAGTTAGTTTTAATTTATTTTATTAAAAACACAATCATCACGAATTTTGAAAAGTTTATATTGATTGATTGCTAAGGGAGTAGCAATATTTAAGTTTGAGGGCTTCATAGGAGCCAAATATCATACATTTAAAGCTCCTAATTATACATTGTTATGTCTATATATATCATTATATTGGTACTTTAATACAGTTTTCGTGTTTTAAGACGTTTCAGGCCATGTCATATCAAACGAGTTAAATTCGGCGAAATAACTGGATTAATGACTCAAGATTGTTCAAGAGCCGAAATCATGGATAAAAGATCTATGAAGGACCAAACATAAGTCAAGGATGCAAAATGAATGAAAAGGGATGAAGCCAAGAAGAGAAATAAGCAAAGAAAATGAAGTTCAAGGTGAAGAACTACCGAGTACTCTGTAGTTCCTTCACCGAGTACTCGGTCAAGTGCGAAAGAGAGCGCACTTGCGCAAAAGAGGAAAAATGGCCAGAGATTATAGCGCACTTGCGCCCGTTTGCACAACACTCGGGAGTTACCGAGTATTCGGTAAAATTCTCACCGAGTACTCGGTGAGACCAAAAATGGCCAGGCCATATCAGCAACTTGTATACATATCAAGTGGGACCCGTTTCGACCAGAATCAATATGGGATGATCTCTAGACTATCTTGGACACAATATTTACCATATTTGATGAGATTTCATATCATTCTTCCAGAAATATCTAGATATGCATTCCTGACTTAACGACGAAGTAATCAGATTACCAAACAAATACGCCTCTTTTTCTATAAAAGATAAGGGTCTCCCTTACAGTTGGAGGAGGTCAGAGATACATATAGATATACATATTGTCTTGGAAAGTTGGGCAGAATATCAACCATGGAGGGGGTGTTTACATCAACAATGCAGACAGCCACTACCATGAACAACTAAATCGGTATCTAGGATGTTTAACAAAGCCCTATCCAAACAATGTAGACTCTTTCTTATTTTTATTGTATAAGGGGAAACTGAAGGATACGTATGTGATGATTGTGTAGATGAGTTATTACGTTTATTTTATATAAGATTCTTCATTAATTTTATGTTTTGTCTTAGTTTGAATGAATGTTTTATCTTACACAATAATGGTTATTCAATATGGGCTAGAACTCGGATGCTTAACTCATGATTTTCTACACAATGGTGGTAATTAACATGCAATCTTGATTTAGACATACCATGCATAAGGAAAGATAAATAGTGGCATGCTTTTTAATTTATGTTAGTAGGAGTAGTTTAGAGTAAATGCATGTCCTATTTTTCAATGATGGCTTGTGACAATGATGAATTAATTGTTCCTTTTTTGGGATTAGGGTTTTGCTAATGTTTGCGACCTTATATTTGATTTACATATGATGTACCGCCCTTTACAATTAAATGATTAAGAGGATATATTATGTGGTTGGTGGTGGAGTTAGAAATACTCTAGATCTTTATCTCCATTGATCTCAAACCAAAACCAAAATCTATGTTTACTTTTATGTTATTTTATTTATTGTCAAAGTAATTCTAGAAAACCAAACAAACAAATTATATTTCATAATTTAGTTACAATAATTATAAGGAAGTTGTGAATTCAATAGTCTCTGTGGATTTGATATACCCTATCTCAGTTATACTATACTATAATAGATTTGTACACTTCCGATAGGGAAAACTATGTCAACTTTAAGGGGTTAATTGCACACATTATTATTATTATTATTATTATTATTTATTACCCAAGCCTAGTAGAGCTAAACCTAATAAGGTCTGGTCCGACCCGATCATGAGCCATTGGTGTTATCGTTTTGTTATTGGCAGGTTATTCTGTTGGGTTTATGTATCTGAATGTTCCATTTACAAACAGAACTCTGCCAGATTTTCATGTATTCCGTTGTTGAGTTTTTATCACTCTGTATGTGTGGAATAAATCAATTTTATCATTATTCCGTATGTTTAATCGTATTCGATGTTCTTAATTGGTCGTTCATTTTATGGATCACAGCCCAGAGTCCTCGGATGTCCTGGTTCGGGAGTCTTTGAATTTTAGGGGCGTGACTGTCAATCCCTACCTCAAGTCCAAGCCAAATGGAGCCAATAAACGAGGGCAAGCAACAAAATTCCAAAAGCTTTCCAAAAAGTGCACCGAGTCTCTACGATTTTTTCGAAGCTATCAAAACACCAACGATTGAAGAGAATGAGTATACTAACATGATTTGAAATAATTCACCAAATCATAAGTTAGGGTTTCTCAAAGATTTGCAATAAAACACCAAGAATAGAATCAAGTTCTCAAAGGTTTGTAGAGATTTTCCAATAATTCACAAGTTAGGGTTTCTAGGAGAGAAAAGCTCAAATTCAAGACAATTTACGAAATAAAGCTTCCAAAAGTGAGTTGATACAAAGAGGAGCTCACTAGGTCCTCTTGTCAAGATCTTTAAGAAGAGAAAGACAATAATCCAAAATTATTCACAAGATTTTCATAAAATAGAGTAAATGAGAATTTGAGAAAGAAAACTAACAAAAGAAGATATCACTTACAACATTTGGGGTCAATAGAATACTTAGGACATGAGAAACAATTTTGTAGTTGGAAGCTTCATTAAAAATCCCATCAAAAGAGGTGAAAAAACAAATTTTGGAGGTGGAGATGGGGTGCTCAAGTAGGCTGCCGAATTTGGTGGAGATGGGGAAGAGTTAAGGCTTTGTTTGGTGAGGAAAATGAATAGAAATTACTTAAAGAGAAAACCCACATGACAATATATATGTATATGTAATTTTCCATCTCATAACCTCTGGATCTAAGGGCTCAAATGAGAGATGGCCGGGGGAAGTGGGTTTACAAGATGAAATAGGATGGTGACACCTCACCCCTCAGTAGAGTCTTCCGTACAATTATCAAGCAAAATGATAAATTTTGCCCCATGACTTTTAGAAATAAAGAAGAAAGGAGAAGGGTAGGAATGACTTTCCACCTTTCAATTGCCCTAAGTTACCCATACTACTTCCACTTTGTTTTACTAAAATGCCTTTTATAGTATAAGAAAGTATTAGGGAACACTTCGTAAAATTTATAGCTTTTCCCACTACCAATACTTTGCCTTAATTCACAAAAATATCCATATGTTCAAAAATCCCGAAACTAATTTCTAAATTCCTTATTTCATATACGAGGTGAACAAAATTTTCGGATTCAAAATCGGACACTCTCGGGACCTACTTCCACCATACGCTTTTTCTAGTGTCCCAAATAGTGAGATAGTGTAATTTCTAAAATAACGCAAAAGCTGATTCCAAAAATTTCTCAAAAGCTAAAACTTAAATATATAACATATATAGAAGCATTTAATAACACATTCGCATGTAAATAAAATAATAAAACAAAATTGAAAATTTTATTTGGAAATTTAAAGAAACTAACGGGACGTTACAATCCTAGTCCTAGAAGGAAACAAGTCTATTCAAAATAAGATTCTTCTCTCTATAAAATAGGAGGATTCTCTCCAGATTTTGGTAGTTGTTGTTGTGAGATCTCTGCGATTATTCCATAGATCAGATTCGTTTACGGGGAGAGAGAAAAAGAGATTACTTGATCATTCTATATCAAGGTTCTCTCTAGTTTGTGAGGGGTTTCAATTGTGATTCAATACGAGTAATCCTTATGCACAATTGAACGACCAGTTGCTGAAAAATTATCACACCGCCTAATGCAATGTGGTTGAATCGATTCGTTGAGAAGCGAAGCTGTCAGAGTACGGAGATCGTAGCGAGAGTTTTATGGAGCACAAGTGAATCAATACTTTCAGACGTCTAGTGGAGAATGGCAAATCAGAGCGGTTGTAAGTCTTGTTTTCATAGAGTCTATACAAACTCTTTGATTCATCATTTATCGATACCCGAGTGTATCCATGGTAATTTCCTTGGAACGTTTCCAAGGTTTTTATACGTAAAAATCTTTGTGTTATCTCATGATTTACTTTTGGCACTTACATTCATCATTGCTTGATTAATCTGTTTAGAGAATTAGAGTTTCGTGACTAATTAAAATAGAAATTCCGCAAAATAATTTTAATTCATCATAAAATCGATAAAAAAAAACCTATTCACCCCCCCCCCCCCCCCCCCCCCCCCCCCCCCGCGGGCTATTTTCCTTTATCTCCTAAGTAATTTCAGGTACATTGTGTAAGTATATACTTTTAGTAGTGTGTGTAGGTGGGAAAAAGTATAGAACAATTTGGGGACCTAATGAGCATATATACACACAGATATCCTACTCCCTCCCTCCAATATTATTTGTTCATTTTTCTCAATTTTACTTGTCTAGTTTTGAATCCCAAAACAATATAATCCTATATTTTTTCAAATTATCCCTCTTAATTAATTTCAAAAAGCAATGAGACCCACTAAAAACTACAATTATACTATATTATCAAAGTGCAAAATTGGAAACACAAAATAACAAAAAAATATATTGAAAAGGCATACTTGGATAATTTGGGTAGAGTATTAATTTTCAGTTATGACGCATCCCTTTTGAATGGGCGCGTGTGTTAATAGATCCAGCTAATTAGCTTCTTTTAATATTTGATAAAAAAAACAATATAAAAATGGTCTTCTTGAAGACATGTTTGGCCTGGCTAGAACTTTGCATTGTTTTGTCGATCTTCAAACTTATACTTCCTCTATCCCAAATTATAAGTCTCTTTTGGGGAATCCAACTTTTTAAGATGATGATTTTTATTAGTGTGACTGTGAATAAAAACCAATTTTATCCTTGGTCTCACCAAGTGATGTGATGTTTGTAGTTTAGATATTTTATAACTTGAATGATTGAAGGGTAAATTGGTAAATTGTTCAAACAAAGTGGCACTGACTTTACTTATTTTGGAATGGATTGAATAGTGAATGTGGACACTTAAATTAGGACAGAGGGAGTAATTCCCACCTATATACAGTGACGGACCTATGGATTGAATTGAGGGGTAAAGGAATTGTAATATTCAAAATTTAAGAGTAGGTAAAGAAAAAAAATAAAAAATCTAGTGGGGGCTTTAAGGGTTTTTGCCAAAAAATTCAGTGTGGCAAATTAATAAATTATCTAAAATTCACAGGTAATTAAGATAAAAAAAAAATAATTATCAGTGGGAGCCACCGCCCCCACTAGCCTTTATGTAAGTCCGTGCTTTTTAGAGGTGTGCAGGAATCGGATTAGATCGGATTGTAGATATTTTAGAACCGATCCACTATTGTCGGATTCAATATTTCTAGAACCAATTTAGTCCGTCTGTCTAACGAAACAAAACAAAACCGAACCGCGATAAGCCGGATTTATTCGGATTGGTTTTGGGGATTCAAATATGAAATTACATTAGTAATACTAAATTGTGAATATTGCTTCTAAATGGTGTAGGTAACAAATTCACTTCCTAGAATCCCTTATACACACCACCACTTGTTTTGGGACAAAAGCTTATTCGCCTTCCTGCCTTTCGACATGCAAAAGGTATCCAAGAGACTTTTGCGATGTAGAAACTTGTCATTTGGTACCAGATGAATGAGTTCTTTAGTACTCAGATGAAATTACGGAAATTTAGCAAAATAACTTTGAAAGTTCTACATATTCTACGATAGGAGTAGATAAGATATAAAAAAAATTACTTATAAGTAAAGTTCATCAAATAACAAATAAAATTCAAATAGATAAATTAAACCCAAAGTTTTCAAGAAGTTGCTGATTTTGGTTTTTTATTTATATTTTACATGTTACTCTTGTATTCATTTCTATTCGATAACATCATTTTTAGAAAGCTATTTGGAATGTAATTAAAGCCAAATAAAAAAATTAAAACCTTTAATCAGTTACATAGTTCATAAATAAAAAAAAGTATATTACGCCTAACCCAATATACCAAACGTCTCAAACGTTGGATAAAAAATATGAAAGATCATTAATCTTTAAATGAATGGTAATATGTTATCCATATATTTATTTTGAAATGACAAAATTAAGTGACTTACAACTCATTAATTTCTGAATAAAAATGGTAAAATATTTTATTATATGATTTAAAAAGAGAAAAGAAAACTATACAGATATTAAGAAATTGTTAGAATTTCATGGTTGGTTACAATTCTTTTTGTATGTTACATGTTGTTAAATGCATTAGAATTATAAGAAGCCTTCTTATATAAGAAGTATAGATTGATGATTATTTGGTATAAATAAGATATTACAATTTAGTTTAAAATAATATATTATTGATATAAGACATTATGATCTAATTTAATATATTATTATTAATATAAATATATGAAAATATATATTAATAGTAACATATCGGATCGGATTAACCGGATTATTAAAAATCAAAATCAAAATCGATCCGTAAAATACTGAATTCAGTGTTTTCGAACCACGTTTAATCCAATCCATAATAAAACTCGTCCAATATATCTCGATCGGATTGTTTCGGGTTTTTTCCACACTTCTACTGAGTATATAGAGGGCATAAAAGATTTCACTGGTCATCTATATTAATTAATTTATTAACGCTACCTTTATATAAAAGGTAATATTTCTTGATCAATATTGTCATGAAATTAATGTAATTCACTGACCATAGACATCGATCACCTTTTTTTTTTCTATGTTTTTCTTTGGCTATTTTTCTGTTCAACTCACCCACCAAATCCAACATGAATATTTTGTTGGTGAATAGCCTTTAGCATGTGTTATCACTATTGAAAAAAGGAAAAAAGAAAGGTCCCAAATGGATAAATTCTACTTGCTTCCTCAACTCAGCAGATTCTCTTGATCAAGCACATCTAGAGAAAGCTAATATTGGACCACTTGAAACAGATAATTAATAACGGAAAGGGTTATTTGAGAAAAAAAAAAAAAAAAAAAACCTTTAGTTTCATACTAGGATGCGAAAAACTCTCAATTATTATAAAATATGTGTATAAATTCACTATGTTTCAGAAATGTGCAACTTACCTTAAAATGATATGAAATTCCTAAAATACTCTTTCTAACCTAATAAAAATAATAAATATTGAATTAATAATAAATAATATATAATAAAAATATTATAAATAATAAATAAATAAAATGATTTAAAAAGTTTTTAAAAAAATATACTTTTTTTTTTCAATTTGTTTTAATATTTTTGAAAGTAAAATTGTATTATTTTTTTTGATAATTTTATTAAATATATTTTTTAGAAACATATTTTCAGTTTTTTTGTCTTTGTTTTTGTGATTTTATTATATATATATTTTTAAAAAATAAATTGGATTATTTTTTTAATCAAAATGTTATATAAATATAAATAAAAAGTTTATAAAAAATAGTCTTATTTATTTTTCAAAATAATTTTAATATTTTTGAAAAAATTTGTAATTATTTTTTTGATTATTTTCTTAAATCTATTTTTTATAAATATATGTTCTGTTTTTTTTTTGTTTTTGTAAATGTTTTTATTTGTTTTTAAAAATAAATTATTTTAAGAGTATTTCAGACAATTCATGTCATAATGGGGACAAAACACATATATTTTTTAATAATAGGATATCAAAAAATCGTAGGGATTTATATGCACTATATGTATATCATGGGAATTTTTCGCACTTGACCCAAACGAATATAACCTTGTATATATATTTATTTATGTATTTGATTCCAACAAAGAACTTACACTCTCACCTATTCTTATCCAAATTAAAGCAGATTCACTAAACCAGACACCTTGTTATTGATCGGCCCAAAACTAACAACCAACTTACAAAGCAAAATCGTAGCTATATCGTGTTCGTACGAATCCTTGTACCAAAACTAACAACTGGCTTGAAATGCAAAATCTTAGCTATATATCGTGTGTATGCAAATCCTTGTCTTTTCTCATTTGTGGATAATGGGATGTACATCTTTATAAATTTAGAACACAATAAAAAAGAATAAAGTTGATCATTAGTGGTGCGCTCTCAATTTATGTCTCGTTTGGAGAATATAACTTTGTAAGATGATGACATTTAGCATTTTAGATTGTATAAACATTAATGAATGAATTATCAAATTTGTTCACAATGAATCTATGATGATGTGATGATTTATAATTTCATTATTTTTATAAATCTAATACAGAAATGTCAAACTAATAAAACTACAAAATAAAGTATTTGAATTTTACAAATGGAATATTTATTTTAACACGACTAAGAAAAAAAAAATGAACACTTCAACTGGGATGGATGAAATGTTTGTAAACTAATTAAGGTGAAAATCATGTTTTTTTTTTGGGGTAAGTAACAAATAGTATTTGCTAAAGAGAGAGATTCTATTTTCGCGCCAAAATACTAAAAAGTTGTTATCAAACCCTATTCAATCAAGTAGATTGGCTCTAACTCTAAGCTGACCCCGCAACACAAACCAACATTATTTAAATTATATGACTAGTATAAAATCAATATTATGGATGATTGTCACCATGCAACGCCAAGCCGTACCAAAAGACACGTACATATATATTCGTTATCTTGCACCTTTTATAGCGTATCTGCACGAATTGAAGGACAAAAAAATTAAGTCTTGTGAAAAACATTCTCATTTCCCTCAATTATTCGACTTTTTTTTTTCTACTGAATTTATTCTACAATCCACCACCATTGACATCCTATAAATAGCTCCATGGGGCTCAATTTTCATCATAGCAAAACCAAAGTATCCTTTCAATCAGCACAAACACATCCTTATAAATACTATTATTCTTCACGTTACTACAATCAATGGAGAGAGTAAAGAGAATGGTTTCGGAAAGGCCACTAGTGATCTTCACTAAGAGCTCTTGCTCCATGTCTCACACCCTCATAACCCTCTTTAGGAACTTTGGGGCCGACCCGGCCATTCACGAGCTCGATCAACTACCGAGAGGCCGTGAAATGGAGCAGGCGCTTTCGAGGCTTGGTTACAGTGCTGTGCCGGTCGTGTCCATTGGTGGTGAATTGGTGGGAGGAACTAATGAGATCACTAGTCTTCATGTCGAGGGCTCCCTTGTCCCAAAGCTTAAAAGGGCAGGAGCTATATGGTTCTGATAGTATATTTTGAAGCATATATATGGTGCTATGCATAGCCGCACTGTAGTTCAGAAAAATGTTCTACTGAATAATGTATGGATAGCTGATTTTGTAATATGAAGCAATACAGATAATACAATCTCTATAAGTTTTTGTTACCTAATAACAATGTTCAGCTTATAATTTACAACTTCTTTCTTAATTTCCTTTAAACACGAATGTCAAAGGCAAATCTCAGGAATTGGATAGCTCTTTAGCTAGGGCTCATCATAGTGTGTCCATGCATCATAAAAAGTATTCCAGATTTCTTTGAAGTACACTAACTAGTGAAACGAGTTGCTAAAATAGAATTAATGGAACTCTTATTGGATCCTATTGAAGCAGTATATAATTGCAATTATGTATAAGCTGCACTAGGAAGCTGGGCCCGCTATCTGAGATCTTAAAAAGATTTAGAGGCCCTAGGCAAGAGTTTAATACAAGGTAGTCAGAATCGGGATTCTAGGTAGAATCGTTTTGAGATTCGTAGAATCGGAATTGTAAAAACATTTATTGTAATTGTTTATGTATAACATGTTCTAGATAATAACCATGTTGAGTGTTAGATAGGTCGTTTTGGTTTTAACGATATTTACAAGTTTCGACAAAAGCAAAATCAAGCATTGAAGCAGTGAGGAATACAAGAGAAGTGCAGTATTGAGTAAAAATGTCTCCCGGAGGGCAAAAACATCATTTCCCAAACCTGTCAATTCAAGCAAAAAGTCTCGGGGAGTCAAGAGGGTCATTTTGGTACAATTGCGGAGAAAAGTGGTTTGGACAAAATTACCTACCCTTAAGCCTACGCTTTCAGTTTCAAAAGTGGCTGAAAAGTGGTGCTTTTACGCTTGGACCTACGCTTCAAGCATAGGGGGGCTACGCTTCAAGTGTAGCTGCGGCAAGGATTTTTATTAATTTTGGCTGGCTGTTATGTATCCTATTCTGACTTGGGCTACACTCCTATATATCCTAGGACATGTATAAAGGATATATACACAAAAGTTAACTAGATTCATTCCCAATTATAAGATGATTAAATAAGGGAGGAGTCCTAGTTCAAAAAGGAAACAATGATTTCAACAAGATTTTCAGTCAACTTCGGGGGCTTATATCTCGGTTAAAAAAGGTCCGAATGAGGTGATTCTTCAGCTTATCATTAAGATCTTGAAGTCATCTTTCCAATGATATATTACATGACTTGAAATTACCTAGACGATGGTGAAAATAGCCTAGATGGGGGTGAATAGGCTTTTTGTGGGTTTATTATTGACAAATTAATAATTAATTACGAAAAAATCAATTTTAATCCAATCACAAAACCCTAATTCTCAAACCACATCATTCAAGAAAACATCAATGTAGTGCAAAAAATAAAGCAAGAGACGACACAGAGAATTATACGTGAAAAAACCAAGGAAACGTTCCAAAGAAAAAACCACGGGCACACTCAGGTACCGATGCACTATAAATCAACGAGTATAGACTCTATGAGAGTTTTAGACTTACAATCACTCCTGATATGCCTTCCTCTACTCGCGGTCTGAAATACTTGAATCATTCATACTTCACAAAGCACGCTTGTTCCACCAGACACTATGAGAGACTCACAAATCATACATGATTTGCCTTTCTCTACTCACTGTCTGAAATCCTCGAATCGCTTCGTACTTGAATGGCTCCACTTCTCAATGGATCAATGCAACCTTGTTGCAATGGACGATGTGATGATTTTTCAACAACCACTCATCCAATCGTGCATAAAGAACTTGGGTGTAGAAGCACGATTGGAGAACCTCAACACAAGAGAGAACGCCAATATGTTTGATCACTCCATAATCACCTCTCTGTGTGTATCACTCTGTAGAATAATATGAACAATAGAATATTGCAGAGCTCTCACTAAAAACCCTCTTTAAAAATCATCGTCAAAACCGTAGCCTTTTCTCTTGTAGAACCTTGGTATTTATAGACCAAGTCAAAGAAAATCCTAACCTTGCCCTTTTGCGTAATTTCATAATACATTGATAAATCCTCTAAAATATGATGTAAATATGTGTATACTCCTATACGTAGAGATTTGGAGTCGTCGATCACTTAAAAACTCGAAGTAGGGACAAAACTGGAAAAATTCAAAAACACTCTGAAATGACTCCTGCATAATAAGTGATCACGTGGCCAAAAAGTGGGACCTACTCTTGGGCGTTGGTCAAGGGCGTGGGGTCCATTCCTAGCTCCAAAAACCACAGCGTAGGTTAGTGTCATTCTGCCTCTTTTTGCCTCTGACAGTGTAAGGTATGATGCGTCTTTTACTGTAAAAACCTATTTTTTTAATATTTGAGCTAGACTGGTCGTCTCAGACTTCCGACTCTTTTGGTTGAAGTAATAATGTCTGGAAATGATATTTTTTCCCTCGAGTAGTTCTTTTTTGGTCTGACACATTTATTTTTACACTTCACTTGTATTCTTCACTATTTCAATGCTTGATTTGTCCTTTGTCAAAGCTTATAGATGTCGTTGAAACCAACACGACCTATCTAACACTCAACATGATTATTATCTAGAACATGCCATATATAAACAATTATAATAAATGTTCTTACACGACTTCATCCAATGTGTGTAGCTCTAGATATGATCAAAAAGTGACAGGTATCCTGCAGGAAAAGGCTAAAAATTTCATAATCGGGCTGAAATTCTATTTTAACTTGGATTGATCTGTGTTGACCTGGATGACCTTGAGTTCGACCCAAACACATATAAGCACGTTTATATCACATATTACACATTATATTCAAGGGTTTGACCTAATTGAGTGTGAAATTACCAAAGAGGGCGAACTTAAGGTTTCTCCTCTACATTGCCTATACATACCAAGGCCTACACTAGAGGAGGGAATGGTTTTTGAGAGATTTCTGCAGTATTATATCATTCATATTATTTTACAGAGATTTATGGTGAAAAAAGATCATTGAATGATTATATATCTTCTAGTTCTCTCTTGGTTTAAGTTTCTACAATTGTACTTCTACATAGAAGATATTTATGCATAATTGGATGAGTGGTTGTCAAAAAATCATCACACCGTCTATTGCAACGAGGTTGCTTTGATCTGTTGAAGAACGGAGCCGTCTAAGTGCGGAGATCGGAGCGAGAAGCTTCGTGGTTATTTGATCTGTTGAGAAACAGAGAAAGTATGGAGAAGAGCGAGAGCTTCATGGAGCGCGAGTGAATCTAGATCTTTAGATGTCGAGTGAAGAACATGAGATTATATTGGTTTTAAGTACTATTTTCATAGTCTGTACAAATTCTCTAATTCATGGTGCATTGATACCCGAGCGTATACGTGATTTTTACTTGAAGTCTTTACGAGGTTTTCCACGCAAAAATATTGTGTGTCTCTATTGCTTTATTTTCTGCACTTAAATTATTATTTGCATGATTTATATTGATAGAAAATTGGATTAAATTAACTTTTCCGCAATTATAATTAATTTGTCAATAAATCCAAAAAAAAAACATATTCACCCCCCATCTAGGGCGTTTTCATTGATCGTCAGTGTAATTTCAATTGGTATTAGAGTATGGTTGTCCCGATTTAAGTTAACTACCTAGGGTTAGATCTTGAACTTAGACGATGGAATTTCTTCGTGAACGAGGTTTTCTTGATAAGCCCCATGTTGTTTATAGGTTAAATAATAAGGGTGATGATGATTGTGATGATTCACTTCAAGTTAAGTATAATAAATTGCATGATAAATACACAAATCTTAGCGAAGTTTTCTCAAAATCTATTGGTAGATTTAAAAGTGTTGACAAGGAAAAAAAATCCTTAAAAGAAGAATTAACCAGCATTACCCATGACTTTAATCAACACATGACTGATAAGTCTAAATGGATTGAAAATTTGAGAAAGTCTGAAAAAGAAAGGATGGAGGTTTTAAAGCGTGTAGAAGATCTCAATAAGGAGGTAACAGCTGTAAGATCTGATTTGATTGAGAAATCTGTGAAAATTGGAGATTTGGAGAAGAATTTGGAAGATGTTAATTCATAGATGGTATAGTGGAACTCTTAAGCTTGATCATATGTTAGATGTAGGAAAATTTATGGGAAATACTAAAGGTTTGAGGTTTGAAGGAACACTGAGAAAACATAATGTCATTCTCAAAACTATTTTTGTTAAGGGATCTCATGTAGAATCGAGTTATTCTCAAGGTAAGTCTTATAGGAATTTTAATGCTCAATCTTATGTCAGAAAACCTGTTGAAAGAAGGGTTATTTTTACCTCTAAGGGTTTGAATAATATTTTTCAAAGGTTTATTCCAGTCTGTCATCACTGTGGAGTGAAATGTCACATTCGACCCGTATGTTCAAAGTTAAGAGGAGAAACTTTAAAATCTGAGTGAAAGCATAAAATTCAGAAAAGACCCAATGTTAAAAGACAAATTTGGGTGTTGAGTGAAGAGGTGAAGAGGTTGACTAGGCTAGCAAATAAAGCACCAAAAATTAAACAAATGTGGGTTAGAAAAGATGAATTGCATTATTTGGTTGCTCATACTGCATGTCTAGCACGTGACTCTAATTCTAAAAAAGGTTTCAAGTATATATCCACAGATTCTCAGTCAACAGACATCTCTACAAAACCATTAGATTTTCAAAAGCATATGCATCTTAGAAAATCTGGTGGCATATTATCATTAGGATAGATGTATTCATATGCATAATTCTAGGAATTTCTTGCATTATCTTTTATCCTAAAATTGATACATTCTCATACATTTTGTATTATTTGAATGTTTATTTTTTATTATTATTATGCATGCATCATGTTTTGTTACTGTTAGGGTTATATATGCGTGCATCATTATGACAAAAATAAAAATTAAAATTAAATAAAAAAATTCTTAGCATGTTGAGTTTGGCTAAGGGTACAAATGGTTGTCATATTTTACTTTATTCTCATTTTTACTTTTCTTATTATGCTTATGAGAATTGAAGTCGTTAGTTTGACATAAGGTTATGAGTTGTTCACTTGACATGCTTAAGTATTATTTTAAGAACTCATTAAACTTTGGGTGCTTATTTTACTTCGGAGATGATTGTAATACTTGTTGAAATTTTTAGTCTTTTTCATCTAATCTGAAGTGATATGTAGGTTCATGAGTTATGTTAGATTGATCTATGGTTTGATATACCTTTTGCATCCTTATGAATATTGTTTTTATGTTGAAAAGAGGAAAGAATGGGATGTTTAAAATATGGAAATGCAAAAAGTAGTTCTTCGAACATTGAGTGTTCGCGTAAAAAGGGGAGAAGACTAATGAGTATAAATCCCATGGAAGAAGCTCAGGCCCAGTTGGCCGGGACTAAAAATCCTCACTGGAAAGTCCAGAGTTTAGAAAGATCAAAAGGGATATGGTGAAAAAGTTTGAAAATATTAAATCGTGGTTACTTTATTTAGCAATAAGGTCTGAGCTAAAGATTTGACTTCTAGTTTGGGTTTTGAACTGAAGTATCATCACGGTTAGTGAGGAGATTGTTTGAATTAGCACGTATTGCTTTAATTTTAGTTGTTTGCTTGCACCTGAATATTTTTCATATATGCAAATGCTATGTAAAGCTTGTCTTGTGACTCCTTATGACTATAAGGTACGTGTGCTGATTTTGTTCATTATCATATGTATAATAGCTAAATCAAATATGCGAATATGATGTGTTAATGATTAGTTCATTGTCTCTACTGCCTTGCTCACATATTTCTAAAAACAAAAATATTTTTTGTTTTGCAATTTGCATTCATGCATTAGTATTAAGTCCATGCATTGTAGAGATTTATGTTACTCGAGAATCTGGATATAATTTTTTAGAGTACTTTATCTTAGTATTTAGTGAATGGCTTAGATTATCTAGAGTCTCATCTGTTATACTTGCCCTATGTGTTCATCTTGAAGTTTTCCCGTGTTTCTCTCATGTGCTTTGATTATTGTTATTGTTCATTGTCATTTCAGTGACAGAAAAGGGGATAAATATTGAGTAAGGGGGAGTAATGGTTTTAAGGTGAGATGTTTTGAGTAAGGGGAGTAATGATTTAAGGGGGAGAAAGAGTGTGTGTTTTATGGTCATTATGCTTAATAGATATTGCGGTTTCCTTATGATCAGTTTTTATCTGTTTTCTACACTTGTGTTTAATGGTTTGTTAGTGTTGTGGTTACAGGATTGGTAGACCATCATGAAAGCAAGGTGACAATTTATATCTATATTTGTCGGTCTATGTTCATATGTATAGATGTTATGTAGTTATTTGTGAGGTTATATTGTAAAATATAGTTTTGTCTCAGAAATTCCAAAGGGGGAGATTGTACGAACATTTATTGTAATTTTTTATATATGGCATGTTCTAGACAATAACCATGTTGGGTGTTAGATAGGTTGTTTTGGTTTCAACGACATTTACAAGTTTCGACAAAGGCAAAATCAAGCATTGAAGCAGTGAGGAATACAAGAGAAGTGCAGTATTGAGTAAAAATGTCTCCCGGAAGGCAAAAACGACATTTCCCAAAGCTGTCAATTCAGGTAAAAAGTCTCGGGGAGTCAAGAGGGTCATTTTGGCACAATTACGGAGAAAAGTGGTTTGGGACGCTTAAGCCTAGCTTTCAGTTTCAAAAGTGGCTGAAAAGTTATGTTTTTACGCTTGGACCTACACTTCAAGCGTAGGGGGCTACGCTTCAAGCATAGCTACGACAAGGATTTTTATTAATTTTGGCTGGATGTTATGTATCCAATTGTGACTTGGGCTATACTTCTATATATCCTAGGACGTGTATAAAGGATATATACAAAAAAATTGACTAGATTCATTCCCAATTGTAAGATGATTAAATAAGGGAGGAGTCCTAGTTCAAAAAGGAAACAGTGATTTCAGCAGGATTTTTAGTTAACTTTGGAAGCTCATATATTGGTCAAACAAGGTCCATATGAGGTGATTCTTGATCCTATCATCAAGATATTGAAGTCATCTTTCCACCAATATATTATATGAATTAATCCAATGTGTGTAGCTTTAGATATGATCAAAAGAGTGAGAGGTGTCCTACAGGAAAAAGCTGAAAATTTCAGAATCGGGCTGAAATTCTATTTTGACTTGGATTGATCCGTGTTGACCCGGATGACCTTGAGTTCGACCCAAACATCTATAAGCACGTTTATATCACATATTATACATTATATTGAAGGGTTTGACTCAGTAGAGTGTGAAATTACCGAAGAGGGCGAACTTAGGGTTTCTCCTCTACATTGCCTATAAAAATACCAAGGTCTACAATAGAGGAGGGAACAGTTTTTGAGAGATCTCTGCAGTATTCTATTGTTCATATTCTTCTACAGAGATTTATGGTAAGACAATATCATTGAGTGATTATCTATCTTCTAGTTCTTTCTTGGTTTGAGTTTTTCCAATTGTGTTTCTATCTTTATGCACAATTGGATGAGTGGTTGCTGAAAAATTATCACACCGTCTATTGCAACGAGGTTGTTCTGATCCATTGAAAAATGGAGCCGTCTGAGTACGAAGATCGGAGTGAGAAGTTTCGTGGTTATTTAATCTGTTGATAAATAGAGCCGTCAGAGTACAGAGAGTAGCGAGAGCTTTGTGGAGCGCGAGTGAATCTAGAATTTCAAACGTCGAGTGAAGAACGGTAGATTACATTGGTTGTAAGTATTGTTTTCATAGAGTCTGTACAAATTCTTTGATTCATAGTGCATCGATACCTGAGGGTATCCGTGATTTTTACTTGGATTCTTTTCAAGGTTTTCTATATAAAAATAACGTGTGTCTCTATTGCTTTATTTTTTGTACTTAGATTATTGTTTGCATGATTTATATTGATAGAGAATTGGATTAAAATTGACTTTTTCGTAATTATAATTAATTTGTCAATAAATTCATAAAAAGCCTATTCACTTCCCCTCTAGGTTGTTTTCATTGATCGTTTAGGTAATTTCAAGAATCGTAGAATCGTAAGATTCTAGTAACTTGTATTAATTGTTTTTAAAATATTAATAATTAAATATTTAATTTAAAAGTCTAAATCATATTAAAATTTTAATTGTTTTTAATACATTGGCACTTTAAATATTTTCTCATAAATTTAGGTCATATATTGGGATATTGGACTAAATTATAAAAATTTTGGGCATTTCATATGAAGGGCGAAACCGTCAAATCATTATAAAAACATAGTAGAATTGTAATAAAATCGTAGAATCGTATAGAATCGTAGCAGAATTGTAAAATTGTAAGATTTTATAAGATATAATTAAGATTCTGACTACCTTGGTTTAATATGAGGTCCCTTTATACATAAGATTTTACATATTTAAAAAAAATATGAAAGTATTATTTTTTATTAAAATAATATAAAATATACAAGTATTGAAAGCACGTACAAAATTTAAATACGGTTTGTGTTTACATAATCTAAAAAATATGATCTTCATATTTGTAAAAATTAAAATTCAATTTCATATCAAAGTAAATATGATTGTATGTATTTTCACTAAAAGATGTTGTTTCCACCATATTTTAAATCATGTCACTATTTTATTTAGTTCTTTCTAACTCTTAGTTATTTTATTTGTTTATTTTCTTCAACTAAGAATTAAATATTAATCATGTCAAAAATAGTTATATTTGGACATTGAAGAATATATATTATGGGACATTTATAAATAAAAAGAAGGTAAAGAATCATGAAGAAGGAGTGTTATTTTCGTGGTTGGATAACTTATTTAAGTAATTAAAAATAAAATTTAATTAACCCACCAACTAGATTATAGGACCTAAAATTTTTTAATGGGACATATTGAACTTAAATTTTATTTGTGTTTATAGAATTGGGTTTGTGTATTTTTTAATAGAATAAATTGGACTTTAACTTTTATTTGAGTTGAAAAGTTGAATTGATTAAGTTTTTTTTTTTTCCAGATCTATATTAATTATAAGTACATAAATTTGAGGCCCCACCTAGATTGGGGGGCCTAGGCAACCGCCTAGGTCGCCTACTCCAGGGCCGACTCTGCTAGGATGGTCCTGATCTCCTAAACCCAGAGGGGAAGGCGGTGTGAGCATACCTCTGGTTATGGAACTTTTATCGATTTCCTAGTTCACATAATAATTACCACAAACACTAATTTACATTAAAATTGTGCAGTAGACACTAAAATTTTATAAAATATTGGGGCGTAAATATAATAAATTACATTAAAAAAAAATTAGCCCCAAATCATTATTTGACTATGTCTTTCAATTAAAAATTATTATTATTATTTTGAATTAAAAATAATAATTATTATTTTGAATTAAAAATAATTATCTTATTATAATACTTCATATGTCCTAAGTTAGTTGTCCAAATTTAACTTTATAATATATTTTTGATTATTTTGTGTTTCTAATTTTGTCATTTGATAATATAGTGTAATTGTAATTTTCATTGGACTACATGTCTTTTTGAAGTAATGAAGAGGAATAATTTAGGAAAATATAAGATTATATTGTACTCAAATTTGAAACTGTACAAGTATTATGGGACAAGTAAAATTGAGAAAGTGGACGGGAAGGGATGAGTATTATTTTAAGATTACAATTGAATAATTATAAAAAAAGGAAACATGTCATCATCATATTCATACAAGTTATCTATAAATAGACGGAAGATGTAACGTCCGATATTTCCTCTTCAATTTTCTATTTAAATTTTTCGTGATTTTTTTAATGTGCACTTACATGTTCCTACGTGCTTATTTTCTCCACTTGATTTTTTTTTTTTTTTTTATGATTAAAAACATGCTTTACTCGTTTTAGGATTTTAGTGGCCTGGGACGCACCGGGTGGAATCGACGATCGGGTTGAGCCCCAAAAGTATTTATTTTTTATTTTGACATTTTTTTCTCATTAGTATATATATTAAAATAATCTCTAAAATCGTTTTCAGAATTATTACACTAAAGGATAATTTTATAAATTCACTATAAGATGAGATAGTGGAAAATTAGGTATAGTTCCTACTAAATTGGTGTATCTATAAGTGGCATCTTTGTGAATTTATGGCAAGACTTGGTAATTTGGAAAGTGGTGTGATATTTAGAAAGAGTTTTCTAGAATAAGTGAGCTATGGCTTGTCCCATATATACAAAAGTGTACATGGGGCTTATCCCCATTTTTACTACAATTTGTATGTGTATCCCTTTTAGACTTCGGATATTTTATTTTATTTTTTTGAGAAGCTCTAGACTTCGGATATTGCCCAACTGTTTTCCTTCTTATCTTATCTTCAAACTTGAATTATCCTCTCATCAGGGCTGAGCCCACCTTTGTTGGGCTTCCATTTCTGGCCCTACAATTACAACTGTCGTTTTGGGTTCAGTTCTCTTTTGTTGCAAATCCCAATGATACACACGGAACCCATTAATTATCAGTGGAAAATGAACAGAAAGAGAAGGCTAGAAAGGGGTATGGATATGGAGACGTGTGTGTGAGAGATTAAATTGTCTACCATGAGGAAGAAATTAGATTTTGGATGAGATGTTGGACGTATGAAAAATAATAATGTGAGACTAATTTATTACAATGATTTTACAAAGCCATGATAAAAAAAATAATAATAATAAAACACAAAATGTGTGCACCATTGCTGAGAGCAAATAATGTGGTGAAATAGCTCTTCTCAGCTTCGGGCTTCATTTTGATATGCATATCTTCATCAGTATGCTTTTAGTAGTAATTCTTGATTGCTGCTATGCTTGCCTTTATGTTCCAACTCCCTGCTTCTTCAGCATTTCAGTTATCTCTTTGTTTAATACTAGGTTTGTTTCTCCTAGTATTGTAGTTGCTTATTTTAGTTTGTTTTCCTTTTCTACAAGGATTTTTCATTTTCATTGGTGGCTTGATGGTTATCACATTGTTACCAGGGGCATGCCTCTGAGTATTGTGTAGGGTTTTGGTCCTTTTCTTTTATTAATACAATTTCTTTACTTTTCAAAAAAAAAAAACAAATTGTGGTGAAAAATAATAGAAACACAAATAAAAGATTAAAAATAAATAAAAAATTGCTCAATATCTGAAATGTTATGTTTTTCATAAATTTTAATTCGCTAATTTAAATTCATGCCCTTGTTGCCCTCAAATGTTAAATTAGACGGTGATGCAAAGACTGAGCAAAAATTAGAAAGAATATAGCACAAGGTTTAAGTATGACAGTGATGATACATAGATATATGTACACGGAAACAACGCGTGGAATCAAATAAATTGTGTAGGATTTTCTCTCTCAACTCGCAAATGACACACTTTGTTCTGAATGGGACACATTTCTTTTTTCGTCCTATTCTATTAACGCAGTAAAAGTTCACAAGTTAATAGGTTCTCTACTTTTAAATCATCTGTCCTCTTCTAAACAAGGAGGGAGGGAGGGAGGGAGAGAGAGAAAGAGATTGTACAGAGAGAGAGAATATGTACATTTGTGTACCTCACTAATTCTGACACTATACCATGAGATGCAAGAACCGCCAACGAATTCTGCTTTTCTTCTATATGCCCATAAACTTTACATTCTTTCTCCACCTGAGCTGGTGCCTTGGGGACCTTATCCTCTCTCTCTCTCTCTCTCTCTCTCTCATGCATGCATGGATCTCAAGTATGAAGTATCTGCTTTTATTCTTATCTTACAACTTAATTTATTATGCATGCTTAGTACATACATGTCATCAAAATGGTATACGGTGTTAAATATAAACGAAATAATATATATATATATATATATATATGATCCATAATATAAAAATAATACGAGGAATTAGGCCTATGTCTATTTAATGGTTATCAAATTTTATTGAAGTGTTTTCAACGGAATTATTTAGTCCAAGTCTAACAACAGCCCACAGATGGGAAAGATATTCGGTGGAAATTGTGCATTTTAAATTGTAAAATTAGCATTATGTTGAGTGCCACCAGTAATCGAGTTTCTAAATGTATTATGCTTATATTCTTATACATATATATGGGCCATTGTAATGCCACATATTGACGTAGGCATTCCTTGTTATACATTTCGCATATTTTTGCATGTAAATTATAAATGCAAGGATATATATATATATAAATAACATGTCACCAAGCAGTATGAAGCCGTACAAATATCAGTACACATATTCGTTATCTTGGCAACTTTTATTGCATATCAACTACGCACTGATTCATCTATGTCAGCTAGCCATGACATGCAAAATCTAATAGATAATATTCTCTTTTAGTCAATTATACAAAATCTACCACCATTGTAACCCTATAAATAACCCCATGGGGCTCAATCATCATCACAACAAAATCAAAGTTTTCCCCTATTCTTCACAACTCTATTATCCTAATTTCGGATACAAAACAAACACTTTGCTGTAACCAATGGAGATGGTAAAGAGAATGGTGTCCGCAAGACCACTAGTGATTTTCACTAAGAGCACTTGCTCAATGACCCACGCTGACATAACCCTCTTCAGAGACTTCGGTGCCAACCCTACCATTCACGAGCTCGATCGAATACCGAGAGGCGGAGAAATTGAGCGGGCTCTAAGGAGTCTTGGATACAAAACAGTGCCGGTTGTGTTCATTGGTGGTGAATTGGCTGGAGGACCTGATGAGATCACTAGTCTTCACCTCCAGGGGAAGTTAGTCCCATGGCTTATGCGGGCAGGAGTTATATGGATTGCTCCTGGCCCCGCCCACTAACGGCAGTTGTTATATATATATATATATATATATATATATATATATACACACATATATATTCTGCATGCATTTCCAACTATTAAATAAACCATGTTTTACTATTTACATATTAGTGCCCTCTGTGGTATCATATATATAGAGGTAGATCGAGTATCGTAATATATTAGCTATTCGAATGATCGATGACAGGATTATTGAGTAATGTATTGTATACTTGATGTTTTCTATAATATGTTGAGCTTTTGCTAGTATGAAATTTCAGCTTACAGCGTATGGTCCCTGTTTTCCATAAAGGTACTTTAGAGTTTGTAGTTTATGAATGTATGTGTATATAGGTTTGTTGGGTAACTTAGGTTGTGTTAGAAAATAACGTTGTCCTCTCATTTACACTGAAAATTCTCTCATTCCCAATCAGAAGGATTTGTTTTATTTGACGACATTACAATTCTCTCATTCCCAAGCTGATTTTTCAAAAAAAAAATAAGAAAAAAAAATTAGTGAAAAGGGTAATGGAGTTATAACCTTTTTAACACCAAGACTTGCAATTGTCACCTGAAATATTATGACATTAAAGCTTGTTTTAGATGTAGTGGTGGTAAAAACAGCCGGTACATGCATCTTAAACTTCCTAGATGAAAAAATCAAAGATTTTTGGGGCTTTTGTGCTATAGTGACTGACATATAACCCAGTTAGCACATAATTTTTGTCACTAAAACATATTTTAATTTCTTGTAGGGAAAATTCAAACAAATATTCCAACACCACCCTTGGCAGACTAACCATGAGTTAATCAACTAGTGTCCAGACACAATTACATGTATACACAGGCGCGGATCCAATTAAGGACAATTGGGACATCCGCGATGCCCCCACTAGAGTTTTCAATAATCACACTTTTTACTAAGTTTCTAATGAAGTATTCAAAAATTCCCTCCAAATTATTATGTATGCCCCCACTGAATTTTAAAATAATTATATTTATTTAGTATAGTGCTAATTTTAAAAAGTTCCCCCAAATAATGATAAATATATGTCAATTTAATTTTTTTGCTCCACTAATATTCATAGCTTCAAATGATAAATAACTTCCTCTTTTTTTATTTTTAATGTCTCCACGCTCTTTGTATTCAATTCTTTCTATCAAACACTAATACTTTTAATCAATTTATAAAATACCTTACATATTGCATTTGTTTTAGGTCATAAGTCAAAAATAAAATAGAATGATGGATTATTTTATTTCTTTAGTCTCTACTACGGTCCAACTACCATAATTTAGGAACCATAAACACGATTAAAAAGTCAAAGAATATATATTTGACAACAATACAAGCTAGACATGACTTAATACATCTCTAATATGTAACAAAATTAAATTATTATATGTATTATTGATGCAGGGGGATCCGAGTCAGACGATGCTGAGCTATCAGATTGCGCATTAATGGCGCTGGATTACCTGGAGTGGGAGGATCAGCGCAAAGATGGCAAGAAATCATGATCTAGCCTAATTGGGGCGGTTTTCGTTCACGTGTCGGTTTTTTGGCCATAACTGGAGCTACAAGTTTTCGATTCGCGCCTGTGACCCCAATTCGGAAAGCTAACTTCGGCGCGCACGTCGTGGCCACCCAGCTACGCTCAGTGCACATCGTTTCGAGCCCTGAATCCGCTGTTTTCCTTTTCAAATCTTTATTTTTAGTTAATTTTTGCTATTTATGGTAATATTTTATTTGTCAATTAGGAGATGATTCTAAACCCGATTTGGGCCAGATTTTTGGCAATCTCTTGATTTCTTTCCGTATTTCGTTTTGGTAAGACTTTTAGGGTTTTGCTATTTTTGGTAAAAATCCCACTAGGGATCGATTTTCAGCTATTTTAACCCGGCTTGTGGGTTGTTTTTTGTGATTCTTGATTATAAACAATTTTATTGAATTCTAGAGTGTTCTCTGAAATTTTGGGTCGAATTCTCCTGTTCTTTTCCTTGCAAATTACCTATTGCACTAGCCTGCAGAATAATCTTTATTCTGTCCGGCGTCAATTGGTATCAGAGCCCAGCATCTTCCTGAGGCGGTGTTTCCATCAGTTTTCGATGGCTAATTATCGTGGTCATGGTCGTGGTGGTCGTCGTGGGCAGGTTCCGATTAAGGAAGTCCCGCACCGTGATCGTAACGTTCAGGATGTTATGATTGAGGATTTGTAGAGGCAAGTGGCAGAGTTAACCCAGCGCCTGGCGGCGCAGGAAATCGGTAATCATGATGTGGAAGATTCTGATACCGATAATTCCACCTTCGAAAATTCGTATCACAATCAGTACTGTCATGGAGATCTCGGCTTCAAAGTAGACCTGTCCAAGTTTTTTGGTACGTTACAAGCTGATTGCCTTATTGATTGGTTGAATGAAGTAGAACAAATTTCCGATTATAAAGAGGTCCTAGATCGTGTGAAAGTGAAATTGGTGGCCATCAAACTTAAGGGTAAAGCATCTGCGTGGTGGGAGCAGTTGAAACGTTCGAGAAACAGGCAGGGCAAGGCCAAGATCACTGATTGGGAGAAGATGAAGAAGAAGATAAAGAGCCACTTCCTTCCCTTTGGCTATACTCAAACCCTTTTTCAACGACTTCATTCGTTGAGGCAAGGGATGAGATCAGTGGAAGATTATACGGAGGAGTTCTATCAGTTGATCGCTCGGAATGATCTGACTGAGACAGAAGAACAGATGGTGGCACGATATTTGGGGGGTTTACAACAACCTCTGCAGGATTCCCTCAGCCTTCACTTGTTGTGGATAGTTTCTGAAGCCTACCAGCGTGCCCTTGCTGTAGAGAAGCAGCAGAATAGAAGACCCGTCATCAGAAACGACCAAAGCGATGGGCCATCTCACCCTCAAGAATCCCATCCTCCCCAGCAGCCACCAAAGGGTAATCCTAACCCTACTATTAAGTATTTTCGATGTGGTGAACAGGGGCATATAGCAACCCAGTGTAGGAAGCTTGCGAGTTAGACGGGCAAAAATCTACTGCTTGAGGAAAACGTGGAAGCCAAGCCTGGGGTTTGGTATGATGAGCCAGTGTATGACGAAGAAGAAGATGAGGATGTGTTGTATGGAGACAGCCGTGAAACTCTGGTCATTCGTAAGAACCTCCTGACTCCTAGAGGCGATTCCGAAGATGATTGGTTGAGAACCAATATTTTCCACACAACCTGCATAGTGGCCGATAAAGTCTGCAAGATGATTATTGACAGTGGCAGTTGCGAGAACGTAGTCTCAGAAGACGCTGTCCAGAAATTGCAGTTGAAGACAGATCATCACCTCAAGCTATACAAACTGTCATGGCTGAATAAAGGCAGTGAGGTAACAGTAGATAGACGATGCTTATTGTCTTTTTCTGTTGGCAAGAAATATTTCGATAATGCTTGGTGTGATGTAGTATCCATGGATGCGTGTCATATACTGTTAGGCAGACCTTGGCAGTATGATCGAAGTGTGGTACATGACGGACGGAAGAATACATATTCCCTTAGCATCAGAGGAAAAAAAATTGTGTTGGCACCTCGTCGGGAAGGACCCAATCCCACCCAGGTTGTCAATAGTAACAATCTGTTTTCTATGTCCAGGTTTTTGGTTAAGCGTGAAAATGTAGTCTATGCTTTACTACCTTGTGGAAATAGTGTAACAGGTGAGGTTCCAGAATTACCCACGGAGGTCCAGCAACTGTTTTGGGAATTCTTTGATTTGATGTCAGAAGACCTTCCTCCTGGACTGCCGCCAGAAGACCTTTTTGATGTTGGTGATTTTGTTTGGGCTGTATTAACTTGTGATCGTTTCCCTATTGACGAGTCTAATAAGCTTAAGGAGCGGAGGATTAGACCCTGTGAGATATTGCAGAAGATTAATGACAACGCATACATGTTGCGTCTCCCTAGTCACTTGAAGACTTCTGATGTCTTTAATGTGAAACACCTGAGTCCTTGTTTTGTGGATTCTGCTGATGCTACTCTGAACTCGAGGATGAGTTCTTTCCAACCCGGGGTGACTGATGCATGGGGAACCGAGTTAGACGATGCCGAGCTATCAGATTGCGCATTAATGGCGCTGGATTACCTGGAGCGGGAGGATCAGCGCAAAGATGGCAAGAAATCATGATCTAGCCTAATTGGGGCGGTTTCCGTGCACGTGTCGGTTTTTTGGCCATAACTGGAGCTACAAGTGTCCGATTCGCGCCCATGACCCCAATTCGGAAAGCTAACTTCGGCGCGCACGTCGTGGCCACCCAGCTACGCTTGGTGCACATCGTTTCGAGCTCTGAATCCGCTATTTTCCTTTCAAATCTTTATTTTTAGTTAATTTTTGCTATTTATGGTAATATTTTATTTGTCAATTAGGAGATGATTATGAACCCGATTTGGGCTAGATTTTTGGCAATCTCTTGATTTCTTTCCGTATTTAGTGTTGGTAAAACTTTTAGGGTTTTGCTATTTTTGGTAAAAATCCCATTAGGGATCGATTTTCAGCTATTTTAACCCAGCTTGTGGGTTGTTTTTTGTGATTCTTTATTATAAACAATTTTATTGAATTCCAGAGTGTTCTCTTAAATTTTGGGTCGAATTCTCCTGTTCTTTTCCTTACAAATTACCTATTGCACTAGCCCGCAGAATAATCTCTATTCTGTCCGACGTCAATTATTTAATGTAAATTATGTTTTAATAATTTTTATTCTTTGCTTACGCCCCCACTTTTTTTTTCTAGATCTGTCACTGTCTATACCCTCAACTTCGCTTCTCATTCATTTAATCCAAAAACTACACCTACAACTTCAACTTTCAGTCTTTTTTGGTCTATTTATATGTAATTTTCTCAATCCCAACACCACCAGCATTACCACCACTTCAGTTGTCGCCGCATGCAACATTGTCATCATCTCCACATTGCCACTTTTCTCTGAATTCTCTTAGCTTTTCACGCAATACCAGTTGGATCCCTTCCCACCGTCAACTTTTAATTCCTCCTTTTTAATCGTTCTTTTTCAATCCATCAATTTTTTAAATCTTTTATTTAAGACCAATATCCTTGCCGCTCCACCCACCAGCACCATCCCCTTTTTCCTATACTTCCTTCACTCAAGTAAACCAAATGCACCACAACCAATTGCAAAATCCTTGATTCACCATATACACATTGGAATTTTGGAACATGCATGGTCTATTTGCCCAAGAAATATAAAGTAAATGTTGTTGTCCGTATGTAATCAAACACTGTGTATATATATAAACAAGTTGTAAAGTTGTATAACGGAAGACTTTATATATATAAACAATTTGTATACTAGAGGATTCTATATATATGTAAACAATTTGTATATCAAAGGACTGTTTATATATATCAAAGGACTATATATACATATAACTTATAAAACAGAGGACTAGATATGTATATAGTTTATATAACAGATGACTATATCTATATATAAACCAGAATAAACACGATACGTTCAATGTATGTAAATATATAATTAAATAGAGTGTATATATTCTAACATATATAATAAAAACTGTAAAGGGAGGAATAAAACCGAACTTACAGGATAGTCCAGAAATCAAAGATTGAAACAATAGGTTAATCCGAGCCCTGTGTGATACCACAGTTTCCTTAAGGCAAATTTGCTCCCTCTCCGGTGCTCAAGGTTTACGAACAATGGCCTCCCAAGATAGAACGGATTTAGTTTTCAAAGAAGAATAACTCCAATCTTTGAAAACCAGCGAACACAATTTCTGTGTTTGTACTCAAAGCAAACTATTCTAAAATATGTATATGTATGCAGGAAGAGAGAGAGGAAGAAGAAGAAGAGGATAAAGTCCCCTGAAGCATCTAGAAAATGAAATGTGCAGTCTTATTTTTAGACTACCAAGGATTGTGACTTAATAGTCACACCCTTTAGTCAAAGGTATTCTAACCGTCATATAGTCACACCCCTTAGTAATTAAGATAACTAATTTCTCATTCACAATTTTCCAACAATCCCCCACATGAATGGAAATTAGATTTTCAACATGTAAGTGAATATGCAGACACTAGTTCGAGTACAATGAAAGGTTACTGTATCAGGATAAGTAGCCTTAGAGCCTTGAACTTTCCCTTGCGAAAGACTATCGGATTTACTGGCTAATCAGTGGACATGATGCCTTGAACTGTTAGCTGTTTGTGTAAACCAAGACAATAGAATTCACACAGTTCCCCTTCGAACACAGTTGGTTCTCACGATTGTGTCCATTTTGGCCTTGGACATCACTTGGTTTCATAAGTAATTGTCAGAGAATTTTGCCTTCAAAAAATCCTCCTAGAAGCGGCCCCTTCTACTCACATAGGTGATTCTATTAGGAATTCTTCCTCACTTGGATTTGTCCAAGTCATAGACATCATTAAAAGCATAGCTTACCCTAAAATATGCATTGCCTCATCATAGGAATGGGAATGAGTTTAATTTAATCTCCACAGTGCTTTTAACTAAGTCACGCACAATTTGGTTGTCCCTTTGAACCTAGATCTTGGGATCTCCAGTCAACTAGGTTGGGTTGCCATTATGGTGTCTTTTAACCCAGAGGCTTCAAGCCCATTCCTCTCGATGATCTTTCCACTTGCTCTCTTGTGAAACCTTTAGTTAACGGATCCGCTATATTATCCTTAGACTTTACATAGTCAATGGATATTATACCATTTGAGAGCAATTGTTTCATGGTATTATGTCTACAACGGATATGTCTAGACTTACCATTATACATGTGATTTTGAGCTCTTCCAATCATAGATTGGGTGTCACAATGTATACAAATAGCTGGCACTGGTTTCTGCCAGTTTGGAATGTCCTCTAAAAAGTTACAAAGTCATTCTGCTTCTTCTCCAGCTTTGTCCAATGCAATGAATTCAGATTCCATTGTGGACCGAGCAATACATATTTGTTTTGAGGACTTCCAAGACACAACTGTACTTCTAAGAGTAAAAATATATCCACTAGTGGATTTTGAATCTTTGGAGTCAGATATCCAATTAGCATTACTATATCCTTCAAGTACAGCTGAATATTTTGTATAATGCAAACCATAATTTTGAGTATACTTCAAGTATCCCAAAACTCTTAGTATTGCATTCCAATGACATTTACCTGGGTTGCTTGTGTATTGACTCAGCTTACTAACAGAGTATGCTATATCAGGTCGAGTACAATTCATAACATACATTAAACTTCCTATGATACGAGCATATTCCAATTGTGAAATGCCTTCATCCTTGTTCTTAGAAAGTTTAATGTTTACATCCACAGGTGTCTGTTTTGGACTTATCCCATACTTCTTAAACTTGTCAAACATTTTCTCTATATAGTGAGATTGGGATAACACAAGTCCTTCTGATGTTCTGGAAATTTTAATTCCTAAAATAACATCAGTTATGCCAAGATCTTTCATGTTAAATCTACTCTTTAGTATTTGTTTCGTAGATTTGATTACATCATTATTACTGCATATAATAAGCATGTCATCCACATATAGGCATAAAATGACATATGCATTATGATAACTCTTGACATAAACACATTTGTCACATTCATTTATTTTGAACCCATTTTACATCATAACACTGTCAAATTTCTCATGCCATTATTTTGGCGCTTACTTTAGTCCATACAATGATTTTATAAGCCTACACACTTTTCTCTCTTGGCCAGGAGAAATGAACCCCTTGGGTTGTTCTTTATATATTTCATCATCTAATTCACCATTTAGAAATGTTGTTTTTACATCCATTTGATGCATTTCTAATCCATTTAAAGCTGCTATGGCAATTAGCATGCGAATGGATGTTATTCTCGTAACTAGTGAATAAGTGTCAAAATAATCCAACCCTTTATTTTGCCTATAGCCTTTAGCTACAAGTCTTGCCTTATACTTGTCAATTGATCCATCAGCCTTCATCTTCTTCTTGAAGATCCACTTACAACCTAATGGTTTATTGCCTGGTGGAAGATCTACCAGTTCCTATGTATGATTTTGCATAATGGACTCAATTTCACTATTCACAGCTTCTTTCCAATAAACTGCTTCAGGTGAAGACATGGTCTCCTTATAGGTTTGAGGTTCATTCTCTACCAGATTGATAACAAAATCTGACCCAAATGACTTAGTGATTCTTGCTCTTTTGCTTCGTCTGGGTTCTATAGATTCTTGGTCTATATGTTCCTGACTATCTTGAGTCATATCACCAAATGACCTTTTCTGTGAACTTGAATCTGATGTCCTTTTATATGGAAATATATTTTCAAAGAATGTAGCATTCCTTGATTCAATTATCGTATTTACATGTACATCAGAAATCTCACATTTATTAACAAGAAACCGATATGCATTGCTATTGTGGGCATAACCAATGAATACACAATCCACGGTTTTTTGTCCTATTTTCACATTCTTAGGTTTAGGAATTGCCACATTTGCTAAGCACCCCCACACTTTTAAGTATTTATAGGAAGACTTATAACCTTTCCAAAACCCATATGGGGTTTTAATGGTTTCCTTATGAAGCACTCGGTTAAGAATATAATTAGCATAAAGTATAGCTTCCCCCCACAAGTTTTGTGGTACTCCTGAAATTAACATAATTGTTATCACTTTTTAAAGCTTTTATCTTTCTGCTAAGTTGACTCTAAACTTCATTTTTATTATGTTTAAAACATAATTGTCTCATCTTTGCTTCTTAGCAAATATATATAACAATATCTTGTGCAATTATTTATAAAAGTAATAAAATATTTTTTACCTCCTCTAGTTTGCAAAAAACTTTAAGTCATAGATATCACTGTGAATTAATTCTAGAGGATCGATACATCTTTCAACGTTTTGAAAGAATGTTCTTGTCAATTTTGATTCCATGCAAGTCTCACATTAATAATTAGGATCATTTACTGATTCAATTCCCTAAATGAATCAAATCGGAATACATAATATGCAATAATTTATAACAAGAGACATATGCATGATTATGTATATAATCTCAATAAACATGTATGATTTCAAATAAAATATAATCCTTAATCATGCCATACACATCATCAAACATATAATATAATTAACTATGATGATAACAACATATAATTGGCATACCAAAAATAAGGCACAAAACAGATCTGAAGTATACATGTCATATAATAAAGAATCACAACAAAATAGAAGAAATAAAATAAATACATATTTCTTCTTTAAACTTCACACCCGAAATGTGTAATTCTTATCATTCTAGAATAAAATCATATAAGATATTGAAACTTTAATTTGATAATATCAAATATAATTCTAGAATAAAATAAAAATACTATGGTTTTGTAGAAATTTTTTTTTTTTTTTTAAATTAGTGTGTTTTCACAATGAGATTGTCTCGATATATAAAAAGAGTTGGTTACTACTCATGTAACCCCAATCATAACCACAAGGGTCATGATATTTTAAATAAATTGGTACAACGTTATCAGATACCATTATCATAATTAATATAAGATATCACAGTGAAGAGTTGTGAATAATCAATGTATCACGTATTAGCACTTTATATACTTAACCACCGTTAAGACACCCGTTCTATCACTTCATACTTAAATATCGATATCAAAAGTTACATTTTTCCAAGTATCTATATATACATATATATATATATATATAGATCGATATGCATTTTAATAAAATATTTGTAAAAACTAATTTTACAGATCATCAATTCAAAATCTATATACACCAGAACAGATATGCAATGATCACGTACACCACATACTGCACATGCATTAAAACAACTTTTGTTATTTATGTGCATTAACATTTTATAATCACTGAAAATCTAATCCATGAAAAATAATTATATTTATTTAGTATAGTGCTAATTTTAAAAAGTTCCCCCAAATAATGATAAATATATGTCAATTTAATTTTTTTGCTCCACTAATATTCATAGCTTCAAATGATAAATAACTTCCTCTTTTTTTATTTTTAATGTCTCCACGCTCTTTGTATTCAATTCTTTCTATCAAACACTAATATTTTTAATCAATTTATAAAATACCTTACATATTGCATTTGTTTTAGGTCATAAGTCAAAAATAAAATAGAATGATGGATTATTTTATTTCTTTACTCTCTACTACGGTCCAACTACCATAATTTAGTAACCATAAACACGAATAAAAAGTCAAAGAATATATATTTGACAACAATACAAGCTAGACATGACTTAATACATCTCTAATATGTAACAAAATTACATTATTATATGTATTATTTAATGTAAATTATGTTTTAATAATTTTTATTCTTTGCTTACGCCCCCCACTTTTTTTTTTCTAGATCTGTCACTATTTATACCCTCAACTTCGCTTCTCATTCATTTAATCCAAAAACTACACCTACAACCTCAACTTTCAGTCTTTTTTGGTCTATTTATATGTAATTTTCTCAATCCCAACACCACCAGCATTACCACCACTTCAGTTGTCGCCGCATGCAACATTGTCATCATCGCCCCATTGCAACTTTTCTCTCAATTCTCTTAGCTTTTCACGCCACACCAGTTGGATCCCTTCCCAACGTCAACTTTTAATTCCTCCTTTTTAATCGTTCTTTTTCTATCCATCAATTTTTTAAATCTTTTTGTGAAGACCAATATCCTTGCCGCTCCACCCACCAGCACCATCCCCTTTTTCCTATACTTCATTCACTCAAGTAAACCAAATGCACCACAACCAAATTGCAAAATCCTTGATTCACCATATACACATTGGAATTTTGGAACATGCATGGTCTATTTGCCCAAGAACTGTAAAGTAAATGTTGTTGTCCGTATGTAATCAAACACTGTGTATATATATAAACAAGTTGTAAAGTTGTATAACAGAAGACTTTATATATATAAACAATTTCTATACTAGAGGATTCTATATATATGTAAACAATTTGTATATCAAAGGACTGTTTATATATATCAGAGGACTATATATACATATAACTTATAAAACAGAGGACTAGATATGTATATAGTTTATATAACAGATGACTATATCTATATATAAACCAGAATAAACACGATACGTTCAATGTATGTAAATATATAATTAAATAGAGTGTATGTATTCTAACAGATATAATAAAAACCGTAAAGGGAAGAATAAAACCGAACTTACAGGATAGTCCAGAAATCAAAGATTGAAACAATAGGTTAATCCGAGCCCTGTGTGATACCACAGTTTCCTTAAGGAAAATTTGCTCCCTCTCCGGTGCTCAAGGTTTACGAACAATGGCCTCCCAAGATAGAACGGATTTCGTTTTCAAAGAAGTAACACTCCAATCTTTGAAAGCCAGCGAACACAATTTCTATGTTTGTACTCAAAGCAAACTATTCTAAAATATGTATATGTATGCAGGAAGAGAGAGATGACGAAGAAGAGGATAAAGTCCTCTGAAGCATCTAGAAAATGAAGTGTGCAATCCTATTTATAGACTACCAAGGATTGTGACTTAACAGTCACACCCTTTAGTCAAAGGTATTCTAACCGTCATATAGTCACACCCCTTAGTAATTAAGATAACTAATTTCTCATTCACAAATTTACAACCAGAACAAGTATTAAGAGTGACTTGATCGATTTTCATATGGATATTTTAATTTTTCTTGTTGTAGGTGAGAAATAATAATAATAAAAAATTATGATATAAACAAACAGAGGCAAAGAATGTGTTGAGTCGAGAGTTAATGTTGTGGAATAGATAAAATAGCGGGGGCTGAGTCGGCAACATCTACAGTAGTGGCAGAAGGGGAAGCGTTAGTGAGGTTGTAATAAAGCGATATGGAATGACGAGAAATGTGATGTGCAGCAGCTAGAGGCCCTATATATTTTTTCATCTAGTTAGGGTTTTAAAATTTGTGCGTAGATGTACATGAGGGTATTATCGGTATTTTATTTTTATTATTTTAACTATTGTTAACTTAATTACTTTTGTTTAGGATAGGGGTGGTAGGAGTAAAGTCAATAAAATTGCAGGGGGCTTAACCAAGTTTTTCATGCTACTTTCATCTGAGATCTTATACTCAACACTTTAGGGGAGGTCAGAGTAATTTACTAGAAAAATTACATCTCATAATGAAAGGCGACAATCCCAGAAAACAAACAAAAAAAACTTATACTTATAGATGACTAACTGTATTTCGGCTTACGTTTGTCTGTTGACACCCTAATATGGCAAGTGACATGGCAAAGGGATTTGGTGAAGTGGGCTAGATTTAATGGGGTTTGGGCTTATATTATGAGTTTAAATGGATTAGGAAGGATAGGTTTCAGGCTTATATTGCAGGTCATGACAAGATAAAGGAATTTGCCAAGTTGGGCCAAGAATTAGTAACGAAATACAAAGCTCATTAATCCAAAAAATAAGACATACACAATTTTATGTTGAACAGGAGAGTTCCATTGCAAGGGTGGTTGTCAAATATATTTACTTGAATTTGAAAGAAGATAAGGTCAAAGATGAAGATAAAATGGTTACATTCAATAGAGTGATTTGTCTCAGTTCAATTTTAAATTATCTTTGGATTTAAATTTAGATAGATAGGTTGTTATTGCATACAAATATTTAGGAATTTGTTACTGTATATTATTATAAATAAAGACCTTCATGCTACTTCGTAGAGGGTCTCACACCAATCAATCAAACATTACAATTACTTCAATTGTCATTTTTATTTTCAAACTCTCGTTATTATTTTTCTTGTCAAGTCTTTAATTTCCAAGCCTTGTTACTTACGTTTCAGTCAATTAATTCATTTTCCAATCATTGCTTTCTTTCAAAATTGTTATTTTAAGTTATTTCAATTCCAAAACTCTTTTCAATTCAAGCACCATTTATTTTCTTCAAGTCTTTATTTTAAATTCGGAATTGCAATTTCAATTATTCAAGTTATTTTGATTAAAGCAAAAGTTTTTTCTTTAAATTCAAGTTTTTCATTCAAGCCATTATTTTTGTTTACTTTACATTCTTCACTTTTCATCCAAACATACCGATTGTTTGCGTGAAATTTGTGATTTCCAATGTTACATTCTCAATTGGTTTAAGTCCTCTTAATTGAGGAACAAAAAAGTACCTAAAGTAGGAGTTTCATGTTCTCCCTCCTACGCCTTGCCCGAGAAGTCAAAAACCAAGGAGACTATCTTTGCTTTTCGATCAACCTCTGGAGCCGAGGTCAAGGTTCATGGCACGCCCGTGCAAATCGACATAATCGGCCGACCTAGCTGATTTAGGAGGAAACATTGTCTCTGGCAATTATAGAGTTTATAGGCGGTAATAAGTCGAAATTATATGATTTCAATTAATTACAAAATGATATTATAAATGAAATTGAAAATATTTTTATGGCATGACAATATAATTAGCGGGGCTGAAGATATTTAACTATTTATTGAAGAAAAAATTAATAACATGTCGTGGTTGCATAATCATCACGTGTTAACAAATTTTGGTCAATTTTGACAATTACCCTAATCAGTTCAAGTATATGCAAATTACCCTACTTAGTTCAAGTATAAACAATGCAATAATCTTCTTAAGTCAAAATAAATGATAAATGAATAAATTCCTAGCAAATTGATGATTAGTGTTAGCAAAAATTAAGTTTGATCTCTTCATTGTGCATCATTTTTCATAACGTACATCATTTGTCACGACGACAATGGTCAATATGTAGTGAAGTTTTTACATTGTCATTCGTCCTTTGTTCTATTCTATGAGCTTCAATTTCGTGCACCTTGGGCTGCAGGTCATAACTTTTATTGTCTGATGAAAAAATAAAAAATACATACATGGACTTTTATATTGCAATCTGCTATATGCTATCTCACGAAATTAAATTCATGAAGTTCTATGTGTGTGTTATATAAAAGTATGAGGGTAATTCTTTTGGAGATGGAGAAGATGAGAAGTTGAAGACGAAGATGGATTTGGGAAAGAGAGAAGATCAAAAGTTATAGATGGAGAAGATGGGGATGTGATTGAATTGGGCGGGAAAGCTGTGTATAGGCACCTATGCATTGCGTCAAACGGAGTCTTGTTTTGTTTGCTTTTGTTTTTATTTATTTATTTTAACTTACGAAAACGCATCATTTTGACTAAAACAACATAATTTTTTTTATTACTGCAGCAACAATAATTGTAGATGATCTAGGTCCGTGTCATGAAGTAATTATATGCGAGGAACTACCCTCGTCTTCATATTTATCCTTTGGCATCTAAAGTGGACATTCTTTTTCCAACATGCCTCGGGTCCTAGTACTACTCGTATCATCACTCTCTCTCAACAACGTACAACCATTTTTCATATCATATTGTGTGCTTTCTCGTACGTCTATTGTTGATGCAATTTTCGCTCTACTCTCGAATATATCTTATTGAGGATCTAATGCCATATTTATATAAAGAACAATGGGTTTTTTGGCCCATTTTTATTATGATTAGATCCCTTAATTATAGGGATCTGATTTACATTGCATATTTGTCTCAATTATCCCACCTAAATTGGGTTTTGAACTTGCTTGCCAAGAAACTTTAGAATATTCCTTTAAGTAGGTTGGACTTTGATGCTATCAGTCCTGACATTCTTTATTGGGACTATTCCTTAGTTGGGCCTGAATTTCTAGTCTTTACACTAGTCGCTACGGGTTTGACCTAATGTCTCATGGGCCTGACCCGAATGTTTTTAGGTTTTGACATGATCCGCGTTTTAACAGGTGTACAGAAGTTGGTAGGGTGACGTCATGATAATGATGAGCTAGTTTTCTTGTGGGATTTAAATTTCAAACTTACGACTGACCTTCCTTGTCCTCTGCACCCACCCTCATTAGGAAGTTGCAACGCCTCCAATGGCATTAATGGTGTCGGTTAGGTAAGATTCCCCTACCTCTATAAAAACCTCCTTCATTTTATAATTAACACTTCCTCGTTCTAAAACACTCTTGTGTTTGCTTGCATCTTTCATATTTTCTCTCCATTTTTCTGGGTTTGGTTATTGAGGCTTTCTTCGACGATCAATTTTGGCAACCTCCCTTTGTTTGTGTAATTGTTTCAAACTTCTTATTCTTCTAATTGATCATGTCTGAATCAAGCGCTACTATATCCAGTGAGGGATTTCCCCATCAAAATCCTGGCGAAACTGTTAAGGTCCATACCCCTGAGGACCTCCCCATCTTGTTTGCCACCGATGAGGCTACTGACGATATTGAAGAACCTCATCTATATAACTCTGACCATAGCCTAGTTGACCAACAAAAGACCCCCAACATTAAATCCTTGAAAAAAATTGGTCATGCCTCCCAAGGGGGTGGAGTTTGAGGCCTATGACCCTGATTTGGACTTAACCCATGGGGAAGGGGTTGGTCTAAATGATATACTTATTTCCTTCAACCAAGTTAGGCTTATTAGGTTTCCCCTTCACCCCATTTTTAATTTTATTTTCTTTACTTTGGGTCTAACCCCTCTCCAGGTCAACCCAAACTTCTTTCGCATCATTTCCATGCTAATTTTGGCCAATTATGATAAGGGGTTGCAACTGGGTTTTGATGATCTTCTCCACTGCTACCAATTTTTGGGCCTATCTGGTTGTACGGGGAGGTACATTTTCTATCCCTTTAAGGGCTGGGGCATCTGCATCGATATTGAAAAATATGAGAAGTACTGGAAGGAGCAGATGGTCCTGGTTAAGGGACCCTGGGCTTATCCTCACTCCTCCCTTTTCCCCATCCCCAATAACTTTGGCTCTATCAGATTCCCATAATAAAATATTCTCCACGGCCACAATGTGTCATGACTGTACCGCAATTGTGACCTCCACAAAGCTGAGTACATTTATGAGATTTACGGCATAGGTAATAAGGCAGTTGTCTCCAATGACGTTCAACGAAGGATTAAGTTGATAAAGAATAAGGTTTGATCTGAGCGTCTATCATATATTAATCTGACTCTTGCTAATTTGCACGATATAACCAAGCAAGGAGCCTCTATCGACATGTTTCGCCTGAACCGCCCCCTGATCCTAGATGACGACATAGAGATAATTCCAGATCCTGCCACATAGGCAGCCTCCTCTTTTGCTCCCTTGGAAACCCAAGGGATATGTTCTGCCATGATTCAGACAACCCTCCCCTCCTTATTCCAGCAACCCTTTTCTTATACGCGTCACGCTGCCGAAGAGAGGCTTGCAAAAATGTAGAAGCAAAAAGGAAAGGCTTCTAAGTCGAGTGGGGGCAGCCCCACTTCTATGAAAGTGATGACAGCCAGGGCTAAGTCCCTCTAGAGCAATGAAGACTTGGATTCTTTGAAGGCTCTTGATGGCCCTGATCTACCCAACAAAGTCATGGGCACGATAATGAGGGTATGTCTTTTTTCCTTATCAGCTTCTATTATCATGTTTTCTATTTATGTGTTATTTTCACAATTTCTGACAGGTTTTCTTTATGTTTTCTCCAGGCATTTTATAGTGTGAGTGCTTTGTGCTTGGCATATGAGTCTCATGATGATGAAATGGCCCGCCTCAGGGCTACTATATCCCTGGCAGATGGCAGGGAGAGTCTGCTGATTAAGGAGGTTGATGCCCTGAAGGAGGAGCTGGCTGTTGTGAAGGAAGGTAAAGCTAAAACAGATCTTGAGAACGAGGATCTCAAATATCGGTTGACCCTTTCTCACTCACAGCTGGAGATCTGCAAAGTGGGGGGGCTGACCATGGACGATCGCTACGAGGTCATCAACAACAATGTTGGTGGTGAGTTCGGGCGTAGTGGCTTCCTCAATGCCCTCAAGGAGCCCGGGAAATGGAAGTACAAAGACCCTGAGGCTATGGATCCTCATCTGGGGGTGAAGCCACCTTATAAGGCTCCTGAGCCTACCCCTGCTGAGAATCGTTTCTCAGAATTTCTTACAGATGCCGCTCTTAGAGAGATTGTGGACAGCTTGGGGCCTGAGTTTAGATCTAAGACCAAGTCTTAGATCCTCAATTCATTTTCTTCTTTTATAGCCTTCAGGCATTTTTGTAGCATCAGGGGCAAAAATTTGTAAAAGCTCTTTTATCTTTAATGGAATTGTGCTTTTATGCTATATGTCTTCTATTTTGTTTTTTTTTTTTTTTTGTTTTTGGATGAGACAAACCAAAAGGTTCTGACAAAATTTTGAATCTACCTAGGTTACATGCCTTTGTTAAATTAAATTAGAAATATTATATCAGTGTGCCTTAGGCATGTAACCTTTGGTTGATGTAAAATTTCATTCTAACTCAGGCGTAGGTCTCTGTAAATTTTCTCATTTAGGAATTACTTTCCTCCCAGGCATATGCCTTTGGTAATTTTCATACTTAGGAATTAAATTCCTCTTTTGTATGACTCAGGTGTACGCCTCTGCTAATTTTAAGAATTATATTCCTCTCAGCCATATGCCTCTTGTAATTTTCATACTTAGGAATTAAATTCCTCTTTTGTATGACTCAGGCGTACGCCTCTGTTAATTTTAGGAATTATATTCCTCTCAGGCATATGCCTCTGGTAATTATCATACTCAGGAATTAAATTCCTCTTTTCTATGACTCAGGTGTACGCCTCTATTAATTTTAGAAATTATATTCCTCTCAAGCATATGCATCTGGTAATTTTCATACTTAGGAATTAAATTCCTCTTTTGTATGACTCAGGCATATGCCTCTGTTAATTTTAGGAATAATATTCCTCTCAGGAATATGCCTCTTGTAATTTTCATACTTAGGAATTAAATTCCTCTTTTGTATGACTCAGGCGCATGCCTCTATTAATTTTTGGAATTATATTCCTCTCAGGCATATGCCTCTTGTAATTTTCATACTTAGGAATTAAATTCCTCTTTTGTATGAGTCAGACGTATTTCTTTGTTAATTTTAATATTCTTTGTTTACATATGCTTTGATCTAAAAAATGAGATAAACGCTATTAAAAGCTTTACTTGAATCTGAAACCAGGCCTGAGCCTCTTTTATTGATCGCATACTATGTAAAAAAAAATATTAGAAAACATAGTGTAAACCTAGGGAATTTATGTAAAACAATAACCTATTATAGGGGAGTACCTCTTTAGTCGGGAGATATTCTGTGAGTTGGGTTCCATACGACCGTTAGCGTTCCTTAATCGGTAGGCCTCTATTTCGATGACTTCTGTCACTGTATAGGGGCCTTCCCAATTTTCTCGAAGCTTGCCAATGAGCCCAATCTTTTTCTTGAGGGCCATATCTCTGACCTGGAACTCTCGTCTTTTTACCTTCTGGTTGAAGCTCTTTTTGACCCTTTGGTGATACTCAGCTAATCTGATGGCTGCCTTTTATCATTTTCCCTCTAAACTATCAAGAGCATGTACTAGATTCTGATCATTCTGATCTTCTTGGTAAGCCTCCATCCTTATGGTTGGAACCACCTACTCTGCTGGAATTACAACTTCTGCTCCATATGTCATGGAGAATGGGGTCTCACCAGTCGGGATTCTCGGGGTTATTCTATATGACTAGAGGACCTCAGGCAACTTGTCAGAACATGTTGTCCTTTCGCATCTTCTAATTTTTTCTCAGTGTGTTCAGGATCGTTCTGTTTGATCTCTCAGCCTAGCCATTTCCCTGTGGGTACCCAACTGAGGAGGTTTCAAGCTGTATGCCATGCTGGTCGCAGAAGGCCCTGGTCCACTTGTTGTCTAGATTTATTCCGTTGTCGATCATAATGACTCTTGGAGCCTCGAAGCGACAAATGATATTTGTCCAGATGAATTTGATCACATGCCTGTGTGTGATCATTGAGTAGGATTCTGCCTCTGCCAGATTAACTTCTCTTAACGCCTTTGGCAACAGTCCCATAATGTCAATCCCCAATTGGGAAAAAGGATGTGGATTGAGTGTGGGGTTTAGGAGTTCAGGTGGAGGGTGGATGTTATCTCCGTGGATCTGGCACTTGTGGTATCTTTGAACAAAAGCCTTAGTATCCTGAGAGAGATAGGGCTAGAAATAGCCCTGATTTAGTACATTATGAGCGAGGGACCTACCTCCTGAGTGGTTTCCACACACTACTTTGTTGATCTATTTTATTATCGCCTCAGCTTCTGAAGGGGTGAGTCACTTAAGGTAAGGTCCCCCGAAGGACTTTCAGTATAGTTGACGGTTAATGAGGGAATACCTAGCAGACTTCATTCGAATCTTGCGAGCTTTGAACTTAAGTTCGGGCAGGACTCCATCCCTCAGGTAAGATACGATCGGGTCCATCTAGTTGGGTTCACATGGTATTATGCAAACGCTCTTTGGCTGCTGAATGCTAAGAGTCTCAAGGTAGTCTATCGGAGCTACCCTTGTCAGATCCTGAGTATTGGATGAGGGCATGTTGGCCAAGAGGTCAGTATTCTCATTCTCTCCTCTAGGCACCTGATCAAGGCTGAATTGGCCAAAGTGACTTAGTTGTTCCATAGCTAATGCTCTATGTGAGTCGTTGTATATTTTCAGATGTCTAATCTGGAGACTTTGACACAACCTAATGCCCGCCAACAGTGGTTCGTATTTTGCTTCATTATTTGAAGCTGGAAATTCTAGACGGGCAGATTGCTGTATTTTAGTGCCGTCAGGAGTAATAACCTCCTGCCCAATTCCAGCCCCAGATGCCCCAACCGATCCATCAACAAACAGGCTCCACTTTAGTTCATCCAACTCTGGATGCCCTGCCTCTAGTTCTGCTTTTAAGAGAAAATTTGCAAGTTCTTATCCTTTAATGGTTATCCTTGGTACGTAAATGATGTCGAAGATGCCTAGCTCAATTGCCCATCTGGTAATTCCCCATATCAGGTCTAGTTTGGACAAAGCTAATTTTTCAACTATATAGTCAAAGATCAATTAATTTTCCCATAGTGAATATATGCATGGGCTTATAGGTCATGATCGTAATTCTCAGTTTCAATTTCACTAATTCATTCACCTATGTACAACCAAATCATCTCACTAACTCAATCTAATCATTATTTTTAAGAGTGAGAATATCGCATACTACTCATAAATCATAATGTTTGTACTATCATCATGAGATTTCTGTAAAAAGGCTCTGAGCTTACTAAGGGTGGTTCCAGGGTGGCTTGGACTAATGTTTGTAGTCCTTTCAATGAAGGAGGGTTGGCCATTAAGGATTTGGAAAAGTGGAACTATACAGCTATGTCTAAACACATTTGGTCTTTACTTCATGGTGATTTTCTTTCATTGTGGGCTATTTGGGTTAAGAATTTCCTTATTAAGAATAAAAGTTTTTGGGAGTTGGGCATTCCTAGGAATTGTTCATGGACTTGGAAGCAACTTTTGAAGACGACAGAGATTATTAGGCCAGGCATTAAGTATATTATAGGTGATGGAAGATCTACCTATTTGTGGTATGACAATTGGCACCCACAAAGTCCCTTATGCTCCATTTTCTTGCCTAGCATGATTAGAAGTTCAGGCCTTGGAAATAATGCAACTGTTAGTAGGTTCATTATTGCTTCAGGTTGGCACTTTCCAGCATTGAACTCTCAAGCTTGGGTTGATTTCAAGAATTAGTTTCCTACTACTATTGTTCCTGATCAATGCAAAAGAGATGTTGTTATTTGGCTTCCTACCAGAGGAAAGTTTAGCATTGATTCTGCTTGGGAATTTTATAGATATAAAGCCTCTATGGTTGATTGGAGTAAGGTGATTTGGTATAAATATCATGTCCCTAAGCATTATTTTATGCTTTGGCTAGTGCATCTTAACAGAATCCCATCTCTTCATTTTTTGCTTTCTATTAGCATGATCACCATCAGATTATAAGTTCTGTGGTTTAAGAGTTGAAGATATGGTCCATCTTTTCTTTCAATGTGGATTTACTCAAAGGCTCTGGAATTGTATTGCTAAAAAGGGATTTCTTGAATGGCCAGATGGACACTGGGGCCTGTTAATGCAATGGATGTGTACTAATTTAGCTTATAATTCTATCATAGCAGTGATTAATAAGCTTTCATTTGCTGCCACTGTTTATGAAGTTTGGCTTGAAAGAAATAGGAAAGTGTTTACTTCAGAGTATAGTTCAATGTAGGAACTTTGCAAGAGGATTGTGAATAGGATCAGATTTGTTCTCTTCCCTCTACAACAATTCACCAGTTCTCAGATGAATTTAGCCTTAGTCTAGGAATGGGACTTGCCCTCTACTATTCTCTCATGTGTTTCTCCATGACCATCTTGCATAATCTGTTGATTAGTTGGTGTGGTTTTAGCATGCAATGGAAATATGTGTCAAAGTTTGCAGACCTTGGTACTGAGTTATCTTCTTTTGCTTATGTCATTTTAATCAGTTGGTGTGGGTTTAGCATACAATGGAAGCATATGCTTAAGAGTGCAGATGATACTGAACTATATTTTATTGCTTCTATTCTTCTGCTATGGATGGGGCTACTGCATTCTCCTATCATAAAGAGTTGGCTTGTTAATTATTTTGGTTTAGTTTGGATCATCTTTAGCTACTCTTTGTATCCTAGATTAGTCGGATGTGTTATGTTTTTTTTTATTTGGTGCCTTTTTTTGTTTTCATATTAATCTGGGGTATGCCCCTATGCACCTGTAAGGCTTTTGGCTTTGTGTTTTTATAATGTTCTCCTCACTTTTCAAAAAAAAAAATCATAAACGTAATCTCAATCAACTTGTAATGCAAAATACTCATGCATTAAAACAAAGAATTATTCAATTTTTTTTCAATCATTCCTTATAGCCTTATAGCCAACTATACCTTCCCCCCAAACTTAAATTAAACCATGTCCTCATGGTCACAATCATATGCGTGACAAATAATATAATTACCCTTGAAGCATAATTCCGGTCTTTCAACAATATAACACTTGTTCTCCTCCCCAGACTTGTTTCGGGACACCTATAGAAATATTCAACAAAGCACACATACCCAATCTCATAGCAAGGGAAGAAATTCATCATTTTCCGAAAAATCATTACTCAATATAATACAAGGAATGAATTTTTTATTGAATAAAATAAATAATGATTTGGCCTTAAGGGCCTAGAATCTATAGGAATTTAATTTTGCAACCTATCTACCGAAACATAAACCTCCTAAACCTACAAACCCTAATCCAACTATGACTCTTATTCATCCATTTCTCCGACGTGTCATCATTAACTTTCACTTGAAAAACACCCCCAAGAAGCCTTGATAGTAGATTCCACTTCAAGCCATTCAAAGTCTGCTTCTTTGTAACACTTTATGAACGACAAACACTTCTCATTCATCTCTCCCAATCTATAGCCCAATTGCTTCTCAAGAATCCTTGATATCAAAAATGGATATGGGAGATAAACCTCCATCAAATCCCAACCTTTTACCTCTCTTTTCATAATCCTTTACACCATCATCATGTTTCCCATGATTAACTTCGGTATCGCTACCCAATATCCTTTAAGCATGCAATACATGACTTTAATAATTGTATGTCCTTTCCAACTCGTTCTATGATTTTGACATACTTGTGATTTAAGCACACAATCTAGATACAGTAGATCCGGGTTTAAAAGGTAATCATCCACACTCTCGTCCTCATACTTCAGAATAAGCATATCATATATTTCTATAATCATATCCGCCTCTGAGACTGTCCATTCCTTCGGGACTAACTTAAACTTCTTAAGTGATCCAGACACCAAAGTGGTATTTTCCACGTTTTTGAAATTACTTCTTCATCAACCATTACAGGATCACTCCACTCATCAATATTCACCTTTATTACTTCTCGTCCCTTCGGTCTTTTCATGGTCATCCTTTCATAAAACCTCCAAACCAAATTCGGATATACTCTTAAGCCTGTCGGACTCTCCAAATTCTCCAACCCTCTTTCTCGTGGCAACTTCACTCCTGGTTTTACCAACAGACTTTTCATTGTGTTCGAGAGAAATATCAACTCGTATTGAAGCTTGCACTTCATGAAATCATGAGGTGTTAGACGAATTTGTGGTGCTCTTGGAACTTGCCTTATGCTCTTTTCATCTAAAAACCCATTCTCCCTTCTAGGATCAACTACTCCCGAAGCGGTATCATCTTCTAAGAATTCTTCTGGATTAGATTTAATCTGATAATCACTCTCTTGCTCATGCCCACTCTCACCGATTAAAGGAGAAGAAGAAAAAGAAGAAGAGATAGACATCTTTCTTATGCTTTCTCTCATAAGATTTTGTGTTGAATTGTGAAAATTATGGACTCCCAAGGGTTGTATTTATAGATGCATGATTCATATTCTATAGGGAGAAGGAATTATAATCATCTCTGGGGTTGGAGAATGGAATTAAACAAATCAATCCAACTTTAGCATGTACTTGGATTCCATCTACTACTTGAACTAGGATTTTCTTCTAAATTCCTATCTAAATCCTAAAAATTCCTAAAACCTACTCCTAATTAAACCCTAATACAATACAAACACATAACCATCTGAAAAACCCTTTCTTCGGGCAATTTTTGAAAATTTTCTAGACAAGCTACGATAACCCCTATGCTTAAGTGTAGGACCAAGTCTAGCGAGCTACGCTTATTAACCGTAGCCTCAAGCGTAGGATTAGATTGGCCATTTGCAAAAAAAAATTCAGACTATTTTCTTCTACACACTCGCCATACCCATGCTCTAATATCCCCATATAGTACTATCATGCCCCAAATTTCCTAGGACTCCAAAACCCGAGCCTAAGAGCCAAGGGAGTGAATGCGGAAGTAAAAAGAAACAAAATAAAATCTCATATAGTTGTCAAATACCCGTTGAAGGGTAAAATATTCATCTCACGTCCCAAGGATGTCAAAAAGATCACTCGAGATCAAAAAAGAAATGAAACGAGTCAAACGATACTCTAAATGGATCATTCCAACACCCCATGTTTACCCAAGGGTAAAATGGTCAATTCATGGGTAAAATGGTAATTTCTAAGTGGAGAGAGAGATGAATTTTGGAAAACGGTATCGGACAACGCCGACTAAAATAGAAAGTTGAAGTACCCACTTTTACTAAGGGTAAAACAGTCATTTCAACTGCAAATAAATTATTTCAAATTTTATCTCAAGAATTTGGACATAGGACAAACCATAGAAACAAAGGAGACCTAATCCGGAGGTGCGAGGTGAGAGAAATGAATTTTCAAAAATAATAAAAAAAATGCAACCAAAGCTGAGGCTGGTGACATGTCGCCAAGGTGCCATCACATTTTTAAGGTAAATTCACCCAAAAAAAGGCCTTTTTGCAACAAGCTTCCGTTATTGACACCACCGGTCCCGAAAATTAACAAATATTATAAAAGTGAGTTTTTAATGTACGAATTTCAAAAATAGTCCCTGAAACCTCAGAAAATGCGTAAAATGCAAACTTTGAATAAAAATGATTCTTTAAAATATCGTAATCCTATCCGTCCTGCCCCCGTACTTCGTTTTAACTACCGCCAGTTTCTAAAAGTCAAATTTTTTATAAAAATGAGTTTAAAACCATTTCTAAAACAAGATAATTTACCGGGGATATGGGGGTGGGCGAAAATGGGTTTTTCATTCAAAACGAAAGAGTTTGTTTGAAAACCTAAAAAAACGCCGTTTTTGGCCGAACACCTAATAATCACATTCAACATCAAGAATCCACTACACAACATTAAACGGAAGCATTTGTAAATTAATATTCAAATGCCCTAAGGTGATACATGTCATAGTTTTCCACCAAATGAAATAGTTTACATTTCCGGCACCAAAGTGTACCAAAAGAAGGGAACCCCCATGCATAGCGCTCCGAGGGACAATAGATGAAACTAAAACCCATCCGGGTAACATGCTAGCCATTAAAAGAAAGTAATACATCATTTGGATTTCATCTGGATAAGATGCCATAATCCATCTGGCTACAAACCTTCTGTAATGGTATCATCACCTGAAAAATATAATATGTCATGGGCTGAGCTCACTAACCTAGTAGAGGAAGCATCATCACCTCAATCTCAGTGGTCCGAGTGGTACAACCCATCCAAGGTTCATGCTACTAATCCTAGTTCAGTCTCTTGTTCCACATGGCTCTCACGCCAATCTGAAACCCCATCGAGCCTAACAAATATTTCCCCCAGCATGCTCACATCATAATTATTCACAATTATAACATGCTTCAACATCAAAACCACAATCACATATTTAAAACAGTTTAGATGCAATGTAACTCAACACACCTCATGATACCTACTTTGCCCAAAACAGGTTAATGAATACATACTCTAGCCATTTTACTTTTGGGGATACAAGTTCATCAAGTAAATGTAGAGTACCGCATCGATTCTTCCCAAGTGAATTTTCTCTCTTTCACTTTCAACAAGGAAGACGGTTGCACGAGAGTCCCGTTTCAACTCTGTGCCCCAAGATTCCAAAGGTAAAGAATATGAAAGGAACCAACTTGCGACTCCTAACCCTGTATCACATTTTCGGACTTACAAATTCCGTAGGTGTGAAACACCCACTGGCCAGTTATTGCAACAATCCGACACAAGACTACCCAAACATGATTACATGACCCGCATATACCAACACCATGATTTTGACACTACACGATGTACTCAATATGCATCAAGGTTTTCATCCAATAACAATCATGTTCCATCACAATATTTACTTTTCTCATTGGCAATATATTTTACTCAATAACCATCATACTTACAATTTCACACTTACAAACAATGGTTCACAACATGCTAAATCACAATACATATTTTTCTCATTAGGAAATATATTGTACTCCATTTATCACATTTATAAGCAATAAAATACAACAAAAATTTATATCACACAATAATTCTTTCAAAGGGCCGAGTTCATTGTCTAAGTTGTCAAGACTCAACTTGCATATATATATATATATACGACATATATACACATAGACGCACACATCCTCGTACAAAGACAAAAATAATTTATTTTTCCCCTACCTCAATCCAAGCAAGCCTACACAAGAATGCCCAAAAGAGGTCCAAACCAATACCAATCCAAGTGTTCAATATGATAACTTTCAACTAGAAACACACCATTCATGAACCACAAGACTACTATGGTGTCAACAATAACCGAAATTTATACAAAAGTGGCTTCAACCACAAGAATCAACTCAAACCCTAATGATAGCTAAACTAGGGTTCCATGAATGGAATACTCAAAATGAAAGAGATAGCTATGCCACTTACCATAATCTCCAACCCAAAAGTGATCTTAAAACACAATATGAACTCCAAGCTTCCAATAACCGAAAATTGGTGACAAGGTTCAACTTATGGTCCTTAACAAGATTCAAGAGAAAAGGAAATAAAAAATCAATAGTTGAACATAATACCTTAAGAATGGAAAATCGAGGGTTTGAAGTTCAAAACTTCAAGAGAGCTAGAAACTTACCCCAATACTTAGAGAAAATGGAAGAGGAGAGCAACCCTAGCAATTCCCATGTTGAACACTTCTTCAAACTCCAAGTGAAATGTAACACCTTGTGTTATTTTTCCCTTTTTACTGAAATTCTTTTCAATTTGATTTCGGTTATGACGTCACTTGTTCTTGATGTCTTTTTGACTCTTGGTGTATTGGTACGTGTAAAGTTTTCGCATTTATGGTTAAAGTCTAATGGATGACTTTACGATTTATCCGTAACGACTACGTGGACTTTTTTATTGTCAATACCCGGTTTCGTTCCGGCATATGGTGTTCGGTATTCCGATGATTGGGTTTTTTACCTCGGATTATTTATTTTAGTTTATATTATTTATTTGACGTATCGTGGAGTTTCCTGTATTTTATTTGGGGACCGTTTAAACGTTTTAGTAAAGTATGGGGGTTATATAATTTTGGATAGTAATAGGGTTACTTGTGCAATTTAGCATATATATATATATGTATGTACGCATATCTATAGAGTCTTCTTCTTCATCCTTCACGATCGACAACCTCCATCTTTTCCTTCACTACAATATTTACGACCTTCTTCTCCACCATCATCATCATCTTATCAATTGAGAGAGAGGGAGAGAAAGAGCAGGGGGTCACGAGAAGATGGTTGGAGCAAGAGAGCAAGTCGCGTAGTTGGGAAGAGGGGGAGAGCTCGCTGTTAGCTGGGGCTAGGGGTGACACAGATCGCCAGAGATGGGGGAAGGCACCGCTGGTGGTCGCGCGCGTTGGATCGAGTAGTAGCAGCAACGACGGAGCAGTTTTCTATAAACAAATTGCAGTGTTGATTCGTATGCCTTTCGGTGTCGGTTTGTTCTGAAATTTTGAAGGAAGTTGTGTATCGGCTTTGTGTATGTCATACCCAAATTTGGTGCAAAATTTTTGAGTAGTTTGTCAAAAAATCGCGTTTATAGGTACGAATTTTTGTTTGGGTTATTTTAGATTTGTTCAAATTTATTAACCTATAGTTAATGGGTTTCATATATATCATATAGGTCGTCGAGGCAGACGTTAGTATTCGGGCAATTTTGGTCGGCGGGCCATATTCGGGCGCCGACACTGTTCATGGTGGGCCCATTTTTGGGCAAGAAATGTTTTGGGCCAGAATTGAGCATGCGTATTTGGCGACGAGTCGAGGTGTTCGGTTCGATTGCGGACGTGACGGTTTAGCTTGCGGTGCGCAGTTGAGGTGGGGAATATAATCTTACTGTTGTATCATTTATTGTTGTTTGGAGGTGCGTTCTATTATTTTAATTTAGATATATTTATTTGTGAATATAAAATATGTGTATCGGTAGGTTAGGAGCGAAGCAGGATGTAGAAGTTAATTTGAGAAATTAAAGGAGTATTTTTCCTGCTAAATAAATACCTATTTGAACTGAATGAGAATATGTGGCCTAGTATCCACTTGAGAGTTATAGTGGGTCAGTGAAATTTAAAAGTTTTGGTTTGAACTTAAAACGTGGTATTAGTTCCCCTTTTGATTGTGTTTATGAAATTTAAAACATGTCAAGGGATATGTGATAGTGAGGGACGTGAACTTAGATGTTATTCTAGTTCCCCTTATGATTTGTAGATTATTGCTTATGTGATTTATTAAAGCAAGTTGCGTACTTAAGGAATTGACTATATTATTTGAAAGGTGAATAAATAATAAGTTGGTATTATTGGAAACTAATTATAGGATAACGTGTTACCTTCCTATGTGATTATATTCGAGCATGTTGTGTGTGTAATTAAATTAATTATTATTTCATGCCTATATGCCTAGGGTGATAGCTATCGCATAAAGTCATTATGTTATGTCATTTCAAGAGCATGTAGTCAGTAAAGACTATGAAAGCATGCGTTGCATTGAATAAAGAACGTCGGAATATGACTATCTTGGTGTAGAGGCTTCGAAGTTTAGCTACCCCGTTGTTTTGGGACTTCGGAGTGTGACCATCCCACGGTACTACAGGGAGACTTCGGAGTTGGGCCATCTCGCCTGTTCCTAGGACTTCGGAGTTGGGCCATCCTAGATGAGTCACCATATGTGTGCTTGCCGCACTGGTTGACTGCAAGGTAGCAGAGATAGAGCTACACCTGGTTGCGACTCGACACTGCAATTGTAGTGAGGGTCGGTATTGTGAGTGTAGGTAGACAAGGACCTATAATTCATTACATGATATCTGCTTATTGAGGTGTGTATATATGTTTTACAATTTTCTTAATGTTGTTATAGCTGAGCGGATGAGTATTCAGTATGTTGAGTTCTAGATCTCACGGTTACGTAGACTGAGATGGGGTTATGATTGAACCTATCTGGTGGTGTGATAATGGTCTCTTGAGTTCGTTAGTAATCTAAAGAGTTAGTATCGAATGTGAATTTGAGGTTTGAATACGACGAAAGAGGTATTGCTTGAAATTAGTTAGTTCCGTGTTATCGGCCACTAGTTTTCCCTTTTTATGATATTAAGAGGTTTAAGTAGTATTATTAAGTACTCGAGGTACTGTAGTTTTGCAGCTTTGTTTCTCGTGCTTAGTTCATTCTCCTAAGAATTTCTTTTACTATCCTTTCTATACTAGTATGTGATTTTTGACTTATATGTCATTCTTTGAGCCGTCAGTTATGGCTTGGTACCGAACCTCTTCCTTGTGCTATCATTTAATTTTTTGGAGTTGGAAATGGATAGTTGTGTTCCATGAGTCCAATGCATTATTCTTCCTTCATTGTCCTCTTGGACATTATAGAAATCCTTGGAGTTGTAGTTACTCTTATTGGGCTATCTTTTGAAAACGGCATTTTTCAAGTTTTGAAAATAAACTCATTCATATTTAAAAAGGAAAAACCCGTTTTTTCCTACCCCCATAGCCATGACATGTTTTCATACTTTAAAAAGTGATCTTAGGATCTTCTTTAAAAGATTTTTATATTCTAATAGTCGGTGATGGCGACTGATGGAGACCGGGGACAAGACGATCATTTTCACCGTGTGGATTCTTAAAAGAAAAACCTACTTTTGTATAATTCTTGAGATTCCGAGATTCCAAGGATTCTTTCTTAAGACCTCGACCTGTAGTGTTGTGAAAGGTATTTTCTTGTTTCACCTTTACTTCTGACCATTTCTATGTCTCGGGTATAAGGCTTGTGTTGTTTAGTGCACACACGTAATGTTGCCCTTTTATGCTTTTGGTTTCTTTTGTACGGGTGTTTCTCTAAACACTTGTGGTGTTTTTAACCTTGACATTGTTATCTCGGTTATCCGTTAGTATGGCATTGGGACCTCTTCGCCCTTGCTTTGTTCTTTGACCCTTATGTGGTTGTTCAAGAGAGAAATGTCCATGTACTCTCGGTGATTTGATCGGTTAGCTTTCCTCACCTATTGTGAGAGTGTTGATGGTTTGATTAACCTTATTTTGGATAGTGTCATGAGATTGATGTGGTAATATATTTAGTGGCCTTGATGATGCAATATGATTGAGGTGATTTAGTCATTGAGAAGTGGATTTCCTTTAGGAATGGGATGATGGTTTCTTATATATATATATATTGATAACAATTGTGTTAGTACGTAAGGACGTGAGTGTTTTCCCTCCTGTGTTCTCGGGGAGTGAGTTATGAGCATTCCTTGGTACTAGTTGTGGATTTTATCTCCTTTGGAGATTAGAGATGAGTGTGATTCCCTCTGTTTGGATCTTCTAGTTAACATTGTGAGTGCTTGATGATATCTTAGATTGGACTTGGGTGTCATGTATTTAGAGTACGTTATGAGAGTAGTGTAGACTATTGGAGTTGGTACTTGGAGTACTAGTCATAGTAGTACCTTATGGGACTCATGTTGTGTACTTATATATATATGTATGTATATAAATATCCCCTATATACTTATGTACGTTAGTATATAGGTGCGTACCTTGTGATTTGGGGCCGGGATTAGTTACGTATTATGTGTCTTGCTGGATGGTTTAACATTACCTAAATAGTCAGAGGATGCGGTAGTTAGAATTTCATTTTTCCTACTGAGCTTCTTTCCTCACAGGTTGTTTCATACCCCTGGTATTCCACGCCAGTTTGTAGGAAATGTTTCGGCTACAGACAACATGCAATGCAATGACACCTTTCTTTTATTTTCCTCGTTATTGGTTTTGGAGTTGGGCAAGGTGATGCGGTTATGGTTGCAGCGCGACTAGATTTGGGGACGATAGATATCTACTGCCTTCTTTATCTTTTAGTTTCTTTACCCATGTTATATGGGACTGCCATGTAATTCTATTTGGAGTCAGTCTGTTAGCATATCCCTATTGGTGTATCTTTATTTTCCTGTATTTATTATTTCAGGATGTCATTGTATCTCTTCGGCACTGCCATGTGTCTTTCTGTATTCTTATTCGAGTATTTGTGGCTCTGTTGACTATAGAGGGTTGTGTAGGGGTAACAATGTTTTCTTTCCACTACCTCATCCCTAATAGGATTGACGAATGATGGCTTGTGTGCCATTGTTGTTATCGAATTGTTATTGACATGTTATTCTGTTATGGTTGTGTTTCCGGGATGTTCCATTTATAAACGGAACTCTACCGGATTTTTATTAGATTCTGCTATTGTATTTCTACCATTCAATTGGGTATGGAATATGTCATTTTCATCATTATTCCATGTGTTTTAATGGTTAATGATATCTTAGTTATCGCTCATTGTATGGATCACACCTCGGATTCCTCGGATGTTCCGGTTCAGGAGTCATAGGAATTTAGAGGCGTGACAACATGGTATCAGAGCCATCTGTTGAGTTTCTATCAATCAGTTAGGCATGAAATATATTATTTTATTTGTTATTCCATGTATTTCCTTGTTATGGTTGACTTTTATGGTTGTTTGACTGACGTCACCTCTTAGAAATTCGCTGATTCTCCGGGTTGGAGTTTCGGGAATTTTAGGGGCATTACATGAAAGGAGATGAAATCAAATAAGGAAGTGATGAAGAGAAAGAGGGAAGGAGAAGAGTAGAGAGAAAATAGGTTTGTAGAGAATGAGAGAAGTTTTGCAATGAAAGACTTATGACTTGTGGAGATTTCCCACTATCTTTCCCACTCATCCAATGGTCTACAATAAATGTGAAAGAAAAGGGAGGAGATCCAAGGGCCACAAAGTGGTCTAGCAAGAAGACTAAAACTCAAAACCCATAAATCTAACTCAATGGCAAACAAGGCCTTAGCAACCAATGGTTGAGAATAAAGCAAGGAAAATGAATAGATGATCCAAGGTTTAACATGAAGTCTTGCCAAGTGAAAGACTAACAATAAGGCATTCTTGCATTTAAGTGCCATCCAAACAAGGCCCTATGATCCAAGGGTTAAGAACAAAGATGGGAGAAGAAGATCAATGGCAAGAATTTAGACAACACCCAAAAGTGTAAAATTACCACTTTCTTCTCAACAATTACAAGAATCCCATCATGACTCTTAATTACACTTCCACCCCTTGTCATCCTCTCTATTTACCAACATGCCACTCATACCCCAACACTTAGCCAAATATCTACATTTTTCACTACGTGCGCTAAATATGAAAATACTAATTTACCCTTCGGTCATTTTTTTCCCGAAATCGTTTCCAACAATTTTCATTATTCTCAAAATGAAAATACAACATGCAACTTACAATTTTTAATATCACATAAAACATGTAAGTCATGCTAAGCACATAAGCACAAAATCACTTTAAACACATAATCACGTATGCATTTAATCATTAATAATTTTTTTAAATTAACACGTAAAAATATTGGACGCTACAAATCCGAACTCATACTCCCCCAAACTTAAACACACACTTGTCCTTATTGTGTAACTTTGAAGCTCAATCGCACCCTAAAAATCACACCATATTCAACACATGTATCATCATAGTTCCAGAAATGTAAAACATGAGCAATACTATCACATGTATACGAAAATCTGTAGTTTATAAAATAAAAAATAAAAAATACACTTAGATATCGATTGTTTAGGCGGTGACATATGTCACACTATAATAGAATATCTGCCTAACAATTTCACTCTAGCGATACTAAATTACAAAAATAGTAAAAACTATACTACATGTACACTAATCATCCTCATCAGTCGGTGGTGGTGGTGATGGTGGATCAAGTCCTATGTGAAACATCTGTGCCTGTAATATGCCATGTCTCTCTCTGACCACGCTTGGGCTGTGTAATTTTCTCTCTTTACATCTACAAATTTGTTAGGGCTATTTTCTGTCCAGCCCTAAACTCCTCTTTAAACTGACGAGTCTCCTCTCGAGCCTGCCTCGCCTCCTCTCTAAGCGCTGCCTGCCCCGTGAATAACTCGTCAAACAGTGCACGAGTAATTGTAACTAAAGCATCGGCATGCACTTGAGGCATCTCTCTATCCGGAGCTTGTACCCCCTCTCCTTGGGGTGGCACGACATCATCATGTCCGACCTATGGTCCATCTGGCATGTCAAGAGGCACCACTCTAATAATAGGATCTACCATCGGCCTCCTTTGTAGCACCACATCTCCACCTAATCTAGCCCACTTGTTCCTCCACAGCCCCGCTTTGTAAACACCAAGTATATATCTATCCACATACACCTCTTCATCTAGCTCTACACCAACATCCATCATCATTCGCATAACCAAGGTCAAAATCTCATGTCAAATCCGCTCTTCCTGACCTTGGTCGTAGCCTGTAAATCAACACAATATTGGTATAGGCCTCTCCAAAGGATCTGAGGAATAGAGATCTAGTGGCCGAAATCAAAAGTTGTGATGTCCCACATCGCCCGGGTAGAGGTCTGGGGATGTGCTTATATGTGCAGTGTTGTCTCTAATTGGTATGAGGCCTTTTGGGAGGAGTCCAAAACAAAACCGTGCGGGCTGGGTTAAAAGCGGATAATATTATACCAAGTGTTGGAGCGGGGTGTTACAATTGGTATTAGAGCCAGAGCCCGGCCGAAATTAAGTGTGGGAACATGCACATCACTCGTGGGTCGCCAGCGAGGACGCTGGGTCTCAAGGGGGGGTGATTGTGATGTCCCACATCGCCCGGGTAGAGGTCTGGGGATGTGCTTATATGTGAAGTGTTCTCTCCAATTGGTATGAGGCCATTTGGTAGGAGCCCAAGAGCAAAACCGTGCGGGCTGGGCTCAGAGTGGACAATATTATACCAAGTGTTAGAGCGGGGTGTTACAAAAGTATAATGTAAAATCATAAATAGCTGCCACCTTTGAGTCGCGTGCCCCTGTGGATGTATCTGGGATAGGAGCACAGTGTCCAGGAACCACAATTTCAGATGATAATCCAACTTCTTTCTGCAGTTGTTCCTGTCATCAACAAAACTCCCCTCGGTCTGCAACTGGACTATTTATGTTAATGCTGGAATGGCTTTAGAAAGGTGTGAAATCAACCACCAACTCTAGTGGGCACTCATTAGGAATACCCCAGGCCTCTGAGATACTCTGTGGTGTAATCTCGATCCGCACTCCTCTGACCTCTGTCACCATCCGAAGCTATCCTCTATAGTACTGCATGTGAAGCCAAAACTCTTTGATCGGATCCGGGCAAACTGAAGTAGAAGGGGGAGATAGAATCGGTAATAAGCGTCGTGCCCATAGACACCGAATAGTCCATGCTAGCACCTCCTCCCTCTCGAAAACCTCCTTAGAATATGTCCGCTGAACCCTATACCCTATTGTCATAGCTTGATCCAATAGGTCTTCCACAGTGTCCTTAGGGGTACCGTCTTAAGGGACTCCAACACCCTCTGCTTCGCACCACCAGCTGCCTGTGGCTCTAGTTATGGTAATGATGGTGACATTGGTGGTGAAATGATCGGTGAAATGACGGCCGTATCCACAGGGTCACCGTGTGTCGCCTCCGAAGATGATGATGATGAGGAGGACATCACAGTCAACCATCTACAAACTCTAGGTGGTTGAGCTACTGGTGTCGGGTCAAGAGACCTCGGTCTCACTTGCGACATACACGCAGCCTCACGACATCTCGTCTTCATCCCCACAGTTCGAATAAAAAAATATAAGAAAATCATTCCGGACACCGAATCAAGCTCAAAACCATTTCTAAATGGACCCAATATGACGTTTAAATAAATCCTCAATAAAAACGCTCAAAAAATTTGAAATCCTACCGCTCTTTAAGCCGATAATCACAGCTTTTCAAAAAAAGAATTAAAACATATTTTTGATGGGATTCATTCGTCAATACTAGTTTAGAATGATTAAAAGAGTAATTAGTGATGAGACCAGAATATTCGATATTATGAGCATTAATTAGACCTTTGTTAGTCTCTTTATTTTATTAATAAGATATTTTTATCCGAGTTGCGTGTTTAAGTATGTTTCAGGGCCTTAATGTAAATTTGAGTTAATTTTGGGTTTTTAGCAAATATACCTAATCCGGAATGACACTTGAAAGATGAAAGCACTCAATTCAGAGTAAAGTACAAGTCAGGGAAATAGAGTACAAGCAGCTAAAGCACAAAATCACAGGATAAATAAATATCTAAATTCAGGGACCACCGATCGATCGGTAGCACCGACATTCGAATATGTGTAAATACACACTAACGAAATTCTAACTCATTGTGCAAGTATACTGAAGGGCAGATTGGTTCATTCATAACTTTTACTTGGTCCTCACACCAAGTTTTCTTGGACTGCAAGCAAAGACATGGTATGATTACACCAACTTTTGTCTATAAATATGTAAATACTTCATGAATAGAGGGGATCCTAGATCATATATATTTTTCCATCTCTCAATAGGGAGATATACAGAATACAAAGTCTTTCTCTAGAGTTGCTCCTCTTAAGAACTCAAGAACCTACTACCAATCATGGAGATGATTTCTATATCAGTGATACAGTCTTCTCCCTCCATGAGTGACTAATCGGTATCTATGGTTTCCAATGATACCTTACTTGAGTAATGTAAAACTTTAATTTATTTTATTGCAAAGAGGGGAAACTAAAGAGCACTTATATGATGATTATGTAGTGAGAGACCGAATGTATAACCTAAATAATATTCTTTGTTAATTCTATTCTTGTCTTAGATAGAATTAATAATTAATCTTGAACAATAGTGTTTTATTGCTAGGGGCTGGAATCTAGAAGATTTAATAATGGTTTTTACATAAGGGTTCTTAATTGCATGATAAAGTCTTAGGTTTTCACAGTCCATAATAGGATAATATGGTTATTAGCATGTTTTTAATTTAGTATAGATGCATGCAATAATCATACTAATTGAAGATGGATTGTCATGAATCGGACCGATTGCATCTTTTTGGGGATTAGGCAACTGCTTGTAGTATTACTAATCTAATTCATATAAGATGTATCTCCCGCTTGCAGTAATAAGATTAAAGGACTATATTACAAGACTAGTGCTGGAGTTGGATCAAAACCCTAGACTTGTTTATCTTGATTGAAAACCAAAACCAAAACCAAAACCTTTTATTTATTTTATGTTTAGTAGTTTATAAAACCAACCAATCAAAACAACATTTATAATATAATTCAATTTTCTACTTTACGATTATTTGAAATACAACTTTGATCTATGTGGTTCGATACCCTCTCTACCAAACTATACCATATACTACTCGCGTACTTGTGACTAAGAAGTAAAACTAGATCGTGTTAATTCTTCATTTTAAACACTATTATTTTCACACGACTTGAATTGATCACAAGATTTTGGCACCGTTACAAGGGATCAAATGGATATTTTTGATTATTGTATTGAAGTTATTTTAATTATTGTATTAAGTTTAGTTATTTTTGCTTATTTTCTTATTTTTTCTTGCAGATATTCAGCCACTACCGAAACTGCAGTTTCCCAGAAAATTCACGAATTTCAGCCACCAATCGAGCGACAACATCAGTGATTGATCAGTAAATTGGCCGATCATTAGGTAAGTTCTCTGATCGATCAAAACTAATTTCGATCATTCGGGTTAACTGGTGATCAATCAGAACAATTTCTGTACATGCGAGAACAAAAAGTAATCAAAAAGTGGACAATTGTGTCACATCTTTACACAGTATAAGAAAAAGAATATAAATTTATGAGAAAATTTGGAAAAAGAAAATATATATAAAATAAATATTTATTGATTTAAATAATTTTATCAGATAAAAAAGATTATAATTTATCTAAACAAATATATAATTATTGCATTCTTCAATTATTATATTTAGTTGCTTTATTAAATATTATTATTTAAATGTTTATGCTTGGACGTCGTTCAATTAATAGTCCCCTTGAAACATTTTACCCTAAAATTGATCGAACGTACCACATAAATAGAAGAAAGAATTTAAATAATTTAAATAATATAAACATGGGTTATAATGTAGTAGTGGCTCCGCCCGCAGTTTTTAAAGATTTTTATACTCCTCAAAAATATACTTCCCCATTAGAAATCACGATACCAGTTGGGGCGGACCAATATGAAATTAAACCTGCTATAATTAATATGTTGTCTAAGTTTCATTGCATGTTAAAGAAGACCCTTATTATCACATAAATGAATTCTTAGAGGTCTGTTCTACTATATGTATGAAAGGATGTACTGATGATAATTTTAAAATTAGATTATTCTCTCATTCCTTAAAATATAAAGCAAAAATCTGGTACGGTACAATATTGGCAGATATTAAAAGTAGTTGGAAGAAGCTCCAAAAAGAGTTTTTACACAAATTCTTCCCAGTAGGAAAAACTCACGAGACCCGTAGAGCTATCCTAATGTTCTCACAAACACCCGGGGAGCAGTTATATGAGACTTAGGAGCGATTTAATGAATTTTTTGAGAAAATTCCCACATCACGGATTCCCTAGTCACAAGTTAGTTCATAGTTTCTATATAGGACTAGGAAAGTGCCATAAAAATACAATTGACGCAGCTTGTGAAAGAACCTTTACACAAAAACCCGTAGACTTTTTATGGGATTTTTTAAGAAGCTCAGTGAAGATTCACGACTGAATATGTTTGACATTAGAGCTCTATGAATTATCCTTTCTAAACCTAAAAGAACAAATAATGCATTCGAGATAAGTCAGATGTATGAAGTAACATCAAAAGTGGATGAGCTAAATAAAAAGTTTGACCAATTAATGAGAAACCCTTACTTGACTCCCACACCTCAAGAAATTTGTTCGGTGTGTGCTAGTCCTTCACATTATGCTAATAACTGTCCTCAAATACAACAAGAACCTGAGTTGATCACTGAGGATGTTAATGACACATTTACTGATAAGTCCATTTTACATACATATTTTATCCCCAAATGTATATTTGTTAGTAGGTAAAACTATTTATTTTAATTAATTTAGAAGTATAATAATGATAAATGCACAAAACTTAAATTTTATAATAAAATTGTTGAATAAATCATTTTCAATGTCATTTAATTACATCTACATTTATGTCCTTCATTTATAGGTGTAAAGTGAGAGAAGATTCAAATGCACATGGATGAAAGTTGGATGAATCAAATGCACATGGATGAAAGTTGGAAGATTCAAATGCACATGGAAAAATAACAAAATGTGATGGAAAGTTATGAAAAAGAAAAGAAAAGAATATTTGATTTATCTTTACAAGTTGTAATTTGATTCCAATATTTCTCTATAAATATGGATACATCTTGAAGAAGAGGAGAGGAAAGAAAGAGAAGAAGAGGAGAAGAAGGAGGAGAGCAAGAAAGACACCAAAGAGGAGAAGAATTTATCTTCAATTCCGGGTTTTATTGTTCTTACTTTATTATTTTCTTTTTAAGCATGTATAACTAAATTCTCAACTAAGGTTGAGGATGAAACCACCATTTATGAAATAAATTCCATTTAGTCTTTTATCAATTAAATGCTTATGATTTTCGCTTCATAGTATTAATTGTTTTAAATTCCTTTCACTATAAATATCATGTATTTATAGTAGTTAAGAATTATTATCACAATTAATAAAGATTGGATTTGATGAATTTATAAGTAAAAATATTTGATCTTATGTGATCCATTAAATTGCATACATATGATGCTTAGAATTTTACACTTTAAAGCGAAGGAAAATCTATTTCTTGAAAATATATTTCATGAGTGTGTTATTGTTAAATCTTGAGAAAGTAATAAGATTGATTTCTAAATTACTACTCTAAAATTGGAATTTATAAAAGAATAATTAGAAGTTTATGGATTAGTGGTGGTGGATTTTGATACCTTAGTATTTTCTCCCTATTATTCTCGCTTTAATTATTTGTATTTCGATATTGCATGTTTAGTATAAAAATCACTTCAACAAACAAACTTTGAGAAACTAGGTTAGTTTTAGATTAATTTGAGTTTAATTAAGTTCTCTTTAAAGCATTTCTTTGGGTTCGACCTCGTTCTTGCATAACCTACACTACAATTGATTCGTGAACTTGCGAGTAATATTTTTAAACACACCATTTACCAATCCCAATAATGACCCATTTTCGAATAGCTATAATCCGGGTTGGCGTAATCATCCTAATTTTTTGTATAAAACTCAGAATAATACATTCAACCAAAATCCTAATCAACAATCCAACCAATTCTGACCATTTAACCAAAATCCTAATCAACAATTAAATCAATTTCGATCCTTCAATCAAAATCTTAATCAGCCACCATTTAGAAATCCCAACAATACTCCACCTATGATGTAACACCCCGTGTTATTATCCTTTTTACTGAAATTATTTATAATTTAATTTCAGAAATGACGTCACTTGTTCGTGACGTATTATTTATTCTTGGTATTTGATACCTGTAAATTTTTCGCGTTTACTTTTAAAGTCGACTGGATGACTTTACGGTTTCTCTTTGACGACTACGCGAATTCTTGTTATCGATTACACGGTATCGTTTCGATTATTTCGGTTACGGTATTAGTACTTTTACGGATCCGGCGTGGAGCGTATTAAATTACTTTCTCGGTGTTCCGGTTGTTGGGTTCCTAACCCGGTGTATTTCTTTCGGACTAATTTGGTTATTTGGCGTCCCGTGAACTTTCGGGGTTGCGCGAAATTATTTGGAGGCTCCCGGTATTTTTCGGGATCTATTGTATATATATATTTAAATATATATATATATATATTGTAGTGGGGTAAATTTGCAATTATGTATAAATAGGGGGTGACTAGTATAATTAGGGCATATATGTGTATATATGTATACGAATGTCTACATCTTCTCCTTCACGACTGCTACACCTCTCCTCACCACAGACTTGCGCTTCTTCTTCTTCATTGAGCGGCGGCGACTTCATCTTCTCCATGGACGGCGGCCACCATGGTTGCCGGCGAGAGAGAGAGAGAGAGAGAGAGAGGAGTCTGCTGAGGAATGACACGGCGGTCGCAGCTGGTCGGGAGCAGCGATGGCTGGAGCAGGGCTGGTCGGCGATGGCATGGCGGCGTCGTGCAGGGGTCGCCGGAGCTGCAGGTGGTGGCGCAGCAGCTGGGTCGCGCAGGGGCGACCGCACTGTAGCAGTTCGCGCAACAGTGCAGTCTGGCTGAAACTTCGACCATTTGTTCGGTTGACTTCCCGACCTCGGTTTGGGCTGATTTTCGGAGGGTAGCTTCGCCTATATGTCAGGTACGAGTGTAAATATTTCGTAATTTTTCGTTGAACGGTTTGTCGGGAAATTCGATTTGAAGTTTCGAATTTTCGTTTGGGGTATTTTAGATTTAACCCAATTAATTAAGCTATTGCTAATGGGCTTCGTATATATCGTATAGGTTATCGAGACGGACATTTTGATGTATTCGAAATATTTTTCGAACGACTTTGGTCGGCGGGGTCATATTCGGGCGCCGGTACTGTTCACGGTGGGCCCGAAACGGCTATTCGGTAACGTATAATTAGGTGGGAAATTATATTTCTCACTCTGCATTATTGAAGTAGTTTAGGGGTGCAAAATCCTTATTTAATTTAATATAGATATATTAAATCGTTAATTTAAATATCTATAATTCGTTTAGAATCGGAATTGGACTTAGGAATTAATTTAAGAAAATTAATTAAATTATTTCCTACGAGATTAGATATATTCATAATTGAATTAAATAGGAATAGACAACTTAGAAATTCCTTTGAGAATTAAATGAGCTAGAAGATTTTGTAAACGTTGGACGTGAGAGACTTAGACGCTACTCTAGGTCCCCTTTTTATTACGTGGATTATCTGCTTAAATTATTTTAAAAATGTTAATTGAAATTGAAAATATTTTCTAAGGAATTAAAGAAAATATATTTTGAAAACATGAAATGTATATGAAACTGTTTTCATATGATTTAATTGCTTTATTATATTTAAAGCATGAAAAGAGATTTTGAGACTTATATTACCATGTGGGTATTTTTATAAATATGATGTATTACATATTTATGATTGAGATATGATTTGATTGTACCCCATGTCGTGTGAGCACATGTGTGTTGGTGCATGTAGTACACGGTTTCACCAGTGACAGAGAGAGTTCATTTGGTGTGGTCTACTTCCTCTATGCATGGGGGACGAGTAGATGTTTGTGTCGGATCATCACAACAACTGGCCAGGAGGTATCACGCCTACGGAACTAAAAAGCCGATAAATGTGAGTTAGGAGTCCAGGTAGAGGCTCATGTTCTTGACTTTATGGTAGTCATGACGTACGGAGTTGCAAGCTGGGCTCTCGTACAACCGTCTTCCCTGTTGAAGTGATAGAGAGAAAAATCACTTGGGAATGGTCGGTGTGGTAACTCTACACTACTTGATGAGCTGTATCCTCATAAGTATGTGGACAGAGTTTGTATCCGTTACCCTTGGGAAGGGTGTGTTGTGTGTGAGTATCACGGGGAGTGTCGAGTCACATTACACTGCACACTATTTATGTGATCTCGTTTAACATGTATATGTGCTATATTACATGTGATGTTGGAGCATGTTATTTATGAATATATTGTAAATTAAGTTCATATTTTATAAATGCTCAGTTGAAAATGAATAATGTGAAACAAGACTTTAAATGTGGTAATTATTAATAAGTATAAATGAAATGAATATATTTATACTTGTTGTTGTATACCTTAGTACCCTTGGGGGAGGTTATGCGTGTTGGCATAGTGATTCATGTGGCTAGCGGAGGCTAGTGGTGGACCGTAGGCTTGACTTTAGTTGAGGCCTTAGAGATTGTGGTTAGTAGCCTTAGAGATTGTGGTTAGCAGCCTTGTGATTGTGGTTAGTAGCCCTGTGATTGTGGTTAGTAGTTTGGTGATCGTGGTTAGTTGTGTGAACTCTTTTGAAGATGTGAGGTTAGGGATGATTTTTTTATCAATTGATAATTGAGGCCTTAGAGAAGGCGAGTGATGAGTTGTGTGAGATTTGATTGATGAGAAGAGGTTATGATTAGGGATTCATTAAGTACTCGAGGTACCGTAGTCTGACAGTCTTGATTCTAATGCTTAGGCCCTTCCCTTAAGCATTCCTGGTACTGTGTTTTGTACACTAGTACGTGGTCGTTGACTTGTATGTCATTCCTTGAGTTGTCGGTTACGGTGTGGTGCCAAACCTCTTCCTCGTGGTTTCATTTGATTTGGTGGAGTTGGAACGGACGGTTGTGGTCCGTGGATTCAACGTATTGTTATTCCTTCATTGTCCTTTCGGGACATTATAGGAATCCTTGTAGTTGTGTTCATTCTTACTTGGCTGTCATTTTGAAAACGGTGTTTTCTAAACTCTTTGAATTTAAAAGGAAAAATCCGTTTTCGCCTACCCCCGTATTAAATTTAAAAGTTTCAATACTTTATGAAGTGATCTTGGGATCTTCTTTAAAATGATTTTCAACTTTAAAAGCCGGTGATGGCAATTGACGGAGACCGGGGGCAAGACGGTCATTTTTACTATATGGTTCTTAAAAGTAAAACCATTTTATTATTCTCTTGGGATTCTGAGATTTCGAGACTTCTTTCTCAATATCTCATCTTGTAGAGTTTTGAAAGGTGTTCCATTGTTTCACCTTTGTTTTCCTATCTTGCTTAAGTCTCGGATTGAGGCTTGTTGTTGTTCAGTGCACACATATAGTGTTGCCTTTCCCTTTTCTGGGTTGTTGATATCACCACCTAGGTGATATGAGTTTTTCTTACGTTAGGGGCATGGATACCAAAAGGATTGGTTCGAGTTTGAAAACCTTTTTCTTAAAAACTATTGAATCTCTGGGATTCATCTTTTTATTACTTCCACTCTCGGCCATTCGTTTTTGGTTTCCTTGTTCCCTCTTGGTGTTCTTTCCTTGTTCACTTGTGGTGTTTTAACCTTGACATTGTTGTCTCGGTTATCTGTTGGTTAGCATTGGTATTTCTTTTCCTTTGATTGAGTTCTTGACTCTTACGGGGTTTTTCTTATCCTTGGTGAGAGTGTTGGTGATTTATTGACATTGTTGGAGATAGCGATTGAGGTGTTTATGTGGAGATATGATCGAGGTGATCTAGCCCTTGAGAGGTAGACTTTCTCTAGGACTGGGATGAGATTTGTTGTATATATATATATATTGTATATATATATATATTGTATATATATATATATATATATATATATATATATTGAGGATGGTTGTGTTAGTAGGCAAGGACGTGGGTGTTTACCTTCCTGTGTTATCGGGGTGTGGGATTTGAGTATTCCTTGGTACTAGTGGTGGATTTGATCCTTGTGGATATTAGAGGTGAGTGTGCTCCCTCTATTGGGTTTTGTGGTTAGCGTGGTGAGTATTTGATGACTTGTCAGGATTGGACTTGGGTGTCATGTACTTAGTGTACGTTGGTGAGAGAAGTGTAGACTACCTGTGTTGGTACTTGGAGTATGAGCCTTAGTTGTACCTTGTAGATTCAGGTGGCATACTTATACATGTATACATGTATATATATATATATATTCCCGTTATATACTTACGTACGGTAGTATATGAGCGTGTGCCTTGGGTTTTGCGTGGATGATATTAGTTGGGCTATATATATCTTGCTAGATAGTTTAGCATTACTTAAACTGCCAGAGGATGTGGTAGTTAGAGTATCTTTTCCCACTGAGCTTATTTGCTCACAGGGGAATTTCATTTGCCCCCTGGTATTCCACGCCAGGTTGCAGGAAATATACGGCTATGAGCAGGATGCAGTGCAACGACAGCTTTCTTTTGTTTCCTTGTTACAGGTTTTGGAGTTGCGTTGGGTGATGCGGTTACGGTTGCAGCACGACTGGGTTTGGGGACGATAGGTATCCGCTTTCAGTTTCTCTACCCATTGTTATGTATTCTCTTTTGGGAGCCAGTCTGTTGGCATATCCCTGTTGATGTATCCTTTAGTTCCTGTATTTATTCTTTTTGATGGTTATTGTATCTATTATGCACAGCTAGGTGCTTTTCTGTATTTTTATTCGAGCACTTGTGGCTCTGTTGATATTAGAGGGTTTGGGGGGGTTTTGGTTTCTTTCCACTACCTCGGCCCTATTAGGATTGATGAATGTGGGGCTTGGAAGCCATTGTGATTATTGAATTGCTATTGGCAGGTTCTTGTGTTGTGGTTGTTGTCCGGATGTTCCATTTACAAACGGAATTCTGCCGGATTTTCGTTAGATTCCGCTGCTTAGTTTATTATCCATTTGGGTATGAAATATACCATATCTATCATTAACCCATATGTTTTCACGGTTAATGATGTCTTAGTTGGTCATTCGTATTAAGGATCACATCTTGGATTCCTTGGATGTCCCAGTTCGAGAGTCTTAGGGACTTAGGAGCGTGTCTGTTTGTATCTAAGGATACTCTTGTGTTTTTAGTATTCGTGTTGGCATGGAGTATATTCTTATTGTTATTCCATGTACTTCTTTGTTATTGTTGACTCTAGTAGTCGCTTGGTTTGCGTCACCCTTTAGGGGCGTGACAGCATGGTATCTGGGCATTCATTGCAGCCCTTTGTGGGTGTTCGATGACTGAATGTCTTTTAGTTCTCGTTTCTTTTTACTTTCGCATTCACTCCCCTAGCTCTTAGGCTCGGGTTTCGGAGTCCTAGGAATTCGAGGCGTGACATATGAGATAACCTAGGTTTGAACAAGAAATTAGGACTGTATTGAACGAGTTTAAAAATGCTATGCAACGCCTACATACACATTCCCAATCTATCTCTAAACTTGAAACCTAGATCTGGCAGATAGCTAATTCCATGAATAGAAGAGAAAAAGGGAAATTACCAAGTCAACCAATTATCAACCCTAAAGGGAAACATGTGATTGAGCATATAGTTCATGTGGGAGAACCAACCATAGAAACTGTTCAAACAATAACTATACTTCAAAGTGGAAAATCATAAACAATAAGGCTGAAGAACAATTCGAGGAAATGACGAAAAAAAAAAGGATAAAGAAGAAATAAATCTAAATGATAAAGAAGAAATAAATATGGAAATAGAAAAAGAATTACTTCCTGAAAAGAAACAAGAGCCTGTTATAGAGAAACGAAGTTCTACACCACCAAGAGAAATAGGAGAAACAAGCTATGAACCAAAAACGTCGTTCCCACAATGCTTACAAGATCCTGTTCCATACGGAAAACAAGAAGAAAAGATTCAAGAGATGTTTGAGACTTTCCAACAAGTAAAGATTAATCTTCCTCTCCTTGAAGCTATTAAACAAATTCCTACTTATGCTAAATTTGTAAAAGACTTATGTACGCTGGAAAGAAAAAATTGAACTCATAATACTGAGAAAATACTATTAACTAATCATGTGAGTTACATAATATCAAACACTTCTCTTCCAAAATATAAGGATTTTGGAGCACCATCTATTTCGTGTGTAATAGGAGAACAAGTAATCGGAAAACCTTTACACGAGGTATAATAGAGGATGTTATTGCTCAAATTGATAAGTTCTACTTCCCCGTCGATTTCATTGTTTTAGACACTGAATCTGTCTATGATTCTAGAAGACAAATTCCTGTAATTTTAGGCCGACCATTTTTAGCAACAACAAATGCATGTATAGATTGCCGAACTGGGGTTATGGATTTGTCGTTTGGAAATATGAAGTCATAAATAATGTTTTCTCTAATCCCTCTCAATTCCCTAAAAATGAATAATGTTTTCTCACTGAGGCAATTGATGAGATAGTAGAAGAAATGGTACCTCAAATATTAACTAAAGACCCATTAGTAAGGGCAATAACCCGTGATGAAATTCTTGAAGATTATATCGGGTCACTAAATAATCAACACTTGCCTAATGATCGGTTCTAGTCGTATGAAAATAAAAGTGTTTAAAATAGAGAATTAACATGATCTACTTTTACCTCTCAGTCGTAAGTACGCGAGTAGTATATAGTATAGTTGGGTAGAGAGGGTATCGAACCACAGAGATCAGAGTAATATTTCCAATAATTGTAAAGCAGAAAATTGAATTATGTTAATAATGTTGTTTTGATTGGTTGGTTTTATAAACTAATAAACATAAAATAAATAAACAGATATAATTTTTGTGTTTTAAATCAAGATAAACAAGTTCAGGGTTTTGCTCCAACTAAACCACTAGTCTCATAATATAGTCCTTTAATCTTATTATTTCAAGAGGGAGATACAATTTATACGAATCAGATTAGTAACACTACAAGCAGTTGCCTAATCCCAAAAGAGATGCAATCAAGTTTAGTCCATTACAATTTATCTTCGATTGACATGATTATTGTATGCATCTATACTACAACTATGCCTTAAATATGAAATTAAAAACACACTGATGACCATCTTCTCTTAGTATGAACTGTGCAAACATAAAACGTATCATGCCGTTAGGAACCATTATGTAGAAATCATTATTTAAACCTTGGATTTCTTGCCCTTAGTAAAAACATGGTTGTTCAAGAAAAATCATTAATTCAATCTCAGTTTAAGAAGAGAATTAATAAATAAATTTTATTTAGGTAATTCGTTCAGTCTCTCACTACGTAATCATCATATAAGTGTTCTTTAGCTTCCCCTCTTTGCAATAAAATTAATTTAAGTTTTACATTACTTGACTAGGGTTTTGTTGGAAACCCTAGATACCGACTAGCCACTCATGGAGAATGGAGACTGCATCGTTGATGTGGACATCCTCTTCATGATTGGTTCGTGGTTCTTGAGTTCTTGAGGAGCCTCTCTAAAGAGAGACTTTTTCACCTCCGTAGGAATATGATATGGAGGATATGATAGATATGAAATATATATTTTCTTCATGAAGTCTTCATATATTTATAGACAAAAGTTGGTGCAGATATCACATTTTCTTTGCTTGCACTCCAAGAAGACTTGGTGTGATGACCAAATATCAACGGTGAATGGACGAATCTGCCCCTTGATATACTGGTACACAAAGTCAAAATTTTGCAATATGACTTCGAGTAGACCAATCGATCGAAGAGTCCACCGATCGATCGGTGGTCCCTAATTTTTAATATTTATTCAATCACTTGTACTCTGCTTTGCTGAATTGTACCTTGCTCTAAATTGAGTGCATTTATCCTCCGAGTAGTGTTCCGGATCTTGTACATTTGCTACACACCCGAAATTAACTCAAATTTGTATTAAGACCCCTGAAATATGCTTAAACACACAACTCAAATAAGAATATATTATTAATAAAATAAATAGACTAACAAAGAGTGTATTAATGCCCAAAATACCAAATATTTTGGTCTCATCACACCCCCAAACTTGAATATTGCTAGTCCCTTAGCAATAAAGCAAAAGAAAACATCATGAAGAATTAACTATTCTAATTTATTTAAACAATTTAAACTAATTCCTTTCTTTCGTGAGGGAAAACCGATTACACTTAGCACGTGTATAAACCTTTCAAACCCCTAGGAAAAATTCTAGTGGACGACTGAAGTCTCGTGAGGACTAAATAGACTAGCCACAACTTCTTTATAATATTTATTTTCACATCTTCATGACTATTCTCATTCATTAATCAGGAGATGATATAATTCATAGAATAAATGCAAGTAAATAAATCCTACTCATACAAAACAATAATAAAATTAGATCGGTGTTGAGAATGGTCTCCACTAGTGGTTAAACTTAGCTAATTTCTTCTTTTAGAGCCAACAATCTTCCGTATCTTGTGAACTTTCTCTATAGCATATTTATTCCCATTTATAGTATATCTTTTTTTTTTGTTGGAGTGGGCTTTCCTCTCTCTTTTTGCTTTTTCCACTCTTAATATATTTTTCTTATATACCTTTGTTTTTCTTGGAAAAGACTTTCTTCTCCTATTTTGTTTTTTCCACTCATTTTTTGTGATACGTCATTTCCCACTCTTTTGAGTGTTTATTTGTTTTAGAGGGGGATTTTTTACGTATATCTTTTTGTTATTTTTCATAATATATATTTATATATATATATATATATTTCCAGAGATAATACCTTATATGGTCATAAATAAAATTATAGAGATCATGTGTATGTGCTTATAGGTCAAGATTGTATTTTCTAGTTTCAATTTCACCAGTTTACTCGTATATGGAGAATGGCATCTCTTCACTTTTATAATTTAATAATTATTCAGATAAGCAGAAAAGATCACATGCATAAACTTTGTGAACTAGTCCTATTTTCCTAATTAATTCACAAGTTTAATCATCAACATGCTTTTCAAAAAGATATAATACTTATACTAATCAGATTATTATTATTATATATATATATATATGTATATATATGGCCGATCTATCAGAGCATAGCTCAATCGATCGCTAGATACTCTGCACGAATTCCAATAGCCAACAGTGCTAAAACTGCAGTTTTTTATTTTTTATTTTATCAAAAATTTTCAATTTCCCCCGTATTTAATATCTACTATTACTGCATCCCCCCAAACCCAAATTGTAATACCCCGTATTTAATGGATATTTATTTCCTTAATTATTTTGGATGTCATAATGGGTGTTTAAATTATTGAATGAGGCTATCTTAGTCTTTTTAAGTCTAGTAGGTTATAATGAAATTTTGTGATCTGAAGGGGGGTAAGGTTGTCATTAGTGTTTGGGCAGTTTGGGGATTTATGCATAATACAAGGATAGTTTGGACATTTCCCTAACCCTAACATCTTCTATATAAGCATCCTTAACTTCAGATCTAGCCCCCATCTCATTTCTTCTACTACTTCTTCTTCTTCATCAATTATACCCGAAATTGTGAGGGTTGAGAGGTTGAGAGCTTAGAATTGGTTGGGATCTGTACTTGTGGTGGATTCAGCTCTACATTACAGGCAAGACATATGTTCTACTCTTCCTCTTTGTACTAAAATTTCGTAGCCTTTACTTTGTGCATCTATAATCTGCTAGATAGTATTTTTCATATATGTATATGTATGTGTAAATCATGTTCATATATGACTTTTATATATTCTGTTTATACATATATGTATAGATCCGTAGGTATATATATAGATCTTGTATATAGGCATATATGTATAGATCTGTTAGAGTATATTCATATTCATGTTTATTTATGTGACTTATATATTCTATTTATACATATATGTATAGATCCGTAAGTATATATATAGATCTTGTATACATGTAGAGATTCGTGGATCTATATAGGCATATATGTATAGAGTTATATATGCTTTTGCGGCATGTGTGGTGGTGACGCCTGCTATTATTCGTAGGGTAGTGAAGGCCCAACAGGTAGATCAACAGTGCATGGCTAAAGTTATGGAGTTGGCATCTGAGGAGATTCCTTTTTACTTAGTCGACTCAGATGGAGGTCTGAGGTACAAGGGACGATTAGTCGTTCCTTCTACTGAGGACTTGAGGAGAGATGTGATGAGAGAGGCTCATAACTCTCCTTTTGCAGTGCATCCTGGAGGGGATAAGATGTACCAAGATATGAAGCGCCAATTTTGGTGGGCTGGTATGAAGAGGGATGTTGCAATTTTTGTCTCCAAGTGCAGTACTTGCCAGATGGTGAAGATCGATCATCAGAAACCGCCGGGATCATCACAACCAATTCCAGTGCCTGAGTGGAAATGGGAGAGCATTTCCATGGATTTCATTGAGGGACTACCTACTTCTCCTCAAAACCATAATTCTATTTGGGTGATTGTTGATAGACTTACCAAGTCTGCCCATTTCCTACCGGTACGTTCAGACTATACATCGGAACAGTTGGCGAAGCTTTACATCGCTGAGATAGTGAAGCTTCATGGGATTCCTTTGTCTATTGTATCGGATAGAGATCCAAAATTTGTATCGGGGTTCTGGGCAAGTTTTCAGCAGGCTTTAGGTACAGAGTTGCATTTGAGTACAACTTACCACCCGCAGACCGATGGTCAAACTGAGAGAGTTAATCAGATTTTGGAGGATATGCTTCGAGCTTGTGTCCTGGATTTCAAGGGCAACTGGGAGTTCTACTTGCCACTGTCAGAGTTTGCCTACAACAATAGATACCAGAAGACTATCGGTATGGCACCATTTGAGGCCTTATATGGTCGACCGTGCAGATCTCCCGTATGTTGGATGGGAGTTGGAGAAAGCAAACTCCTGGGTAAATTCTTGGGTCCTGAGTTCATCAAGGATACATCAGAGAATATTGCCCTTATTCGAGATCGTATGAAGACTGCTCAGAGTAGACAGAAGAGTTACGCTGATCGTCGAACCCGAGCTTTAGAGTTCAGAGTGGGAGATCAGGTTCTTTTGAAGGTGTCTCCCATGAAGGGAGTGATGCGATTTGGGAAGAAAGGAAAACTATCACCTTGCTTTGTGGGCCCTTTCATGATTACTGACAGGATTGGACCCGTGGCGTATCGTTTGGCTTTACCTGATCATATGCACAGGGTGCATAACGTATTTCATGTTTCTATGTTGCGGCGATTTCTCCGAGATGGGGATGTCTATCAGCATATAGATGTGGGAGAAATTGAGTTGCAGCCGGATGCGACATATGTGGAGCAGCCTTATTGTATTATGGCTCGCAGAGATCAGGTACTCCGCACGAAAGTCATTCCACTTGTACGTGTTCAGTGGAATCATCACAACGAGGCGGAGTCCACCTGGGAAAGGGAAGATGAGGTTCGTGCAAAGTATCCAGAGTTATTTATTTCAGGTATGTGCTGAATTCCGGGGACGGAATTCCATTATTAGGGGGGAAGAATGTAATACCCTGTATTTAATGGATATTTATTTCCTTAATTATTTTGGATGGCATAATGGGTGTTTAAATTATTGAATGAGGCTATCTTAGTCTTTTTAAGTCTAGTAGGTTATAATGAAATTTTGTGATCTGAAGGGGGGCAAGGTTGTCATTAGTGTTTGGGCAGTTTGGTGATTTATGCATAATACAAGGATAGTTTGGACATTTCCCTAACCCTAACATCTTCTATATAAGCATCCTTAACTTCAGATCTAGCCCCCATCTCATTTCTTCTACTACTTCTTCTTCTTCATCAATTATACCCGAAATTGTGAGGGTTGAGAGGTTGAGAGCTTAGAATTGGTTTGGATCTGTACTTGTGGTGGATTCAGCTCTACATTACAGGCAAGACATATGTTCTACTCTTCCTCTTTGTACTAAAATTTCGTAGCCTTTACTTTGTGCATCTATAATCTGCTAGATAGTATTTTTCATATATGTATATGTATGTGTAAATCATGTTCATATATGACTTTTATATATTCTGTTTATACATATATGTATAGATCCGTAGGTATATATATAGATCTTGTATATAGGCATATATGTATAGATCTGTTAGAGTATATTCATATTCATGTTTATTTATGTGACTTATAAATTCTATTTATACATATATGTATAGATCCGTAAGTATATATATAGATCTTGTATACAAGTAGAGATTCGTGGATCTATATAGGCATATATGTATAGATCTGTTAGAGTATGTTCATATTCATGTTTATTTATGTGATGATATATATTCTGTTTATATGTATATGTATAGATCCATGATCATACGTACAGATCTTGTATGTAGGTAGAGATTAGTACTCTTATATAGACATATTTGTACAAATTTGTTAGAGTATATTTATATTCATATATATATATGATGATTTATATTCTGGTTATACATATATGTACAGATCTATGATTATATGTATAGATCTTGTATATATATAGAGATTTGTGGTGATATATTGATATATGCATGAGACTATGTTTATATCTAGTTATACGTACAAATCTGTTTTTACCATGTGTAGCTATACATGTATGGATTCTTGGTTATGTGTCTTGTTGGTATGATTCTGATGATGTGTATATGGTTGGAACTTAGTATAAATATCTGAGTACATAAATATTTTAGGTTTCAATGTCGACAAAGATTTCAAAACTGTTATTAGAAAAATATTGCATATTTATGTAATTGTTTTTCTCTATTTTCTTTGTTATCAGACTCTGGACATTGATTTATATTGTTATTATGTGTATCACGAATTATACTGGATTACGTATTTTCGACCGTATAAATGAATAGTTTCGACCGTATAAAATTCCGTATACCTTGGCGCTGGGGCGCTGCCCCAGACCCCGCCAGGGCGGCGCTCAGGTAATGGTCATGCCGCCCCCCCTGGACCCCCTAGGCTCGACCTTATAAATTGTTATACGTTCCCGAATAAATATTACAAGCGAATTATTAAATTCGTAAAATCCTAAGATTTAAATTAAATGACTATGTTTTGAAAATTTATAAGAAACCACAAGGAGGCTGACTATTACTGCAGTCTAACTAGTACCACGGGACATGGGTGAGTTGTCACGGCATGGGTGAGTTGTCGGGTACGTGGTTATGGTACGGCATGGATTGGATGTTGTATGGAAAAATCATATTAATGTAAGAAATTTATAAACATAATTATATTAAATGGTGGTATATTAGTGACTATAGTTATAGTTAAATATATTATTTTTTTAATATAATTTTGGGATTAGGTGTCACTAGGAAAGGGGATGGATTTTGGTACTCTGCTTGGGATCATGTAGAGTTGTTCTTGCTCGTGGGTTTAACCCACATTTTTGTTGTTTCAGGTCCTCGGCAGTTTCACCAGCAGGGTTGAGGATTTCATATCTATCTGTCCGGTTCTATCATAGTTTCCTTCCACTCCAGGGTAGGATCCGATAAATGTCATATGTTGTATTTCTTATAAGTGTGTTTCTAGGGGTCCATGTTTATGGGATTTCCAAATTGTACTGTGTGGGACTTATTTTATTTAAGGATGTATTGGGAGTGGTCTTCTTCATGTATAAGATGTATCCTTATTTTTGTTATTGTTGTTATTATTATATTTCTATTTTATGTCTTCTCTTCTGTGCTTATGTTATCAATTACTAACGCTCCTAGTTTTCTATGTATGGGCCTGGCCAACCTATGCATGAAAATTTGGGGAATAGAACAATATTACCACTTTAGGAAGCAAGATTTCACAATGTAGCAGAAACCTCCCCCAAACTTGGTGTGTGCCATAATCTGCAAGTCTAAGTCATGAATAAACCAAGATTATAGTAGAATAATCAAATAGGATAATAAATAAGTGGGAGTAGAATTTTCTATTAATGATAGAAAAATAAAAGATAACATGACCAAAGGCTTACAAGGAAATGAAATTGCAAGAACAGAAAAATATCCTATTTCTAAAACTTGAAAATTGCGAAAACAGAAATCAAAACAAATTATTCCACCTCTTGTAAGTAAATACTACTTTTTTCCTTAGTCCAGATCCCACTGATGACACATTCCTTCATCTAATTCAGCCTTAAAAGACCTCATACCATAATAATTAGTAAACGCCTCACATTCATCTTCCTTCATATGCATATGCTCTTCTAACTCACTTTCAAATATCTTGCTAATGAGAAAAGGGTAACGCAATGTCCAGTCATTAACAAATGGATCCTCTTTTTCAATGATGAGTTCCATATGCAGATGCATATTTTCAAGGACTAAGTTAGGAATAGACACTCAATACCCCATATGAAATTTATAAATTAATTCTACCATATTACGGTGGCGAAGCAATCCCTCTTAGTTAGGGTAAATTTGACTGATATGGATGGAATCTAAGGCCCAATAATTTATATCTAAATGATGTTTATCCATCAATTCTATCCCCATAGGAACTTCATACCCATTGGAAATTGCACTTACCATTTCTGAAAGTGAAGGTAAAGGGTTTGGTGGAGGAAATTTTTTTTCTTGTAAATCATCGGAACTTATCGCGGAATTTCCCACTTTCTGATGATCATATCTGCACTAATTAGGATTGAACATAAGTTATACTCAGTCTAAACATAAAAAGCAATCCCCTGGTCATGTTACGATAAAACTGACGGACTACCTCCAGAAAAACCACATTAGAACTAAGAATGAGAAGATGGAACAAACCACGATTCTGAAATAACATGAACGCAAGATGAAAACTTGGGTGATTTAGCCTTTTTTCTAGGAACGTAAACTCATATCCTAACTCATGAAAATCAAGAATATAAAGGCTAGGATAATCAAAAGGGACCTACTGTAGCTGTCACACCCCTAAATTCAAAAGACTCCAAAACCGAGACATCCGAGGAATCCGGGGTATGATCTACACAAAGAGCGACCAATTAAGATCCTAATTAACCATATAACGAATGGAATATTATTAATAAAAATAATTCCATACATGACAAAGCGAAAGCTAAATCAAATGATACACGAGGCATATTTAAGCGCCGAAAGAATTCATCTCTACAATGATGCAATGATACCAAATACAAGGAAATGATATGCCAACAGACTGACTCCTAAGAAATACAACAATGGTCCCAATACAGAGGACATGCAAAGGAAACTAAAATGGAACAACTCTACATAAGGACGTCCCAATCCCGCAATGCCATCCATAACACCCTGAAAAATCTGAAACCTATAATGAGAAAACAAAGGAAAGGTCCCATTGCACCACATTTTGTCCGTAGCCGAAACAATTCCCGCAAACTGGTGTTTGGAACACCAGGCAAAATAACGCTAGGGTGAGCTCATCAAATCCCTATAGGAGAAAGGAATCGTAACTGTCACATCCTTCGACTGTCGAAGTCGAGTGAACCAACCCGTGTACATGCATCTACCCTAGGTCAGTCAAATATCCCACATGGCAGTCACGCCAATACGAGACCTCAGAAACACATCCCTCTAGTCCCCCACCATGCATCAACAAATATGACAACTAACACGTAGTGAAACCATATCATAACAACATATAATAAACGCACACCTATATATATATATACGTATATATATATAGTCATACAACTAATACAAGCCACATAGTACATACCACCTCAAGGATGACTATGACACGTACCTCACAGTCCAACACTGACAATAAACACAACACCTATTACCAAAACATGGGAGAAACATTCATATTCATATAACACTCTAGGAAAGATAACAATCATACTTCCTTGATCACGAGCATACCGAGCTCCAAAAACTCCAATCAGTATAATATATAAACTTGTATCACGAATAAAAATGGTCTCTCATCTAACACAATCAGAACAATATAGTCCTAGGTTCCCCTCTCTACAATTGAATATAAAATTAGAACTACACTACTTGGCTAGGGTTTTGCGAGAAAACCCTAGATACCGAGTTAGTTGATAATGGTGGATAGAATCTGCATTGTCTGTGTAGAAATGCTATCCATGGTCTTCTTCTCCGGATCAATAGGACTTTTATGATGGTTCTCTTCAATGGAAACAGGTCTAAACTTTGAACGTGAGAACAGAACTCCAAAAAAAACACACACAAATAATACCTAACCCTCTCATATTTATAGACAAGTGGGGGAAACCCTAATGGTTACCCTTTTCTATAATTTCATAATACATGAATAATGTCTATAAAATCTCATGTAAATATGTGTATAAGCCTGTATGTAGAGGTCTGGAATCACCGATCACTAAAAATATTGAAGTAGGGATAAAACTGGAAAATTCTGAAACAACTCCGAAACAACTTCTTCACATAAAGGGATCACGTGGCCATAAGGTGAGACTTACACTCCTGACCAACACTTGGACGTGGGTCTAGAGCGTAGGGCTATTCTCCTAACCTACGCTTGGGTGTAGGTCTAGGACGTAACGTCCAAACTATATTGTAGCTCAGGTCCAATCTGCCTCTTTTTCTATCTGATTACATAGGGTATCATGCAACTTTGTTGTAAAAAGCCATTTTTCCATATCTGAGCTAGACTGGTTGCCTTTGACTCCCGATGCTTTTAGATGAAGTAACAATGTCTGAAAATAACATTTTTGCCCTTCGGTGAGATAACGATGTCGGGAAATGATCATTTTGCCCTCCGGTAGCTCCTCTTTGCTCTAACATACTTCATGATTCGTTTCTCGAGATAGAAATGAACACAAACTCAGTTAATTCACCGAGATTAGCTTTGTTTTTTCATTAAGCTCCTGAAACATGCTTACACATATAAACGAGATAAAAATACCGAGTAACGGAATATAAAGACATAGCAAACACAAGATGATGAAAAATGATCAATATTTAGCACCTATCACACCCTTAAACTTACATATTGCTAGTCCGTTAGCAATAAACTCAAAGAAACTATATATGATGATTTTTATTCTAACTAACCTATACTAATCTAGAATACTCCATACTAATCCCTTGCTTTCGTGAGGATCAACGATTACACTTAACACATGTAATAAGCCTTTTAAACCCTTAGGTTACCCTTAGTGGATGAGTAAAGTCTCATGAAGGTTTCCAGTGATGGTACCTACAAACATCTCAATTATTTTGTAATTACGCTTTCATGAGTTCACGCAAACAAGTGGAATAAGATATGATACAATGCACAAGATAATATGAATGCAAATATTCTCACTCACTATCAAACAATAATTATATCAAGTTTCGTGTTATGAATGGCCCCCACTTAAGTAAATGATTTTGCTACTTTCTACTTAAAATCAAGACAACCTTTCGTGATTTTGTTAACATTCAACTACAATATTTCAGTTTCTTTTCTCCTACTTCATTAATCAAACTTTGCCATAAAAATATACTCTTTCATCTTTCCACTTTTCATCCCTTTTTGTCTTTCTAAGTCTCCAAACTTTCCAGCGAGGCTTTTAGTCCCGACCAACTGGGCTTGAGCTTCTTCCATGGGATTTATGTTCATCAATCTTCTCCTCTTTAAATGCGAACAGTGATATTGGTGATACAAATGCTCGGTTACTCAGATTAAAGAACTGTTTTTTTTGCATTTTATTTTCTCAATTATTTTTTTAATTTTCTCTATTTCAACCATAACAACTCCTCTTTTCCCCTTTTATTGCGGAAAAATTATTTTTCAACTACATAGTTAGAAATGAATCTATTTCTCATAGTGAATGTGTGCTTGTGCTTATAGGTCAAAGTTGTCCTTCTTAATTTCAATTTCACTCATTCACTCACCCATGTAAACCACATCAATTCACTAACTTGATCTAATCATTATTCTCATGAGCGGGAACATCTCATCACATACTACTTATGTATCATAAACATAAACTTAATTAAACTGTAAATGCCAAACATTCATGCGTAAAACCAATTAATTGTTCCAAATTTTTTTAATTTTTTTTCTCTCAAAAAATCTTTATTCCTTGTAATACCATACCCTCACCCCCAAATTAAAATCAGACCATGTCCTCATGGTTAAAAATAAAATAGGAGAACAAATACAGTTACTCTTGAAGCTCAATTTATGATTCCAAAGCAAAGCACAAATCCTCTCCCCAAAACTTGAATTGGATTAACTAGAGATATCATCAACAAAGCACACATACCCAATCATATCAATGGAAAATAAATTTCATCATAAATATCCAAAAATCGACACACGTTTTCAAGGAATCAAAGATTCTCTTTTTTTTATTGAATTTTGTTTTTCAATGACAAAAATAATAATAAAAAAAACTGATTTAGCCTTCAGGGCCTACAATCCTAAAATAAAAATAAAAATAAAAATACAAGAAACAAAGACGTGGCCTTAAGGGTCTACCGTCCTTACAAATAAAATAACCTAAAAATTCTAAACCTAAATCCTAGTCCGTCTCTTCTTCTTCATCACTTGACACACCACTCTTCAACCATATCCGACAATCTGCAGTCTGTTTCAATTTCTCTAAATTTTCTTCCATATATATTTTCATAAACATCCACCGCATCTCATCCAACTCCTTCATCCTTTCACCCAACTGCTCAGCAATGATCTTCGATAGTAAAAACGGGTATGAAAGATAATATTCACATTTATCGGCCCCCGCCCATTCTCTACTCACAATTGCTCGAGCAAACGACATCTCATCCATAATCAATGTTGGAACACACACTTCATACCCATGAGTTAGGGTATACAAATTTCTAAGCATACTGTGATCTTTTTCACTATTTCGATTATTAGGCTGAAGTTGAGCCGCAATGACACAATCCAATTAAAGCAAATCCGATTTCAACCACCAATTATCACACGTCTTATCTGTCGGATCTAATATTGCACATAATTCCCGAACCATCTCTTCATCCTTATATGGCCATACTACAGGATGCTCCTTCAATATTCCTTATAAGTTTGCCGGAGTACCGACTGGTATATTCCAAACCTCGGCAATACTTCTTCCAATCACAACAGGAGCACTCCACTAAGTCACTTCAACCTTTATCACCTCAAATCTTGGCGGCCCCGAAATTATCATATTTTCATAGAAATTTCGGACAAAGCCCGGATACACCTTTTTGCCCGCCGATTTTTATAAACTCTTCAATCCTCGTTCTCTAAGGATTTTCTTTCCGGATGCAATTAATACCCGATTCATCCTCTCCGGACGAAATGTCTCCTCAAATTGCAATCAACACTCAAAAACAATTTTGGTGTGGTTCAGCTTCCCTTCTGACTTGTAGCTCCTTTATTCGTAATCTCCATGATCACATATGGTTCCGTTTCTTCTATGAATTCTTCTACATCAGAACAATCTTCATTAGCACTATCCATACTAACCCTCCTCGAAATAGAAAGAATAAAAGAAGAATACCCAATCTAATGCTCACTCGTTGAGAATTATGAATTATGAATTATGTCTATCATATGGATGTATTTATAGATGGATGTAGAAGAATTAAAAGAGAAAAAGGATTAAAAACCCTTAATTAACTAGGAAAGGGAAAACAATCATTAATCAAACTTCTGCAATCCGTCTCCTTGTCAAATTAGGACTACTATAAAAAATCTACAAAAAATTTACACAAATTCCTAAAAATAACTTAAATAAATCCTAATATAAGTATAAGTAGAAACCATGCCAAAACATCCCAAAAATGGACAAAATTTTCAATTTTTATGGCCCACCCACGTACTACCCTACGCTTGGGCATAGGGTAGGGTTAAAATTATTATTATTATTATTTTCATGACACGCTTTCCAATATAGTTTCATGATAACCAACGCACCCCCAAACTTAAACGCAAAGATGTCCTCATAGTGCGAAAATAAAATCACACATATTCAATGCAATAACTATAGTATGGCATGCATATTAGTAAAAGTGGTAAAAACAAATTGTCATTTTATACAAAAGCAAAAATATCACAAACAGTTAGAGATGATCGTTAAAGCGGTCACAAAATATCGAACACTGACTCTCTGCTCTACGATTGATGTCTACTGTGGACAACTAAAACAAAAAAATTGTAAAAACAAAATAAAATAAACTAAACTAAACTACAACTATATAGCATCATCTGGAGGTGGCTATGGTGGTGGAACTGTTACTCCTATATGTCGCATCATAATATCCCACATATCCATCATTTCACGGTGCTCACGCTATCGGGTATGCCTCTCTTCTTTAAATGAGCGTTCCAATCCCTCAATACGTCTAATCAACTGGTCGTGCTGAGCCAGAGTCATTATTACAGCACACCCCCAGCCAGGGCCAGTGGTGCATCATCCCTGACAGCAGCCTCCTCAGCCTATGGCACCTCCACCTTAGGCATCTCATCCGGCATAACCTACTCTGCATCCTCCTTCAGTGCACCAGGTAGTAAAACTCTAGCGAATCTGTGTCGGCGAGCATATGTCGTTGGACCCTTCTTGATCCACCCCTTTTTCCATGCTCCCTTTCCATACGCAATCAGCGGTGCATACTTATCCTCAGCATCCATCTGTAATCCCTGATCAAACATCAGCTTCATCACAGGGCAGGGAAGAACCATTTGAAACCTGATAGTCCCAACCTTATTCTCCTAGCGTAAGTGAATATAATGCCGAAACAAAGTCTACCTAAGGGGGTGTGGAATATAATACAAGTGACCAAACTCAAATACATAGTGCAGCGCTGTAAATGACGGGTAACACATGGTCTGATGGCTATGTGGTAGCACGTTGGACCGGACTATCACATCCCAGAGCCAAAGCATCAGATGATAGTTGGACTTCTTGGTCCCATTATGCCTATTGTCGGCTAACTACCCCTTGGTCTGCAGTCTTACCATATCATAAAGTTGCGGGAGTGGGTTTGGCATTGGTGGGAACCGCTCTTCTTGCTCTGCAGGGCACTCGTGTGGAATACCCCAAACAACAATAATACTCTCGGGAGTAATCTCAAACTCATGCCCCTGCCCCATTGTCACTAACCGAGTCCCTCTACTATAATGTATTATATGAAGCCAGAACTCACTAATCATGTCAGTGCAAAGTGTGATGTAGCTGGGGCTAGGATCGACAATAATTTGCGTTTCCTCAGTACGCCTAAGGTCCACTATGGAACTAGCTCTATCCACTCAAGTGGGACAATATCAAAATTGCGTTCCTATCAGAACCCTTTCTCTAAAGCTCAATCCATCAGTGTCTCGTTAGAGACCATGGAGTGCTTCCATATGTAAGAAACAAGATCACCCACGTCACCATCAACTGCCGACTCAGGATATGGCACCTCGCCGCACTTAGAGTTCTCTGGCTCAACCTCTTGCTCTGCCTGCCCATCCTAACTGTCGCCACTCTCAGCAGTCTTCTCATCGGATGTGTCCGACTCATGTGGTTGTGGTGATGGCTCAGGGACTGGAGACTGTGCCCGGGGTTGTGATGATGCCCTCGGTTCAATAGGTGGAACTGTCATCCGACCATATCTCAAATCTAGCTCGATGCCCTCTGTCGGTGCACTCGGCCTCTCAGCCGCCTCCTTATCAGATGAATCCGACTCAACATACACTGGTCTCGGTGCCCGGGTACTACGGTGTATAGTCCATGTACTCTCCAGGGGTGGTGATCATGAACTTTCTTTGTGTACTTCCGTCCCCGACGTAGATGCTCCCGTGATAACCTTCTTTGCTTCTTTTACACGAGCCATGCCTACCGAATTCTGGTTATTATGAAAATTAGCAAAAAAATTCCGGACACCGAATCAAACTCAAAACTATATCGAAAGTATTCTAATACAACAATTAAACAAGACCTCATTTAAAAAATTCGATATTCAACCCGTATATGAAGCCGGAAACCCGACTTTTTGAGAACGGATTAAAACACGATTTTGATCAGTCTCGTTCATAAATACTAGTTTAGAATAGTTAAACTAAGTAATCGAAACCAAAAGAATGGATCAAAATTTACCGAATCGCGAGAAATGGCAAATTCCCCAAAATTGGATTCCGGAGACTTTACGAGTTCTTCACGTGAATTCGTACACACCGCTCATTAATCTAATGATTCGCCGCTTGGGAATGATAGGATATATCGATATTCGGCTTTTGGAACAAACGGGAGTTGATTTGGTGGAGAGGAGAGGGAGAAAAGTGAAATTTGAAATGAAAAGCCACGGGAGTCCCATGACCTACGCTTGGGTATATGGTAACCTACACTTGGGCGTTGGTCCCAAGGCTGAAATTTTGGCTTCGGCCATTTTTGCCTTCTTCTTGATTCCCGAACACTCGAACCTCCCCTATGCACACCTATTTACTTGTTTGATTTGGATTCGTCAAAGTTTAGCTCTTCGTGGACAAAAATTCCCCTCCGAATGATGATGCCTATTTCGGACTCGATCTTAAAATTTTACAAAAACCGAATAAAACTACTATTTTACAATTACAAACTAAGATCAAAATATACTCTTTATCACTTAGTACCAATATTTAACATCGTTGGCTCGATGTCGCCGTCTTTTAGGAGTCAGGATCAAAATCATCTGGCTCTTGTGCCGGTTCTGTTAAATCAACCATCTCAACAACACTCTTTGTCGGCTCAATTTTGGTATAATGCTTTAAACCCTGATCATTCATAACAAATCACTGTTTATTATCAGAGTGGTCAAATTCCACCGCTCCATGGTGGTAAACCTTAGTAATTTTGTACGGCCCGTCCCATCTTGATTGGAGCTTATCGAGAAACAATTTGAGTCTTGAATTGAACAACCACACTTTCTGACTGACCTCAAAGCTTTTATTTTTGATATGTCTCTCGTGGAATGCTTTGGTTCGGGCTTTATATATTCTAGAATTCTCATATGTGTTGTTCCTCAACTCCTCAAGCTCTGCGAGTTGGAGTTTCCTTTGAGCACCCGATCTTTTGATATCAAAATTCAATCTTCTGATTGCCCAATATGCTCTGTGCTCGAGTTCCACAGGGAGATCGCATGCCTTACCATAGAAAAATCTATATGGTGACAAACCAATCGGTGTCTTATAAGTAGTCCTGTATGCCCACAAAGCATCATTTAACCTTCTCGGCCAATTCCTTAAATCGGGATCCATCGTCTTTTCAATAATGTTCTTGATCTCCCTGTTCGAAACCTCTACTTGACAACTCATCTGTGGGTGATATGGCTTTCCAATTCTGTGAGTGACACCATACTTTTTGTACAAGGCCAGAAGAAACTTGTTGTCAAAATGGTTGCCGCCGTCACTGATCAACACTTGTGGCATACCAAATCTAGAAACGATACTGGATTTAACAAACTCCTCAACCACAATGTGATTTGTATGCGGCGTGGCAACAACCTCTACCCATTTAGAACCGTAATCAACTCCTACTAATATATACTACTTATCACCGACTTTTAGAAATGGTCCCATGAAGTCAATGCCCCAGACGTCAAACTACTCAACCACCAAAATAGGATTCAGTGGCATCATGTCTCGTCGAGATATGGATCCCAACTTTTGACATCTCATACAAGATTTTCAAAACTCAAACGCATCCTTGAATATGGTGGGAAAATAGAAACCGCTCTGTAGGACTTTGTGAGCTATCTTTTGAGCACCAAAATTCCATCCACACTCTAGCGTATGACATCATGTCAGTATGCCTTGAACTTCACTTTCTGGAACACATTTATGAATTATTTGATCCGGGCAATATTTGTACCATCGCGGATTGTCCCAGATATAAAATTTTAGTTAGCTGAAGAAACGATCGTTCTCATTTTTAGACCATCCATTAGGAATTCTACCTGTGGCTTTATAGTTGACAATATCTACATACCACAGTATCTGTTCCATAACAACCATACTGAACAGATGTTCATCCGGGAACTCATCCTTAAGAGGAGTGTCATCCTTTGTGGACTCAACGACAATTCTTGACAAATGATCAGCTACAACATTCTCCGTACCTTTCCTATCTTTGATCTCCAAATTAAATACTTGTAGCAACAAAATCCATCGAACCAGTTTGGGCTTGAAGTCTTTCTTGGTTAGAAAATGCCTTAGTGCAACATGATCTGAGTACACGACCACCTTGGTTCCTAACATATACGACTTGAATTTTTCCAAGGCGAACACCATTACCAGCAACTCCTTCTCGGTAGTTGTGTAGTTCATCTGAGCTTCTTTTAGAGTTCTACTGGCATAGTAAATCACATATGGAAACTTGTCTTTTCTTTGCCCCAGCATAGCTCCAATTTCATAATCTGAAGCGTCACACATGAGCTCGAACGGTAGAGACCAGTCTGGTGGACAAATAATTGGGGAAGATGAGAGTTTAGTACGCAATTCCTCAAAGGCATGAAGACATTCTTTGTCAAAATCAAAGACTACATCTTTAGCTAGTAAATTGCATAATGGCCGGGAGATTTTGTTAAAATCTTTGATAAACCTTCTATAAAACCCAACATGGCCTAGAAAAGAGCGTATCTGCTTCACAGATGTGGGAGGAGGTAATTTTGAAATCAGCTCAACTTTTGTTTTATCGACCTCAATCCCCTGCTTTGATATAATGTGTCCAAGTACTATTCCCTCTTGAACCATAAAATGACTTTTCTTCCAACTAAGAATTAAATTGGTCCTTTTACACCTTTCAAGTACTAGTGTTAAATGCCTCAAACAGTCTTCAAATGTTGCCCCAAAAACTGAGAAGTCATCCATGAACACTTCCAGAAACGTTTCTACCATATCGGAGAAGATAGAAATTATACATCTTTGAAATATCGCTAGCGCATTACATAAACCAAAATGCATTTGTCTGTATGCGAATGTGGCATATGGACAAGTAAAGGTGATTTTCTCCTGATCCGCAGGATTAATTGCCACTTGATTATAGCTGGAATATCCATCCAAAAAGTAGTAGTAGATTTGTCTGGCTAATCTTTCTAGGATTTGATCGATGAATGGTAATGGAAAATGATCATTCCTGATGTTAGAGTTAAGCTTTTTGTAGTTGATACACACACGCCACCCTGTAGTCGTGCGTTGAGGAATTAGCTCACCCTTTTCATTAGACACCACTATGATTCTTGACTTCTTCAGGACCACTTGAGTTGGGCTTACCCACTTACTATTTTAGATCGGGTAGATGATTCCCGCATCCAACAACTTCACTACTTCTTTTCTTACCACCTCCATCATGTTCAGATTCAATCTTCGCTACATCTCCCTTGACAGTTTCACCTTTTCTTCCAAATAAATTCGATGCATGCAAATTGATGGATCAATACCTTTCAAATCAGTAACACTCCACCCAATTGCTTCTTTATTCTTGGTTAAGACCTCAATCCGACTCGATTCCTATTCTACTATCAATTTTGATGAAATAATTACAGGAAGAGTTTTTTCGTGTCTAAAGAAAACATACTTCAGCTTCTCTGGCAACTCCTTAAGTTTTAAAATAGGTGGAATCGTAAGTGATGGAACGGGGGGAGTACTTGAGACTATCGGGAGTGGTTCCACTGGCTCTTGTTTCCAAAGTTGTGCGTATAATGCAGTCTCAATTCTATCCAAGTCCTTGTTCTGCCATTCCATATACACATCCCAATCTTCGATTTCTTCGTTCGACACTTCATTTGCCATAAATTCTTCAAGCTCATCATTCTCCAGAATTTGAGTCACAAAATCATGTATCATATCATCTAGCTCGTCATACTCATTTATCTAGAAACTGTCCATAGACTCAGGTAATTGATGGCTCCCCTCAAACACATTCATCCTGACTTTCATGTTCCCAAAGGACAGATCCATGGCTCCAGTTCTGCAATTTATGCATGCATTTGCAGTGGCCAAAAATGGTCTGCCTAAGATCACAAGGATGTGTTTTTTCGAGTTAGGAACATGTTCCATCTCCAAGATTACAAAATCAACTGGAAAGTAAAACTTGCCCACTTGAAATATGACTTCTTCCAAAATTGTTTTCGCCTGCATGACATATCGATCGGTAAACTTCAGTACAACCTCTGTGGGACTGAGCTCTCCCAACCTTAGCTGTTTATAGACTAAATAAGGAAGCAAGTTAATACTTGCACCTAAATATCAAGAAGGGCTTTACCAATTTCCTCGTCACTGATAACACAAGAAATAGTGGGCGCACCTGGATCTTTCCTCTTTAGTGGAGTATTGCTTAACAATAGTGAACTCACTTGTTCAGTCAAGAGTATTTTATTCGGATTCTTTGCTTTGCTTTTCCTCTTCTGTGTACAGAGATCCTTGAAAAATTTAGCATAAGGTGGGATTTGGGCAATCACGTGTAAAAGCGACAGATTAATCTTGACTTGTCAAAACGTATCCAACATGTCAGATTCTTTCATCTTCCCATACTTAGCCGGTTCTATAAGACGTTGAGAAAATGGCGGTGTCTCCTCGTAGTTCGCCCTGCCTAGCTCATCCAGCAATGTCTCATCTTTAATTTTATCTACTGCCAGCTTATATGTCTGAACATCAGCCTTTCTGCTCTCAACCTTTTTTTGTTGTACTTTTTCCGCTTCCTTCCTTTGAGCTTGTTTAACTACTTTTTTTCTACGCAGCTTCTCCTTAATGTCTTCCTCAACTCTGCTCTCCACTACCCTTCCACTTCTCAGAGTTAATATTGCTTGAACAGACTCGTGATTATCATTGGTAAATGATCCAAGCTCTTGTACTTCCTGAATCTTTGAGTTAGCAATAGGCTGACTAGGCAACTGACCTGACTCTCTAGTATTTCTCTAATTTTCCATTTATCCAAACTGCATGGTAATTTGGTCCAGGGCTTGAGTATGAACACCCATATAATTTGGAGGTCCACCAAGGTCTGCTCTATCCTTTTATTTTGAAAATCGCGTGGGGGAGCTTGGCTTCTTTGAGCTTGGAGCTGATATTGGAATGGTTGGATAGCCTAGTTGTTATTGAATGACTGAAGAGCTAGAGAATTATTAGGTGGCTATCTGGGTTGGAAATTTGATTGAGAATTACGAGCCAGTATAGTTGGTTGAGATTGGAATGATTGTTGCCTTGGTTGAAAATTGGATTGAGAATTGGACCACTGTCCTTGTTGAACTTTTTATGGAGGATTCTCCCCATTTGTGGATGTATAGGACATGAATGGATGATTTCTATTATTTGGAGAGTATGAGTTAGAGAACGGGACATTATTTAAGTAATTCCATGTTGCATTGATATCAGCGGCTATTATGTCCTCACACTCATTATGAGAGTATTCTGGTTCAACCTCATAAACTTCTCTTTTAGGAAAATGACTTCTTAGAGTAAGAAGTTTTTCAAATCGCTTTAACCTCTCATCTATCAATGCCACTGGATTTTTCAGATTGCCTATCTTGACCATCTCTAGACCTCAGATCAGATTCATATTGAAGAGCATTTTCACTGATATTATCAAACATTTCTAAAAGCTCTCTTGTGGGTTTCAAGGTAAACTGACCATGTGTAGAGGCATCTATCAGATTTTTATGCTTGTCACCTACACCCATGTAAAAGTATCTAGCCACATCTTGATTAGAAATCCTATGGTGGGGACATTTATACAAAATCTCATTATACCTTTCCTACACATCATGAAATTGCTCTCTTGACAACTGTCTGAATTGCTTAATTGCATCTTGTGGTTTTGAAGTCTTTCCTATGGGAAAATTTTTTTCTAAGAATTCTTACTTAAGTGTTTCCCAGTCAAGTTTAGTTTCTTGGGTCAATTTAATATACCATCTTTTTGCTTTGTCTTTTAAAGACCATGGGAACAGACGCACTCTTAAATCATTTTTAGTCAAACCATCATAGATAACAGTTGATGCAACCTCTAAGAATTCATTGACATGCTGTTATGGATCTTCTATCCTGAGACCAGAAAACTTTGGGAGCATGTTGATCACACTCGTCTTGATCTCGAAATGCTTTACACCTTCCTCTTCTTGAAATTCAGCATACGATTCATACGTGTTTGGTGCGTAGAATCCCTTCAATGAGGTATCTGGTCCCCTTTGCGGATTGACTATCTTGTCACCCATCTCCACTTCTTCTGTTTGACGACGCTCTTCAATAGATTTTCGTAAACGCCTAGAGTTTTTTCGATCTCTGGGTCGTATACAACTAACGTAGAATTTGAATTTAAACGCGTTGATCTATCGGACATACACTAAAAACTATTTTTTTAAAAATAAAACAAATTAACTAAACTACTTCTCAACTTATCTAAACTATGAACAAAAAGCAAAGCTAAAAATTAAATATAAAAACCAAGCAAAATTGAAACTCACAAAGGGTCCAAACGCAACTTTAGCAGCTTTGTCTTTTCCTTTCACGCTCTTCAATTGTACCTAAAAATCACATAAAAAATTGAACTTAAGCTTTAATCTACAATAATGCAATGAAAATAAACTACTAAAACTATTAAACAATGCCAAGTCCCCGGCAATGGCGCCAAAAACTTGATGGGTGTTAGGTGTGTGCAAAATATGCGATTAAAAATAGCACTATAATGACACTTTAAGTTTTACCCTTCTGCAAGCGCACATATCAATTGTAGAATTTTTTGCTTGAGTAGGGGAATATTGATCCCACAGAGACGAGGATTGTTCACTTTAATAGTCTAAAAACACTAAATTGTTGTTTTCCAAAAAGAGTTTGTTTTTGTGAATTATCTAATATTAATGAAAATAAAACAGAAAGCAATAATAAATAGTGGTTGTGATTCAGAGCGAGATTAAACTAGGGTTTCCTCATTCCATCACTAACCACATAACATAGTCAAAATTCTATTTCAATTGTACGAGGGTGATCCATTGACTATGAATCAGGTACATAAACTTGTATCACGAATAAAAATGGTATATCATCTAACACAATCATAATAGTATAGTCACAGTTTCCCCTCTCTATAATTGAATATAAAATTAAAACTACATTACTTGGCTAGGGTTTTACGAGAAAACCCTATATACCGACTTAGTTGATCATGGTGGATTGAATCTGCATTGTCTGTGTAAAAACGCTCTCCTTGGTCTTCTTCTCCGGATCTCTAGGTCTTTTATGATGGTTCTCTTCAATGGAAATATGTCTGAACTTTGAACGTGGGAACAAAACTCCAAAAACAACACACATAAATAATACCTAACCCTCACATATTTATAGACAAGTGATGGAAACCCTAATGGATACCCATTTTTGTAATTTCATAATACATGAATAATGTCTCTAAACTCTTATGTAAATATGTGTATAAGCCTGTATGTATAGGTTTTTAATCACCGATCACTAAAAATATTAAAGTAGGGACAAAATAGGAAAATTCTGAAACAACTCCGAAACAACTTCTTCACATAAAGGGATCACGTGGCCATAAGGTGGGACCCACGCTCCTGGCCTACGCTTGGGTGTAGGTTTAGAGCGTAGGGCTACGCTCCTGACCTTTGCTTGGATGTAGGCTCGGGCGTAGGGTCCAAACCACAACTTAGCTCAGGTCGAATCTGCCTCTTCTTATCTTTGATGACGTAGGGTATCATGTAACTTTGCTGTAAAAACCCATTTTTCCATATCTTAGCTAGACTGGTCGCTTTTGACTCCCGATGCTTTTGGATGAAGTAAGAATATTTGAAAATGACATTTTTGCCCTTTAGTGAGATAACGATGTCGGAAAATGACCAGTTTGCCCTACGGTAGCTCTTCTTTGCTATGGAAAACTTCTTGATTCTTTTCTTGAGATAGAAATGAACATAAACTCAGTTAATTCACCGAGATTAGCTCTGTTTCTTCATTAAGCTCCTGAAACATGCTTACACTGTTAAACGATATAAAAATACCAAGTAACGGAATATAAAGACATAACAAACACAAGATAGGGGCGAAAAATGACCAATATTGAGCACCTATCTTGAAGTCACAAAGGTTACCGAACACCAAAATAAAGTGAAAGGGATTAAACAACCCATCACACCGACCATTCAAAGGTCACATGTTCACCCAAGGTGAAATTGTCAATTCATGGGAAAAAATGTACTTTAAGACTTTACCCCACCTATTTCAACATAGGTCAATCATATAAACAAATGGAACCAAATTCAAGGCCACGACACGGGAGATATGAATTTATAAAAATGGTATCGGACAATGCCAACCCAAATAGAAAGTTAAAGTACCCATTTTGTACCAAGGGTAAAATAGTCATTTCAAGTACAAATAAATGATTTAAAATTTTGTATGAAATATTTGGGCAGAGGAAAGTCTCTACAAACAAACGGGACCTAAATCAAGCCACAAGGCGATAGATACGAATTTTTTAAAACGGTGTCGGACAATGCCGACCCAAAACAAAACATTAAGATAAAACATGAGTTCGGGCATCAAAATCTAGGCATTTGGACATCAAGTCAAAAACTAAAGATTTATATCATAAAGTAGGCTCTAAGAAGCCCATAGAAACAAACGGAAATGAATTCGAGTAAATGAGCCGAAAAATATGAATTTCTAAAGAAATGCCGCAACATGTAAATGTTTAAAATATACCGTCAGCTTCAAACGAACATAAATCAATCGAACAAATGCTAACTCGAGGGATTCAAAATCCTGGACACAATTTCAAGATGTCAGCATTCCAACGCAACAAAAAGCTTCTTGATAGGATAAACGGAGAAGGAGATATGAATTTTTTAAAACGGTCGCGTGTGCAGGAAAGTAAGGTGCGGACATGCTATAGTGATTATTGTTCCAAACCTCAAAAACACCCACATTCTGCCAAACAATGACGTTTTGAAAACCTACGTTTTCAAAATATTAAACAAAAATTCAAGTTGTTAGCTTTCTAACAAAAATAAATTCACCTCGATACGATATACGGAGAAGGAGATATGAATTTTTAAAAATTGTCCCGCGGTACGTAAGAATTTGCAATAAAATGACCGTTTTGCTTCCGGTCTCTGTTTTAACATCCTACCGAATTTTGAAGTGTCAATTTTTTTTCAAATGACTCAAAATCATTTTATAAAGCCCAAAGGTTTAATCGGGTCACGGGGTAGGCAAAAATGGATTTTTCACTTAAAAGCTGAACCACCAACGAAAAAACCAAAGAGAATTTAGAGACGCTTAATGGAGCAAGGAAATGAAGAACCCAAGTAAATTAGGTCCAAGGGTAAAGGAAAGTGGCTCTACACAAGAACATTAACCCTATTCCAACCATACTTAGCTCTACTTCCAAATCCCTAAACTATATAACGACTTAATCGAGAATGTCCACAACTCCAAGGAATCTCCAATCCTTAAGAAAGCTAAAGGGAACCTAGTGGCCGTTGCCACGGGACCAACTAGTTTCAAATCAAGACCTCGTCCGATTCTTTCAAACTTCTATTTCATATTTGAAACCAACTCACTTAGGTTTCTACTAAGATCAAATGACCATCACTACACAATCAACTAAGATCATAAACTATCACCCGCCTTCTCAAAGGTCTTAACTCACATTCAACTCCATTATCCATTACCGACTTTACTAATCACGAGAAAGCCATTAAAACAACTCATATCACCACCCTATGGTATATAAGCACATATCAACAACTATAAGCATTTATCTTACATTATACTTTGATCAAGGCATCTAAATCATATTATCACATCCTTCAATTTCACTTCAGCATTTTAATAACATATGAATTATATATATCGAAATTCACATTAAACATGCTCCTTAATCACATAGAGTAATATCATGATTCACATGTAAACATAAATCACATAATAGAAAGTCAAATGCAATGTGACTCATACACCTCATGATACACCTTATGCGCCTAACACAGGTTAACAAATACGTACTATATCCATTTACTTTTGAGGATACAAGTTCATCAAGTAATGTAGAGTACCGCATTGATTCTTCCCAAGTGCTTTTGACACTTCAAACTTTCAACAAGGAAGGCGGTTGAACGAGAGCCCAGTTTGCGGCTCCGTGCCCCATGACCACCAAAGTTAAGAATATAAGCCTCTCTTACTACTCCCAATCCCTTACCACGTTTCTAGACATAGTAGTTACTTAGGTGTGAAATACCTCCTGGCCAGTTGTTGCGATGATTCAAAACACTACAACCCACACATGATTACACAACCCGCATATACCAACAGCATGATTTAACACTACATTAAGTACTCGATATGCATCCAGCTTCTCAATAACAATCTTGTCTCATTACAATATATGTTTTTCTCATTTGCAAAATATTGTACTCAATAAAACCCTCATATTTACAATTTCACATTTATAAACAATGGTTCACAACATGCTAAATCACAATACATGCTTTTATCATTTGGAATATATTGGACTCCATTTATCACAATGCTTACAATTTCACATTCATAAACAATAATCAACAAGAGTACTTTCTCATGCACCATTCATGTTCCAAATCACCAACTTGTCATTCTATTTCACATGTTCTTTGTTCAATTAAGCAAGTCTCCCACAAATCATATCTCATACATAACATAAATTCCCAACAAACTAAATATCATTCACAAAAGATAAATCACATAGTATATTCTCAAAGGTGCTAACCAAAGGAGCTAGCGTAATCTCATTACCAAGGCTACACCCTTATACACATATGTATAATTACACTTACACATATACACAACTATATCCACATATATATACACACATATATAGGCATACAAACATACTTTAATATTGGAAATCTCAAGAATAACCACACAACTAGCATGCATCATAGTCCTATCAATATCATCATCAAATACTCCACACACAATGGTTAACTTACATAAACATGATCAACCTTAACTTCACATTTTCAAGGATATACTTAGCAATTTCATATAAGTGTAGCATTCCTAGAATCAAATTATCACACCTACACAATCAAAAGATGAGCTAGATAAGAACTTTTCCCTTACCTTAAGTGAAGAACATAGAAAACCACAAGGCAAGGCCAATGAAACCCTAGCTCTCACCCAACACTGAAATCAAAGGAGTAAATCGGTGGAAAGCTTCACCATAGCCTCCTAACAATGAATTAAACTCCAATACAAGAGGACAACAAGAATCATGAAGTAGTTCATCAAGAAAAGCCAAGACTAGGGTTTGAAAGAAAACACACAAGGAGGGAAGAACACTTACCAATCCTTGGCTCAAATCCAAGAGGAAAACACCATGAATAACTTCCATTTTGAAGACAACATTAAACTCCAAACTTAGGGTGATGAATTCAACCCATGAGTGGAGAAGAAGCAAGAGGGAGAAAAGAGAAGACATGAGATAAAAATGGAGAAGTCTTGTAAAGTGGAAGACTTATAATGTGTAGACATCCTCCACTCACACCTCTCACCATCCAATGGTTAAGATTAAAGCTAGCAAATGAAGACTTAATCCAAGGGCCACAAATTAGTCTTGCAATGAAAGAGTAAAAAATAATGCATTCTTGCATTTAAGTGTCATCCAAACAAGGCCCTATGATCCAAGGGTTGAGAACAAATATGGGAGAAAGAGATCAATGGCTAGGAGTGAGACACCACTTGAAAATGGGAAATGACCAATTTCTTCCTAACTTAGGGTTAATTACAATAGTGCAATCGTGCCTTTTGATTACCCTTCCACCCCTTTTCATCCTCTCTATTTACGACTATGCTACTCATACCCCAACACTTAGCCAAATTTCTACACTTTCCACTAAGTGCTTTAAATATGAAAATACTCATTTACCCTTCGGTCATTTCTTTCCCGAAATCAGTTTTAACTATTTTCATTATTCACTACACAATTGCCAAAGCTCCAACGAGAAAATGTTGCAACAAACCCACGTAGTTGCCAACGAACAATAATCATGAAGCCAGAAACGAAAGTCCACGACGTCATCCCGCTAAGTCTGAAACTTAAACATGAAACATTTACAGGTACTTAGAATACACAACACATCATGAATAAGTGCCGTCATAAAATGTTAACACTTGGAAAAGAATTGCAGAAAGGAGAAAGGAAATGCAGGGTGTTACAGTGGCTCTTCAATTTCTTGATCAGTCTCATTAACAGCCAATACATGCTCAATCCCGTCATCGGTAAGGGAAACATTGGAAGCGACAGAAGAACGAGACGAAGAAGAAGAAGAGGAGGAAATGACAATGACATCAACCATTATGCTAATAAAGTTTTCTTGGAATAGGAATGAAATGAAATGAACTGTTAACTAATTAATTTATAAAATGTGTTATGCTTAAATAAGTCAAGTTCTTGGTTAGAGAAGAAGAAATGAATCTAGTCCAAATCATTTATTCTTATGAAAATATTATGCAAGTTTTATTCATATATATTTGACTATATCAGTATATATTGACTTTTACTATAGATGACTAACTTTTTGACCTAATTTCTTAAAACTAACTACTGGCCGAATTTTTATAAAACTAGATTTTTTTATAGATAGAGAAATACTCCGATTGATCGAAACCTTTTGAAAAATAAAAAAAAACAATAATGAAATAAAGTAAAATGAAACTATTATTATTATTCCTAGAGTTAGTAAGAAAATACAAAAATAACATACTCAATGAAATAAAACAATTTATACTAATTAAGAAACGACAAATCTTTGACGTCCATAGCTCGACGACTTTGTCTTAAATTTCAGTCTGAGTCGTTTATGAGATCTATTAAATCAATGGAGTCCACCATACCTACATTTGTATCATTCTGATAGCAATGCTTAAGTCATTGGCCGTTAGCTTTAAACTGGTTCCTATTTTTAGGATCTTCTAATTCCACCGCTCCATAAGGGTATACCCTTATTACTATATATGGTCCATCCCATCGAGACCGAAGCATTCCATGAAAGAATTTTACCTTAAAGTTGAATAACCATACCTTCTGGCCTCTTTCAAACATTTTTTGCCGAATATATTTATCATGGAACACCTTTGTCCTATCCTTATAAATTTAAGCATTTTCATATGCCTCATTGTATATTTCATCCAATTCATTTAGTTGAACTCTCCTATGTGCGCCAGCTTTTTCCAGATTAAATTTTAATCGTTTAATAGCCCAATAAGCTTTATGTTCTAATTCAACAGAGAGATGGCATGTTTTTCCATACACTAACCGATAAGGGGTTGTCCCAATTTGTGTTTTGTAGGCAATCCTATATGCCCATAATGCATCGTTTAATCTATTCGACCAATCCTTCCTACAGGGCGGACTATTTTCTCTAGTATTTGTTTAATTTCTCTATTTGAAACCTCAACTTATCCACTAGTCTGAGGATGATAAGCGATCCCTACCTTATGCATTACAGAATATTTTTCAAGTACATTCCTAAGATACTTATTACAAAAATGCTTACCTACATCACTGATTATAGCCCTTAGTGTGCCAAATCTTGACAAAATGTTCGTTTGTAAGAACTTAATAACAACTTGATGATCAGTCTTCTTAGTGGGTACAAATTCAACCCATTTTGACACATAATCCATGGCCACCACTATATATTTGAATTTTTTTGATTTTAAGAATAGCCCCATAAAGTAGATCGCCCATACATCGAATAATTCAATGATTAAGATTGGGGTGTGAGGCATCTCATTTCGCTGAGATATAACTAATAATTGCTGGCACCTATCACATCTCTTATAATATTCGTAAACGTCTTTAAATAATGAAGGACAATAAATCCACTTTGTAATACTTTCATTGCTGTATTCTTAGCTTTGAAATACCTTTCGCATTCGAGAGTATGGAAATTTATTAGAATACTTGCAACTTTATAGTGAGGAACACACCTCCTAATAACTTGATCAGGATAACATTTAAACATAAGTGGGTCCTCCCAAACATAATGCTTAACTTGAGAAAAGAAACAATCTCGTTCTTGTCTCGTCCACCTCTTAGGAATCCTACCCGTAGCCAGGTAGTTGACTATGTCAGCATATCAAAACAACTCTATTCTGACATGAAATAATTGCTCATCTGGGAAGGAATCTTTGGCACGAGTGTCATCTTTAGTAGATTCTACCAGTAATCTCGATAAGTGATATGCCACGATATTTTCCGTACCATTCTTATCCCTTATTTCTATATCAAATTCTTGTAATAAGAGAATCCACCTAATTAACCTTGGTTTAAAATCTTTCTTTGTTAAGAGGTATTTAAGTGTAGAATGATCAGAGTACACTATCACCTTAGTCCCTAGTAAATATGACCTAAACTTATCTAAGGTATACACTACCTCTAGTAGTTCCTTCTCCGTAGTTGTGTAATTCATTTGAGCTTCAGTAAGTTTTTTACTTGCATAATAAACTACATGGGGTATTTTCATTTTCCTTTGCCCCAATACGGCTCCTATAGCATAGTCTGATACGGCACACATTAACTCAAATTATTGTATCTAGTTAGGGGGTTGCATAATTGGTGCAGTTGATAACAGTTTTTGAAGCAACTCGAAACCTATATGACAGTCGGCATTAAACTCAAATGGTGCATCTTTTGCGAGTAAACTGCATAGTGGTCTTCCTAATTTGCTAAATTCTTTAATAAACCGCCGGTAGAACCCAACATGACCCAAAAATGACCTTATTTGCCTAACCGTGGTAGGTGGAGGTAAATTAGATATTAATTCTACCTTTGCTCTGTCTACCTCTATCCCCATTTTTGAGATAATATACCCTAGAACTATTCCTTTCTGGATACGAAATGACTCTTTTCCCAACTTAATACGAGGTTAGTCTCTATGCATCTTTGCAATACTAATGCCAAATGTTCAAGACACTCATCGAACGTGGTCCCAAAAACATATTAGTCCTCTATGAAAACTTCCAAAAATTTCTCTACCATGTCTGAGAAGATAGACATCATGCATCGTTGAAATGTAGCCAGTGCATTACATAATCCAAACAACATTTGTCTATATGCTAAGATACCATAAGGGCAAGTAAAAGTCATTTTTTCTTCATCCGTCGGGTCTATTGCAACTTGGTTATACCTAGAATACCTGTCTAAGAAATAATAGTAACTATGTCTTGCCAATCATTCTAAGATATGGTCTATAAAGGGTATTGAAAAATGATCTTTCCTAGTATGGGAATTTAACTTTCTATAGTCAATGCATACACGCCACCCAGTAGTTGTACGTTTAGGAATTAATTCTCCTATTACATTCGGTACTACCGTAATACCAGATTTACTGGGTACTACTTGTGTGGGGCTGACCCATGTGCTATCTGAGATGGGATATATTATTCCCGTATCTAGCAATTTGAATACTTTTTTCACTACCTCTTTCATATTAGGATTCAATTTTCTCTACATTTCCCTTGATGGTTTTGTATCTTCTTCCAGGTGGATCCGATGCATACATATTCCTTCTAAGTCATCCACACTCCACCCAATTGCTTCATTGTTCTCGCCTAATATTCTTACTAATTGTATTTCCTGTTCAGAATTTAGTTGTGCTGAAATAATTACTAGTAGTGTTTTGTTTAACACTAGAAATACATATTTTAAATGATTGGGTAATTCTTTTAATTCCAACTTGGGTGGGGATACTAATGATGGTACTAGAGGAGTACCTGATACTGTAGGCAAAGGCTCTTTCGGTGTTCTCCATGGTGGTACCTTGAATTTTTGCTCGATTATGGCTATTTTTTCTAGTTTTGGTAATTGCTGATTATTTAAAGACTCAACATAGTCGTCTAGAGTTTTGCTATTTATTGCCTTCATTAATGGGTCTTTAGTCAATATTTATGGTGACATGTCCTTTACTAATTTTTCAATTATGTTGGTAAGAAAGCACTCTTCTCTTTCAGGTAATTGAGATGGATTCGAAAAAATATTTTTCCTGATTTTCATATTCCCAAATGATAAATCCATAACTCCCGTTCAGTAATTTATACATGCATTCGCAGTTGCAAAAAATAGACGGCCTAGGATTACAGGTATTTGTCTTTTATGATCCTAAACGGGTTCCGTATCGAGAATAATGAAGTCAACTGGGAAATAGAACTTATCAATTTGAACAATAACATACTCTATTATTTCTCGTGGTTGTTTAGTGGATCTATCAGAAAATTAGAAAATAACAGATGTTGGAGTTAATTCTCCTAGTTCTAACTGCCGGTATACTGAATACGGTAAAAGATTTACACTAGCTCCTAAATCGAACAGGTCTTTTCCAATTTCTTGATTTCCTATTATGCACGAAATAGTTGGTGCTCCTCGATCTTTATATTTTAGAGGCATATTGTTGGATATTATAAAACTCATGTGATTGGTGAACACTATCTTCTTAACGTTATGAGTTATGTTCCTTCTTTTATACGTACATAAATGTTTTATGAATTTAGCATAAGCATGAATTTGTTTGATTGTTGTCATGAGAGAAAGATTAATCTTTACTTGTTGGAACGTCTCAAACATTTCTTGGAACTTTTCTCCTTGTTTTCCATAAGGAATAGAATCTTGTAAATGTTGTGGAAATGGAGCTTTAGGTTCGTACCTCATTTCTCCTATTTCTTTTATTGGTGCAAAATTTTGTTTTCCCATAACTGGTTTTGGTTTCTTTATAGAAACTAATTATTTTTCTATTTCTATTTCAAGATTTATTTTTGTATTGTTAGAAGCTAATTCTTTTTCTACTTCAGGATTGGTTTCTTTATTATTTTGCCTATTCGTCCTTTCCTCGAATTGTTCCTCAGCCTTGTTGTCCACAACTCCACCAGGTCGAAGTGTAGTTATGGCATGAACGGTTTCTATTATTGGTTCTCCAAGTTTTGTTATATGTTCAATCATATGTTGCCCTTTTGGGTTTATGAGTGGTTGACTCGGTAGTTTCCCTTCTTCTCTTCTATTCATAGAATTAGCTATCTGCCCAACTTACTTGGGTCTCAAGTTTAGGGATAGATTGGGAATGGGTATGTAGGAGTTGTGTGACATTTTTGATCTCGTTCAGCACACTCCTGAGTTCTTGTTCAAAACTTGGTGTTCTCATAGGGTGTGTATTGTTCTGTTTTCTAAAAGATGTTTGATTAGGGTTTTGATTGAATGGACGAAATTGATTTGGTTATTGATTAGGATTTTGGTTAAATGATCGGAATTGGTTGGTATGTTGGTTATGGTTTTGATTAAAGGTGTTATTATGAGTTTATATGAAAAATTTGGATGATTTAGCAAACCGGGGTTGTAGCTATTTGAAAATGGATCATTAATCGGATTGGTAAAGGTGACATTAACATCCTTAGTGATATACTATGATTTTGGTTGTGTATAAGGACAATTGTTGGCATAGTGCGAAGGATTAGCACATATAAAATAGACTTCTTGAGGTGTGGGGTTTATATGAGTGGTTCTCATTAGTTCATCAAGCGTTTTATTTAGTTCATCCACTTTTGATGTTACTTCATATATCTGACTTGCTTCGAATGCACTATCGGTTCTTTTAGGATTAGAAAGTATAATTTGGGGAGCTTTAATATCAGAATATTTTATCGGGAATCCGCACTAAGATTCTTAACAACATTCCATAGGAAATCTACGGTTTTCTATGTAAATGTTCCTCCACAGGTTGCATCAACTGTATTTGTATGGCCCTCTCCTACTCCCATATAGAAACTACTGATTAATTCATGACTATGGAATCCATGATCATGATATTTTTGTAAAACTTTGCTAAATCATTCCCAAGTTTCATAGAATTGCTCACTAGGTATTTGTGATGTCCCACATCGCCCGGGTAGAGGTCTGGGGATGTGCTTATATGTGCAGTGTTGTCTCCAATTGGTATGAGGCATTTTGGGAGGAGCCCAAGAGCAAAACTGTGCGGGCTTGGCCCAGAGTGGACAATATTATACCAAGTGTTGGAGCGGGGTGTTACAATTGGTATCAGAGCCAGAGCCTGACCAGAATTAAGTGTGGGTGCATGCACAAGCCTGTGGGTAACACCAGCGAGGACGCTGGGTCACAAGAGGGGGTGATTGTGATGTCCCACATCGCCCGGGTAGAGGTCTGGGGATGTGCTTATATGTGCAGTGTTGTCTCCAATTGGTATGAGGCCTTTTGGGAGGAGCCCAAGAGCAAAACCGTGCCGGCTTGGCCCAAAGCGGACAATATTATACCAAGTGTTGGAGCGGGTGTTACAGTATTTGTGAGAACATTAAGATAGCTCTACAGGTCTCGTGTGTTTTCCCACTGGGAAGAATTTATGTAAGAATTCCTTTTGAAGATTATTCCAGTTATTTCTAATATCTTCTGGTATTGTACCATGCCAGAATTTATGTAAGGAGTTGTGTGACATTTTTGATCTCGTTCAGCACACTCTTGAGTTCTTGTTCAAAACTAGGTGTTCTCATAGGGTGTGTATTGTTCTGTTTTCTGAAAGGTGTTTGATTAGGGTTTTGATTGAGTGGACTAAATTGATTTGGTTATTGATTAGGATTTTGGTTAAATGATCAGAATTGGTTGGTCTGTTGATTATGGTTTTGATTAAAGGTGTTATTATGAGTTTTATATGAGAAATTTGGATGATTTTGCAAACCGGGGTTGTAGCTATTTGAAAATGGATCATTAATCGGATTGGTAAAGGTGACATTAACATCCACAGTGATATACTCCGATTCTGGTTGTGTATAAGGACAATTGTTGGCATAGTGCAAAGGATTAGCACATATAAAACATACTTCTTGAGGTGTGGACTTTATATGAGTGGTTCTTATTAGTTCATCAAGCGTTTTATTTAGTTCATCCACTTTTGATGTTACTTCATATATCTGACTCGCTACGAATGCACTATCGGTTCTTTTAGGACTAGAAAGTATAGTTTGTGGAGCTTTAATATCAGAATATTTTGTCGGGAATCTTCACTAAGATTCTTAAAAACATTCCATAGGAAATCTACGGTTTTCTGTGTAAATGTTCCTCCACAGGCTGCATCAACTGTATTTGTATGACCCTCTCCTACTCCCATATAGAAACTACTGATTAATTCATGACTATGGGATCCATGATCATGACATTTTTGTAAAACTTTGCTAAATTATTCCCAACTTTCATAGAATTGCTCACTAGGTATTTGTGAGAACATTAAGATAGCTCTACAGGTCTCGTGTGTTTTTCCTACTAGGAAGAATTTATGTAAGAATTCCTTTTTAAGATTATTCTAGTTATTTCTAATATCTTCTGGTATTGTACCATACCAGAGTTTCACTTTATCCTTTAAGGAATGAGATAATAATTGATTGGTTCCAGACGTGTGAAAATAATAGTATTAAAAAGGGAAAATTACACAAACTACCGCTGAACTATGACCTAATTGCAGAGAGTATCCCTAACGTTTGAATAATAACAGTTACTACCCCTTAGAACAACCCCAGTAAGATTTGTGTGTGAATTTACTTAAAAGATCTTGTTTTATATTATATTTTAGTGTTAATTTCAAGAAACACATTATACTATCCAGTTTTATCAACTAACTCCCACGGTGTCCACTTTGCCCCAAAAATTATAAATTTAAAAATATATATATCTTTTTCGCAAAAAAATTATTTTTCGGAGGGAGAATATTATTTTCCAAAATATGAATTATTTCAGAAAAAATAATATATATTTTTTGAAAAAAATCATATTTTGGAATATAGTTTATATTTTTAGCAAAACAAATATTTTTTCAAAAAGATCATATTTTGGAACATAATAGTATATATTTGTCGCAAAAAAAATATTTTTCGGAAAAGATCATATTTTGGAACATAATATATATTTTTCGCAAAAAAAGTATTTTTCGGAAATAAATTCATATTTTGGAACATAATAAGTACTTTTTTGAAACAAAATCATATTTTGGAATATAATATATATTTTTCGCAAAACAAATATGCTTTGGAAATAAATTCATATTTTGGAACATAATATATATTTTTCGGAAAACAAAATCATATTTTGGAACATAATATATACTTTTTCGCAAAAAAAATATTTTTCAAAAAAAAAATTCATATTTTGGAACATAATCTATATTTTTCGGAAAAAATTCATATTTTGGAACATAATATAAACTTTTTGCAAAAAATATATTTTTCGAAAAACAAATTCACATTTTGGAACATTATATATAAATTCAAAAAAATTTAGGGTATTTAAGTAATTTTGTATGCAAAATTGGAACATGCAATGATATGAGGGCAAAAATGGAAGTTCATTACAAAAACAGCCTTTATTGACTAATACACAAAGTTTCCAGCGTTGACTTTGAACAAAAGGGGCTAAGTGTTACAACATAGGTGGTTTTAAGGGTAGTTTATGATATTATTGAAGCGTAAGTGGTACCGCATGCAATTAGGTCATAGTTCAGGGGTAGTTTATGTAATTTTCCCGTATTAAAAATAAGGATTTGACACGATCTAGTTTTCACCTCTCAGTCGCAAGTACGCGAGTAATATATAGTATAGTTGGGTAGAGAGGGTATCGAACCATAGAGATCAAAGTCGTATTTCGAATAATTATAAAGTAGCAAATTGAATTATATTTATAAAAGTTGTTTGATTGGTTTGATGTATTAAACTACTAAACATAAAATAAAATAAAGATAAATATTTTTGGTTTCACTCAGGATAAACAAGTCTAGGGGTTGAATTCCAACTCCACTACTAGCCTTATAACATAGTCCTTTAATTATATTATTACAAGAGGGAGGTGTAACTCATATGAATCAGGCTAGTAACGTTACAAGTAGTTGAATAGTCGCAAAAAGTATGCAATCGGTCCGTATTCGCTAGAATCCATCTTCGATTAGTATGACTGTTGTATTCATCTCTACTTCAACTACTCCTAAAACATGAAATTAAAAAGCACACTAACAATCATCTTCTCTAGGCATAGACTGTGTAAACCTAAGACTTTATCATGCCAAATAAGTACCATTATGTAGAAACCGTTATTAAATCACGTAATTTCTTGTCCCATTGATAAAACACAGTTGTTCAAGATAAATCATTAATTCAGTCTCAACTTAAGTAAAGATTTAATTAGTAAATCTTATTTAGGCGGTCTTGTTCGTTCTCTCACTATATAATCATCATATGAGTGCCCTTCAACAGATTCCCCTTTTTGTAATAAAAATAAATAAAAGACTTCATTACTCGGCTAGGGTTTCGTTGGAAACCTTAGATACCAACTAACCGTTCATGGAAATGGGAGACTCCATTGTTGATGAAGCCACCGTCTTCATGATTGGATGGTTGGTTCTTGAGTTCTTGAGGAAGGGAACCTCTCTCAAAGAGAGAGGTATTTTATGAACAATGATACGTTCTTGAGAGAATATAGAGAAATTTTCAAGATGTCAGATATCTATTTTTTTCATGACTTCTACCCGTATTTATGGACAAAAGTTGGTGCAGATATTGTATGTTCCTTACTTAGACTCCAAGAGAACTTAAGGGCTAATAAATCACGTTGAATGGACAGTTCTACCCTGCTATATTCTTGCACACAAAATAAGAATTCTGCAGTATATGTTCGTACAGATTCTAAGACGGCGTATTCTGAACGATCGAAAAGCCTGACCAATCGATCGGTGGCTTCTGAATTTTAATATTTATTTAATCCGCGAATTTTATGCTTCCGCCACTTGTACCTTGCTTCACTGACTTGTACTTTGCTAATTTTTGAGTGCAAATATCTTCTATGTGTTGCTCTGAATCCTCATATTTGCTAAGAACCCTGAATTAACACACTTTTGCATTAAGACCATTAAAATACACTTAACACGCAACTTCCATAAAAACCAAATTAATAAAGTAAAGAGACTAACAATAAGTATATTAACGCCCAAAATACCAACTATTCTTGTCTCATCAAGGCCCCAAACTTAAACATTGCTAGTCCTTTAGCAATAAAGAATCAAAGAAATCATGAAGAGTAAAAAAAAAAAAATTAAAAACTAACCCCTTTCTTTCGTGAGGGAAGACAATTACACTTAGCACGTGTACCAAGACTTTTCAACCCCTAGGAAAAATCCTAGTGGATGAGTGAAGTCTCGTGAGGATTAAATAGACTACCTACAACTTCTTTATAATATTTAATTAGCATATATTAATGAATAAACTTGTTCATTGACTAGGATATGATATAATCTATAGAATAAATGTATGCAAATAAATTATATGGAAGTAAAACAACCTAATCCTAGAACATGAAATAATACAAAAATAAAGATAAACAAATTCTATTCCTTGCAATAAAATTCTTTCTTACTCTCTCACTCCTCCTTCCATTTAGTATCCATTCCCTCATCTAACTCAACCCCAAAGGACCTCGAACCATAATATTGGTAAATGCTTCACATTCATATTCCTTGTCATAGATGTCCCCTCCTAACTCACTTTCAAGGATTTTGCTAATAAGAAAATGATAAGGGAGCTTCCAATCATTAACAAATGGGTCCTCTCTTTCTACTATCATCTCCATATGCAAACGTATATTTTCAATAATCAATTCCGGAAATGACACCCGATGGCCCATATGAAACTTATAAATCAACTCCACCATACTTCGATAACGAAGCAATCCATCTTGGTTAGGGTAAATTTGAGTCATCAAAATGGAGTCTAAAGCCAAATAATTGATATTCAAATAATGCTTATCCAATAATTCTTATCCTTCTAGAATTGCAAAACCATTACAAATTTTCCTCACCATCTCAACAAAAGAAGGCAAAGGATTAGGTGGCATGGTAAACCGGTCTTTCCATTCCTCAGGAAATTCTCTCGGAATCTCCCACTCTCAAGATACCATCTTTCTCTTCATGTTGAGCACCATCATCAACAACTAAGATATGTTTAATCCTAACCTTTTCATTAGGGGAGTTTGAAGCAACAGATGAAACGGGTGAAGAGAAAGAGGAAGAGGAAGAGGAAGAAGAAGAAATGTCAATGATTTCAACCATTATTCTAGTATTCTAGTATAAAGATAAACTAATATGAAATGTTTAGCTAGTATATTTATAAAGATATAGGGTGATTAATTAGTCAAGTTATTGGTTTGATTGAAACAAAAGAATCAGTCATATAGACTAAGTATACATTATACTATATTATTTGATATTAAAGCAATACCCTAATGACCTAAATGTTCTCTTCCGTATGAAGTGCATTTCTATAAAACCAAACGATCGAACTTTGCTAGAAAATAATATTTTTATATTTTACACTCTTGGAATTATTTAAAATTAAAACAATACAATAAAATTATAAATATATTTTTTAAAATAAATATTAAAATTATAATACACTAGTTGTCACACCAAAAAACTTTTAGGACTCCAAAACCCGAGTCTAAGAGCTGAGGGAGTGAATGCGTTAGTAATAAGAGCGAAATAAAATCCCTTGAAGTCATCAAATAACCGTGGGTAAAATAGACATATACCAACACCATGATTTTGACACTACACAATGTACTCAATATGCATCAAGGTTTCCAATAAAAATCATGTTCCATCACAATATATGATTTTCTCATTTGCAATATATTGTTCTCAATATAACCATCATGCTTACAATTTTACAGTTTTAAGTAATGATTCACAACATTCTCAATCACAATACATGTTTTTCTCATTAGACAATATATTGTACTCCATTTATCACAATGCTTACAATTTAACAGTTTTAAGTAATGATTCACAACATTCTCAATCACAATACATGTTTTTCTCATTATACAATATATTGTACTCCATTTATCACAATGCTTACAATTTCACATTTATAAGCAATAAATCACAACAAGCATTTATATAACACAATCATGCTTTCAAGGGCCTTGTTCATTGTCTAAGTTGTCAAGACTCAACTCACATATATATATATATATATATATATATATATATACGACATATATACACATAGAAACAAACACCTTCGTACAAAGACGAAAACAATTCATTTTTTTCCTACCTCAATTCCAAGCAAGCTATTGAAGAATACCCAAAATAGGTCCAACCCAGCTACCACTCCAAGTGTTCAATCGGATAGCTTCCAAATAACAATACGTCATTCATAAACCACAAAATTACTATGGTGTAAACAATAAACTAAAACTTTACACACAAGTGGGTCCAACCACAAAAATTAATTCAAACCCTAATGATTTCTATTTTAGCGTTTCATAAAAGGGAGTACTCAAAAGAAAGGAGATAGTTAAGACACTTACCAAAGTCCCCAATCCAAAAGTGAGCTAAAAACTATAAGATGAACTCCAAGCTTCCAATAACCGAAAATGGCTGACAAGGTTCAACTTATGGTCCTTAACAAGATTGAAGAGATAAGGAAACCAAAAGTCAATAGTTGAACACATAACTTCAATAATATATATTCTAGGGTTTGAAGTTGGAAATTTCAAAAGAGTTAAATACTTGCCCCAATACATAGAGAAAATGGAAGAGAAGAGTAACCCTAGCAATTCTCATGTTGAACACTTCTTCAAACTCCAAGTGAAAGGATATGAAATCAAATGAGGAAGTGATGAAGAGCAAGAGGGAAGGAAAAGTGTAGAGAGAAAATAGGTTTGTAGAGAAATAGAAAAGTCTTGCAATGAAAGACTTATGCATTTGTAGAGATTCTCCACTCATAATTCTCACCATCTAAGGGTTCAGAATAAAGAAAGGAAAATGGATAAATGATCCAAGGGTTCACATTAAGTCTTGCCAAGTGAAAGACTAAGAATAATGCATTCTTGTATATAAGTCCCAACTAAACAAGGCCCTATGATCCAAGAGTTTAGAACAAAGATGGGAGAAGGAGATTAATGGCTAGGATTGAGACACCACATAAAAATGTAAATTGACAACTTTTTTTCTCAACTTAGGGTTAATTACAAGAGTGTCATTGTGACTTAATTATCCTTTTACCCCTTGTCACCCTCTCTAATTACCAACATGTCACTCATACCCCAACACTTAGTCAAATCTCTACACTTTCCACTAAGTGCTCTAAATATGAAAATACCAATTTACCCTTCGGTCATTTCTTTCCCGAAATCGTTTCCAACAATTTTCATTATTCTTAAAATGAAAATAGAACATGCAACTTACAATTTTTTTATATCACATAAAACATGCTAAGCACATAAGCATATTAAGCACAAAATCAGATTAAACACATAATCACATATGCATTTAATCATTAATAATTGTTTTAAATTAGCACGTAAAAATATAGGACGCTACAACCTCCAAACCTTAGGAGATTTCGTCCTCTAAATCAAGACATAACTAAAGAAGAAAAAAGTCCGGGTATTTTTCCCAAACTTCATGCACCCATTCACAAATCGCATCCTTGACATCGTGATAGTGCATGAGGCCTCAACTAATGAAATTGTTTTGCTTTGCAAAACCCGCTCTAAATCACCTAAGATCCTCACGGTTCGCTCCCCGTAGGACACGTCTTTGGCAACAACGACACTCGTCCAACTCAAGAAATGAGATGGATCCAGCTCGTACATGGGAGAGATGAACACATGGAAGAAACACAGCGAACCCTGGGAAGCTCCTATGGTAACCCACTCAGTAGGCCACTACACCATAATCACCCAAAACATAAAAGGACTTAGCCAAGGTCCAAAACTCAAGGTAAGACTAAAAGTCTAATAATCACTATCAAGGATCCTATAACCATAATGATCATAACTCAAGTTCGTGCATTACATTAACCTTAGTAAAGAATATCAAATCTTCAACCTCAAGAGCACCATAAGGATCAACTACCTAGCAAAACATATGCTAAGGCTATAAATCAAAGCACCTAATCCTCGAGTAATAATGCTTATTCTTGGCCCTATAACCATATCACTTAGTTCACTATTTCAACCATTACAACATTAGATCCATAATCACGATCTCAGTCAATAATACACCTACAATGACCTCAAACAATTTCTTCACATTTCAATTCTATAATCATTATATCATTGTCTTCCTGAATCAATCATTTTGAACCTCAAATTCTCAATTGATTCAATTAATACTTAGTATATCATAATGCTAAGGTTACACTTTGAATCGCTAAAGTCTAATCACAATAAAACCTCGTTTACAACCCATAGTCTTGTTAATAAGCTATGATCACACCTCGATTACTCAAATAGCCAATCCATAAGATATAAAAGTCTCCCAAGAAGACATTTCAATCTAATCCTTTAATTAACAGTTCAATGACAATCATATCTCAACTCAATTCACTAGTTCAAACCTTTCATTTAATCCCTCTAGGGTTCTAAACCACTTAGATGATACCACAGAATGTAGCAAAACATACCCTATAACTCACTCTCTAATGTCCACAACTTCATTGCTCAGTGAAACCTGACTATTTCAAAGTCAAGTCTCTAACTCTAAAATCAAATGGTACAACTAGTTCTACCATAAATCACCCATCAAAAGGTAACACCAGTCACATATCCCGAGGAATCCCTTAATATATAAAAACAGGGTAGCTAAAATGTACATCATCAAAGTCCGTAATTTTCAACGAAAATGACTTATACTTTCCTCATACCACAAACACAGTTAAATAACTTAACCATACACTAAGTACAATCCACCTCAACTCATGTGACGAGGTACATTATCGAAATCCCATGGAAGTAATTCCAACCACACAATCGCAAAGCGAGAATGACCGTACTCCAAGTACGTGATGAAGGAAAAGAAAAAATGTGACCATTTCTTACTCATGTGAAGACAAAGACACGTCAACGACGTGAAAGACCAAGGCAATCCACCACAGTAACTCGGTACTGCCAATGCTACACCGTCACTCATCACCCGACACATCAAGGGTTGACAAAAGACTTACTCTCTATCCGAATCCATGAACTCTAGTGATCAACCCCTACTAAACTTCAAGGTTACAAGTCATACCTCCTTTCGAATAGAAACTGCAATCATGTACCAACTAACATCCATTGCACTATAATCACACTACTTCATACCTCAATCATTGGTAATCTTAAAATCTCCAATTTTTCATGCTTTCTAGATCAACGAAGGCCTAAACTCATGTTCTAACCGCAACATAAACCATACAACACCAATAACTATTTATCAAGTCTGCAATCTTTTTGTGACAGATAACCACACTCATAAACTATTCCTCAAATCATGTTTCGATAATCAACACTCTCATATACTAGCTAATAATCATGTCTCAAGTGAATCACCAAATTATATTCCCGAAATTAAAAGCTTAAATGACAATTAGTAGCTAAAAAAAAAAAAATCAACATCAAGATCTCCAATCAAAATCATCGCTAATAAGTGAGCCTAAACATACACCAACCCTAAAAATTTTAACCATCACCTAATAACTAACAATTGTTCCCTCGAACACCATTCCTACTTTCAATAAATAATCAAGACTTATACACAAGTCCACTACTTACAAACTAAACAAAATGCAAGATCATACTTTCCATCTTCAAGTCATACACAATGATTCACAACTATCTCATCACCGATTACCACTCCAAGGCTCATAAAAGACATATCTTAGTGTTACACAAACTTTAATTCACAATCAATGAATCACTACTCTTATACCTCAAGTCCATTGATAACAATGGAAGGATACAGATACATGCGAGTAAAACAATCTCGAACTACCAGAATAATACTCGTTAACACACATTGAACACCACAAGAGACAACATCTACTTACAATAACTCCTATAAGGAAAATCCACCTCATGTTGCCTACACAAGGGCATCTAACCATCAAGCCCTTTAATGGCTGAAGAAAAGGAAAACCAAGACTTAGGTTATACACCACCAAATCACCTATGAATTAGTTACCCCTCATGAGGCACAACTCACTCAAAGTGGACATAACTAAACCTCTGTAAGGCGAACAAGTAACATGTGATAAAAAGGAACATGGGAAAAACTAATTGCATTAATCAAAATCCCACCATAAAGGAAGAGTAAGAGACACTACCTCACATGAAGGTGAGGTATGCAATAACAATCAGACAACATGGCTGGAGTCGTATAGCCCAAAAGAGGCACGACCCTATAGATTCGCTTCATGCAAGGATGACTGCTGAGAAGAAGCTAGAAAAGACTCAATTAAAAGGCAATACATGGCGATGTGGCCCTATAATCCGTAGTAATAGCAACCTCGTTTGCGTCCTGTACTATAGCTAATCATCCGGAGATCGGATGGACACTCTGGCCTATTGTGTCCTAGCTGATGGCAAGATAACACACCACTTCCCTCTGGGTAGCTGTAGAAGGAAAATAAATATTCGGTGCAGGAGGAGTCGACTGTGCGAGAGGCAACACCCTGACCAATGGTCGACTGTGCTACAAGGGACAATCCATAGAATAGTGACCTAATCGACCACAATGGAAACACACTCTAGGAGGTCCGTCGAGAATGGGAAGACAATGAGGACATGTAGACAGGCTGTGCCTAAGCTGTCCACAGAAGAAACATCTACGAGGAAGACTCCAAAATGAAGGAATAGGTGGAACTGACTATGAGTCATGCTGAACTACAGCAATACAAACACTCCTCCTCAAACGCTTCCAAGAACCCTTTTCTAGAGGTGTCCCGACGCGCAATCCCGAGCTCTGCACCCCTTGAGAAACCAGTGCATCCGCAACTGCCCAAAGAGCTCTAGTCGCTTGTTTCAGGACTGCTGTTAGCTGACATGCAGTTTGTAGGCTAACACCGGAGCTGCAATCACCGGCTCTCCAACTCGCATAGGATTCCTTTCAGGTGCCATGACCCTGAAAGAGAAACAACGAGAAATAAAGGTAAACCATAAAGATGAAACCTTACTTTCGAACATCCAACACACTAGTACGACATACTCAAGCTAAACACATGTCATACCCCTCTAATAAGTCAAGCTTTGACAACAATCAATTCGCACATGGAAGGTTGATACCAATCCATGCCTAAAATGAAATCAAAGCTTGTCACGCTAAAGGGAGTAACGACAAATGATAACGACCGTCGAGAAATCGTGACCTCATAACCAGGACTTACAGATGCCATGTACACATTACCTCATATTAGCCCATAGACAACCCATGCCTCATCAAGAGAGGAGAAAGCTAGTCCCAAAGATAAGCAAGGAAAAATCTCAAGCATATGAAATAAAAGGATAAGAAAATCCCAAACCATCAATAAGTTAATCCAACTCCCAAAGGTAAGAAGGATAGAATTAAAGCACGACCAACACAAATGTACGCCAACAACGGAATACCGTTATGCCAATATATACACAAGCGACCCGATAAAACAACCACCACTACAAGGTGACAAGTCGTAATCTAAAGACCACAAAGCAAAAAGTGATAACGGACCTCGCCCGTCGTCCCATAGAGAAATAACACGCTCTGATACCAAGTTGTCACGTCCCTAATTTCCTAGGACTCCAAAACCTGAGCCTAAGAGCTAAGGGAGTGAATGCGGAAGTAATAGGAATGAAATAAAATCCCTTGAAGTCACTAAATACCCGTACAAGGATAAAATGGTAGGGCACCTAGGATCACACGGGATCGAAAAGAAGGTAAACCGAGACACTCGGCACCCAAGGGTAAAATGGTCAACTGAGGGGTAAAAATAGTAATTTCAAACTAAAACTACAAATTTTGGATCTATCACAAGCCATAGGAATAAATGGAACCAAAATCAAAGCCACGAGGTGAGATATGTGAATTTTTTAAAACGGTATCGGATAACGCCGACCAAAACCAAACAAAAACGGGTAAAACATGAGTTCAGGTGCTAAAACCGAGGCTTTTGGACCACCACTCAAAAACTGAAGAGATATATATGATGAAGGAGGCTCTAAGAAGCCCATAGAAATAAATATAAATTAATTCCGGTAAGCGAGCCAAAAAATATAAATTTCTAAAGACAGACCGCGACATGTAAAAGTTTAAGATATATTGTCACCTTCAATCGAACATAAATCACTCAAAAATACGTTAAATCAAGTGATTCAAAGTCCTAATCACAATTTCAAGATTCAAAATCCTAATCAAGTTTTGAAAACTGTCGAACGGTACGTAAGAATTTGCGATAAAATGATCGTTTTGTCTCTAGTCTCAGTTTTAGCATTCTACCGAATTTTTAAGCGCCAAAATATTTTCAAATGACTCAAAATCATTTTCTAAAGCTTAAAATTTTAGTTAGGTGACGGGGGTAGTGAAAGCGGGTTTTTCATTCAAAACGAGAAGGGTTTTTTGAAAACCTAGAAAAATGTTGTTTTCGTCCAACTTCCTAATAACCACATTTAATAGCAATAATTCACTTCACAACTAAAAATAAAAGGATTCGTAGATTCACACACCTTAATAATAAAACGCCTCATGGCGATGCAACGTCATAATTATATATAATAAGGAATTAACTAGCATTTCGACACCGAAGTGCACCAAAAGAGTTAAGTCCCCACGCATAGCGCTCCGATGGATGTACAACGCTATCAACCCGGCTAACACACTAACAATCAAAGTAGTACTTTTATACAATTTTATTATATGATTATTAAAATACGAAAAAGCATATAACATGTGAAAACTCTATAAAAGATAAACTCTATGATACGCCAATACATAGCGGAACAACGTGCCCATCAAAGCATCGACACTAGAAGCCTCCCTTGGAGGGATCATCACCTGGGAAAAAAAATATGTCGTGGGGTGAGCTCTCTAGCCTAGTAAAGGAAGCGTCATCGCCTTAATCTCGGTAGTCTGAGTGGTTCAACCCAACTAAGGTTCATGATACTAATCCTAAGTTAGTCTCTTGTTCCACATAACTCTCACGCCAATCTGAACCCCATCGAAACCAACAAATAATTCCCACAACATGCTCACATCATAATTATTCACAAATAAAACATCTTTTAATATCAAAACCACAGTCACATATATATAGAATTTTAGTTGCAATGCGACTCAACCAACTTCATCAACTAGCTGTAATCTCACCTTTGTTGGCTTAAGTTCAGCAAGACCAAACTGAAAATACTCAATATGGAAATAAGTTTACACTAGCTCTTTAATCAAGTAAAGCACAATGAATAAAATTTTCTCCAATAACACATGAAATGGTAGGGCACCCAGGATCCTTGTGTTTGGGAGAAATTTTATTTTCCAGCACTAAACTCACTTGAGCAGCTAAAAATGCAGTGTTCTTGACATTATGCTTTCTTTTATACGTGCACAAATCCTGTAAAAAATTAGCATAAGCCGAAACCTATTTGATAACATCCAACAATGGAATGTTGACTTGTACCTGGTTCAAGATATCTAAAATTTCAGAATTATTATTCACTTTCTTAAGAGGCAGTAAAGCCATGGGAGAGGGTGCTGGCAATGGGCACTTTTCAACATTTTATCTATCTTTGGAACTATCATCTTTTTCAATACTGTTAAGAGTGTCAGTTCCATTTTTTGAAGGTGTGTTATCAATTATTTTCCCACTTCTAAGAGTCATAGATTTAGCATGCTCAACTGTCTTACAAAGATTTACACATTTTGGATTCTTTTTAGTATTAGCAGGGAACTTTCCTTTTTCATTCAAAGCCAAAGAATTAGTCAAATTAGAAATCTGAATTTTAATTTCTTTATTCTCCTCTACCAACTAACTAACAAGTGATTTAATCTTTTGATTTTGCTTTTGTTGCTATTGAATAAATGTGTAAAGAGTGTCTCCTAATGATGGTTTAGGTGGGAAATCATTAGATGCAAAAACTTTCTAGTTAGGAAAACTTACCTGCGGTTGTGAAGTGCATTACTCCAGTAAAGATTTGGATGGTTTTTTGTTGATGGGTTGTATGTTTGACATAAAGGAGAATATTGCTTTTGATAGCTTCCCAAATTTGCACACTGTTCTTCATAAGCTCCCTTCATCAACTGCAAAGTTATAAAAATTTTAACAGAGTGACCAATCTCATAACAAACTTCACAGACTTGGCTATGCACAGAAACATTAGATTTTTCCATTTTTAATGAGGCAAATTCTCTAGCTAAAGCCTCGTATTTCACATTCAAATTATTTTCTTCTTTTAATTGATATATTCATTTATTAACAGAAGATTTAGAGCGGTCAGTGTTCTCAAATGGACTAGGAGCAGTCCACTGATGAGCTTTTTGGGACATTTCCTCAAGAAACTCCAAATCCTCATCAGAATCTTTTTCCATGAAAGTTCCACTGCACATTGTCGCAACAAATTGATGATCTCGAGGGAGAAGTCCCTCATAGAGATGGATAGCTACCTACCAACTTTCAAAACCATGGTGTGGGCACATGCATAATAATTCTTTAAATCTCTCCCAAGTTTGATATAATGACTCATTTTTCAGTTTGGGAGAAATTTTGAATTTTCTTTTTTAAGGCAATTGTTTTATGATTTGGAAAATACTTGTAAAAAAATGCCTCAGTCATCTCAGCCAATGAACCTATAGACCTAGCCCTCAATGAATATAACCAACTTTTAGCTTTATCTTTTAAAGAGAATGGAAAAAAAATTAGTTTTATAAATTCTAAAGAATTTGGTTGATTATAGAAAGTGCCTATCGCTTCCTCAAATTCTCGAACACGCACAGAAGGATTTTCATATTCCATCCCATGAAAAGTAGGTAAGAGTCGAATCATTCCAGGTTTAAAATCATAATTAGGCATGTTCAATGGAAATATAATGCAGGAGGGGGTAAAAGAACGAGTAGGATGCAAATAAGTTTGTAACATCCTCAAAACATGTTGGAATTCAACACCATGGACTATATCCTGCTCATTATCCCCATGATAACTCATTTTCTCAAATGTAACAAATGAACTAGATAATACAAAAATATTTTCAACTGAATGTTCAGATACAAAACCAACTTCAGATTTTTTAATAAATGTTCCTAAATGATCTCTACAACGCATGAATTGAAAACTTATCAAACACTAATTACAAAAATAAGAAAATAATTAAACAAAGAGGGATAAGAAACTTCCCTTTGGAAAAACAAAACCAATCTGCACTCTTTATCAAGCCACTCCCCGGCAGTGGTGCCAAAAATTGCTTGCTTAACCCAAGTGCAAGTGTCGCACAATAGTATAACTCGAAGTATTGAGTGTCGAATCCACAAAGAGTGGTGTCAAGTTTGCATAAAATTCTACTGGCAATAAGAAAAACAGTTTGTAATTAAGGTAAATTTAAGAAATAGAGAAATACTAAGGTTTCGGGGTTCCACCTACAATAAACATATGTGATTTACTAATTTGGATCTTTTAATCTATTAAGTCACTCAAGGTGAAGCTAGGAAAGCTTTGAAAATATTTATTTTGCAGCAACACACAAGCTAATTGACACCATGGATGTTCATAAGCATAGAAGCCCTTTTAAAATCATTTGAAAAGAATCCAAGCATAATTTGTACCTACGACAACAAACTATGAAGAATAATTTATCTAAATCAGTTAACAATGTACTAATATTCCTCAATACCAAAAGGATAGATGATTTCTTTCTAACAATTGGAAAAGTATGACTGAACCCATGAATGACCTCAAACACCCATCAATTTTGTTAATAAGAAAAATCAGGACTAAATAGGAACAATCTTACCTTTTAAGTGACAAGGGGGGTGAAGGTACTCAATTTTACTGGACCGCCTTTTACAATTCTGGTCTTCAAGAGCAGGGCGTTGCGTGGGCGCTCAAAATGCAGGAAGCTGAGTGAGGGAGTGATGAGGACAGCGATTCACGAACCGAGCGCCAAGAATGGTCCAACAGTGCCCGGAAGCTGATTGTAAAGTAAGAAAAACCTGCTGCTAACAAAAATCATTCATTTAAATTCAAAATTGAACCAAATCACATAGTTAAAGTAGGTTTTCCCCGTAACCTTAGTTAGGCTTTTAGCCTTCCATGAAAATAAAACAAGAAAGGAAAAGTTTAGAAAGCTTCTCCATTTGAAAATATCGACCGATTTCTTCTCCTCTATGCCCTTGTTCAGTGGTGAGTGGCGACTTGCCCCTTGTTGCCCTAGGACGCCCCTTTTCTCCAGTTTTGGCCTCTCTTTCGAAACAAGTGGCGACTTATTTTCCTCTATTTTTGTTGCCCTAAATCCGAGTACCGACTTCCTTTTTCTCCCAGTCCATCCTTTGGTTATGTTGTAACACCCCGCGTTTCCTTTCTCATTTCAGGAATTCTTTTCCAAGTGTAAACATTTTGTGATGTCACTAATTCACAACGTCTTATGCAATCTTGGTATGTGTAAATTTTTCATGTTTATGTTTTGAACTTAGCGGGATGACGTCGTCGATTTTCATTTATGGCTTCATGGATTTGTGTTTCGTTAGCGACTACATGGGTTTGTCGTAACATATTCTCATTGATGCTTCGGTGATTGTGTTCCGTGCTCGAATGTGTTACTTAGTTATTGTAGACATTCCAGTGTAGCACTTATTTGATTATGTGTTTATTTTTAACTTTTGAACCTTTGAGAGTGAGAGGTATTCTTGGTATTTCACATATGTATTAGTTGGTGAGGAAGTATGAGAGTCTTCCTATGTGTGTTTGGAGTGTTTGGATGTGTCCTATATTGTTTCAGAGTTTTTCTGCTGTCATCTTTGGCCTTGGAGCCTTTCCCTTACAATTGTTGTTTCAGAGGTCACCGAGTACTCGATGTACAACTCGGTGGATTAGTTATCGAGTACTCAACCTTTATTCTACTAAGTACTTGATGTACAACTCAGCAGAGTCCACGGATTGCCTATTTAAGTGAGTGTTAACCTAAAATATTTCACTTTCTCTCATTTATTCTCCAAACTCAGCCCACTCTCTCCCATTGTATTTTTCTCTCTATCTTTGCCTATATCATCTATTTGGGCTTCGATTTTTGTTATGGATTCAACACGGAAGTTGGTCATGGTAGTCTTGCGTTCGATTTGGGCCGTAGATTGGTAAGCATTTTATCCTCTTTGTGAGTTTTTTTCTTAAACCCTAGTTTTGAGTTTTCTTGTCAAACCATCTATTGAATCTTGTTTTCCTTGTGCTTTGAGTCTTGATTCATGGTTAGGAGGCTATGACAAAGCTTTTTAGCGATTAGTTTCATCGATTTCGGTTTCGGGTGAAAACTAGGGTTCATAGGCCTTGTTTGGTGATTTGGCTTGTTCTTCATTTGAGGTAGGGGAAAGCATATTTAATCTCTCGTTCTTTGCTTCGTGAGTATGCGATTTCGATTTAGGGCTTCATAACCCTTAAGAAATATGAATTTATGGTTTATATGTGTTTATGTGCTATAATCCATCTTTATGTCATCCTTGAAATAGGTATATGATATATGATAGATGGGTTATGAGTTTGAAATATGCTTGTATGCCTATATATATATGTCTATGAGTATGGAGGTATATATGTATAAGTGTAAGTATACGTATATGTGTTCCGGGTTTTAGTAGTATAGCCTTGATAGTGTAAGTAGGCTAGCTACCTTGGTTAATGACTTGGGATGCAGATGTAGATGATTGGTGGCTTATGAGATTATGTACTTAGAGCATTATTCTAGTTCCCCTATTCTTGTTAATCTTGAAGTGGCTATCTTGACATTAAACTTGTGTATGAAAATGAGTTCATGTGTATAATTGCTTTGATTGAGATAAAACATATTAAATGAAATGTATAGTTATCTTTGTGAATTAAAGGATAACTTGATGACATGGAACATTAGTTGTGTATGAGAATGTATCCTTATGATTATTTAAATTCTTTAATTGAGATAAAAGTATGTTAAATAAATGGAAATGTTATCCTTGTGTATTAAAGGAAAACTTGATGATTTGGGATCATGAATGGTGCATGAGAAAGCATCCTTGTTGATTATTGCTTTAAATGAAATTTAAAAGGATGTTGAATTGTAAAAAGAATTCGTGTTAACATTTTGGGAATGTTGTTTATAAATATGATGAAATACATATTTGTGTTGGTGCATGGCTTATTGAGACATTGCATATGGGTTCACCTTTTGTAGAGAGAATTCAATTGGTGTGGTCTGCGTCCATTTGTGTATTTATGCGTGAGTAGACTTGTTTTGGATCGTCGTAACAACTGGCCAGGGGATGTTTCTCACTCCTACGAAACTAGTCTTTCGGGAAACAAAGACGATAAGGGTAGGACTTGTCCAAATCCAATGACACGACCGCGTTGTGGTTGACGTCTTGTTAAAAGTGTAAGTGTCAAAAGCACTTAGAAAGAACGGTATGATAAATCTACCTTCCTTCATGAGATTGTATCCTCAAAAGTTAATGGTTTGAGAATGATCCCGTTGACCCATGGAGTTAGGGTGTGTGTGGTCGATTGTGTACCATGAGGTGTGTGATTCACATTGTATTGAGTTGTCGTTATGTGATTTATGGTTACATATGAATCATGATATTATTCAATGTGGTTGAGAAGCATGTTTAATGGGAATTTCAAGATATAATTCATATGTTATTAAAATACTCAAGTTAAATTGAATAATGTGAGAATATGATTTGCATGCTTTGTTTTAAAGTATAATGTGAGATAAATTCTTATACTTGTTATTATGTGCTTATATACCCTAGGGTGGTGATATGAGTTGCTTTAACGACTTTCTTGTGATAAGTAAAGTCGGTGGTGGACTATGGTATTGAGTGTGAGTTGTGACCTTTAAGAAGGTGGGTGATAGTTTTGTGACCTTGGTTGGTCGTGTAGAATTGACCACTTGATGTTCTTTCCATTTGAGGGGTGTATCATCCTTGATAGTTTTGTGACATTTGTTGGTTATGTAGTGATGGCCATTTGATACTTATTTTGCATTTGAGGAATGTATTCTTTATTATACTTCAAGGTTTAAAGTTTGATTAAGTGAGGTGAGGATTGATCCTAATCACTTATGTGGTAATAGCTTCTTGATTCCATTTGTAATCTAAGATAAGTGATATTATGTGTGGATTGAGGTTTGAATGGATTGGAAGAGGTTTTGATTGAACCTAGTTTGTCCCATAGTTTTGGCTACGAGGTTTTCCTGTTCATATTCTAAAAATAGGAGTGTTCTTGGGGTTGTGAACTTAACCATCTTAGGTGATTGAAATGAATTTGATGATTTGAGACTTGAATTGGGTTCCTAGTTAGGAATAGAGTTTGGGATCGTTCTTTTCTATTTTCATTGAACTGTTGTCATTTTTGGACTTCCTTTTTCATTCTTTGTTTTCCATGGTTCATGTCGGGTGTTGAGTCACTCCTCATGGTGTTGTTGATGTTTAGGTGTGTTTGGGTTTGGCTCGGAGTCATCTCGTATCGTGTCGGAGCTTTTCGGGTTCATTCTTTAACTTGTTATTCTGGGGGCCACCGAGTACTCGGTAAAGATTCTACCGAGTACTCGGTGAGATATGTAATAGCAAAAATGTTCAAATTATTCTAGAGAGTTTGGTCAGTCACAACTCGGTGGGGGGTCACCGAGTAGTCGGTGGTTGAGTACTCAGTGTATAACTCGGTGGTACTTGTTTGTGCATTTTTCTTTCAGCTTGTTTCCATTGTCTCCCTTATGGTTCACCACTTCTCTTACTATGTTTGAGGCATATATTAGTGGTCTTTGGGGATGAGTTTTGTTAGGTTGAACAATCGACTTAGGTCCACCTTTCTTGAGTGTTAGTTGCGGCGTGATGCCGAGCCACTCCTTTTTGTGTCATCATTTGATCCGTGGGGTTGGAAATGGATGTTGGGTTCCGTGGTTCCAGCTTGTTACATTTCCTTATTCGTCCTCATAGGACGTTATAGGAATCCTAGAGTTGGAATTGTTCGGTTGACTTGATAGTGCCTTTTTCTCGGTATGTGTGTCTCATACCTTCTTTCATTCAGAGTTTCAGTTATGATGTGTGTGACTTTGTGCACATACGTAGTGATGTTTTCCTCGTCACAAGTGGATGTTCCTCCACGTTGATGTGATGTTCTAGTTATTCATGTGTACAACATTGGAATTCGATCCATTGATTGATTTCATGGTCTTATGTGGCCATTCTTGAGGGTAGTCTTCATGTACCCTTCGTGGATGATTAGTTGGCTTTCTTCATCCTTAGTAAGGGTGTTAGTGGTTGAATTGATCTCCTTTTGGATAGGATCATGATATTGATGTTGTGGCAAGACTAGTGATATTGAGGTGAGTGTGATTCGCCTTTATGAAGAGATTGAGGTGTCATATTTTTATTGTGTATATCTGAATTAACGATGGTTATGTGGGTACATAAGGACTTGAGAGTTTTCCTTAGTACTAGTTATGGATGTTTATGGACATCATGGTGATCTTAGTGCCTTTGGATCCTATGTTTTTGTTATGGCCACTAGAGTGATTGGCTATGTTACGCTAGGGTATTTTGTACCTGGTGTACGTTTATGTGAGTAATGTAGACTACTAGTGTTGGATTGGTGGATACGTGTTATAATGTTCTCTCGTGAGGTTAGAACTGCGTGATTTGTACTTATTTGTTGTCTCTATGTATATATATATACGTATATATAGGTGTGCATTTCCCATATGATGTTATATTATGGATTCATAATGAGCTAGTTACCCTAGATGATGCATGGTAGGGGACTAGAGGGTTATCAAGGGTCTCCTATTGGTGTGAGTGTCATGTGGGATGATTGACCGACATAGGGTAGATGCATGTACACGGGTAGGTTCGTACTAGGTTTATAAGGTCGGAGAATGTGACGATTATGATTTCTTTTCTCCTATGGGGCTTAGATGAGCTTACCCCGGCGTTCTTTTACCTGGTGTCCCCAACACCAGTTTGTAGGGATGTTTAGGCTACGGGTTACTTGGGTGCAACAACACCTTTTTTTGTTTGTTCATTGCGAGTTCTGGATTGGACAAGGTGTTACGGATGACGTTGCTGGATCAAGACGATCATATGTAGTGTAGTTCCATTTTGGTTTCCTTTGTTTATCCCTTGTATTGGGACTGTTATTGTATTTCATGGGAGCCAGTTTGTTGTTATATTCCTTTCTTGTATTTGGTATCGTTGCATTGTGGTATAGAGGTACTCTTTCGGTGCCTCGATGTGCCTTGTTTATCAACTAGCATTACTTTTCGCTTAGTTGTATGTAATGATATTGTTGGCATGATTATATTTGTTTTCTTGATGTTGATATTCTTAGTTGGTCGCTTATTTTATGGATCACAATCCCGGATCATCGGATGTCCCGGTTCGGGAGTCTTAGGAATTTAGGGGCGTGACATATGTCGCCTTCTCTTTTTGGCCCTCTTTTTCTTTGGTTATATCGCCTTCTTTGTCCAAGTGCCAACCTTTATTTTTGACCATCCTTTTTCTTTTCTTTTTATTTTCGTTTTCTTAAATTGAAAGCTTAAGGAGTAAGCTCCTTCTTTTTTTTTTCTTTTCTGGCCCCACCAATATATATTGTCATTGGATTAGACTTGGGTCAAGAAGCTCTTCAAATTGATGTGTTCTTTATATCGCCACTATCCTGTCGATGAGCTCTTCAAAACAAGACCCACTTCACTTTTTTGAACAATTATACACAACTCACATTGCTCACGTCCAATTTAATTGCTTCGGGTGCCCATTCCGGAACAAATATTCAAATTCAAGCATTAGTTTGCATAAAAACTTAATACTATATAAACCGAACTCATTAATTTCCAAAAAGTGTTCAAAATATATAAAATGAACATAAAAATCATGCACTTTAGGAAAATTATCAAAACCGATACGTAGTTGTTCCTATTGGCGTCTTATGCTGTCATATATGCCCATAGTTCGTCGTCTAACCTTTATGACCAATATTTTATATCGGGATGTATTGTTTTCTCTAAAAATATGTTTTATTTCCCTATTTAAAATCTCTGTCTGACCGCTTGTTTGAGGATGGTATGTATCACACCCCTAAATTCCAAAGACTTCCGAAATGGAACATCCGAGGAATTCAGGTTGTGATCCATCCAAGGAGTGACCAATTAAGATCCTAAATAATCATAAAATGAATGGAATATAATTCCATACATAACCAAGCAAAATCTAAACCAAAAGTTACACAAGGCACATCGAGGTGCAGAAAGAAAACATCTCTACAGTGATGCAACGATGCCAAATATAAGGAAGGGATATGCCAATAGACTGGTTCCCAAGAACTACAACAACAGTCCCAATATAGGGGACATGTAAAGGAAACTAAAATGGAACTATTCTACGTATGACCATCCCAAATCTCGCAACAGCATCAGTTACACTCTAGGGCAAATCCAGAACCTGCAACGAGAAAACAAAAGAAAAGTGTCATTGCACCGCACGCTGTCTGTAGTCGAAACATTTCCTGCAAACTAGTGTTTGGGGACACCAGGTAAAAGAACATCGGGGTGAGCTCAACAAAGCCCCGTAGAAGAAAGGAATTATAATTGTCACATCCTCCGACCGTCCAAGTTGAGTGTAAACCAATCCTTGTACATGCATCTACCCTAGGTCAATCAATTGTCCCACATGGCACTCACGCCAATACGAGACCCCAGAAACACATCCCTCTAGTCCCTTACCATGCATCAACAAATAGGGCAACTAGCACGTAGTGAAACCATAACATAACAACATATAATAAATGCACTCCTACATATATATGTGTACTTATATATATATATAGACCCATACAACCAATACAAGCCATGTAGTACAGACCACCTTAGGGATCACTAGGACTCGCACCCGTCAGTCCAACATTGACAATCAACCCAACATTTATCACCTAATCATGGGAGTAACACTCCTATTCATAACACTCCTGGAATGATAACAATCACACTTCCTAGATCATGAGCATACCGAGTTCCAAAAACTCCAATCAGTATCAAACATACCACTAATCACCTCACATGTCACTCCCTACCATCCATACAACCAACACAGGGATAAAATAATCATTTCAACCTAAGGGAAGTCACAAAGGTTGCCGAAAACAAAAAGGGAAATGAAATGGATTAAACAACCCATCAAACCGACCACTTAAGGTAACTTGTTCGCCCAAGGGTAACATTGTCATTTCAATAGAAAAATAGAAATTTCAAAGGCGAACTACAAATTTTGTACTTAGAACAAGCCATATGAACAAACGGAACCCAATTCGGAGGTGTGAAGCGGAAACCACAACATTTTGAAAATCGGTCGTCATGACGTATACAAGTATAAAATATTTTGTCAATTTCAAACGATAATTACGCACAAATAAATGACTTAAATGAAGTGATTAAAAAGTCTAAAATTAAGATCTTGAAGTCAGCTTTCTAAAAAGCTAAAGCGCATCTCCATCGAAGCTCTGTAACACCGGATATGACTAAACGAGTGAAGAAGTGTCAAAACGGAACTACACTGGGACACCCTGGGGAAATTCAATCGACTGACATGGACCATCAGTCCACTGATGGGGCCCATCAGTCCACTGACAATTAACCATCAGTCGACTGACCACACGAGAAAAATTACAGCTTTTTGTCAGTCGACTAACAATTTCGACGGACCCAAAAAGGCTTCAAATGGTCCGAAAATCACCGAAACAACCATGCACGCATTTCCCTATGTGTATAAACTCATAATTTGATCAATACACCAAATTATCTTTTCCAAATGAAATTTTTAATTCAAAAACATTCCTTTAAGTTCTTATAAAATTATCTGTCTTGCCCCCGGTCTCCGTTCTAGTATACCACTCAAAATCATTTCAAAACTCAAATTTTTTGTCGGGGTCATGGGGGTGAGCGAAAATGGGTTTTTTAGTTAAAGACCGAATGAACTTAAATACAAGTCTTATGAAAAATCCGTTTTCAGGAAACAACCCAAAAAACCAAAGCTAATTTGTAGACGCTCAATGGAACAAAGGAATGAAGAACCTAAGTAAATGGCACCTCAAAGGAAAAGGAAAGTGGCTATACACAACGAAACTAACCCTAATCAAACCACACTTAGCTCAACATCCTAACCCATAACCCTATAACGACTTAACCAAGAATGACAACAACTCCGTTGACATTCCAATCCTTAAGAACGCTAAAGGGAACTTAGTGGCCATTGCCACGAAACCAACTAGTTTCAATCAAAACCTCTTCTAATTATTTCAAACCACAATTTAACATTCGAAACCACATCACTTAGGTTTCTAACAAGATCAAATGACCATCAATACACAATCGACTAGGTTCACTCATAACCTCATCAATCATAACCAAGAGATCCATATCACGATTGATGCCACATTACTACACCAACGCTAACTTGACCACAAAACCATCACCCGCCTTCTCAACGCTTCAACTCACAATCAATTCTATGATTCATCACTGACTTTAACTTATCACAAGAAAGCCCTTAAAATAATCTTATATCACCACTCTAAGTCATATAAGCACATATCAACAAGTACAAGCATTCATCTCACATTATGCTTTAAAATAAGGCATGCAAATCATATTCTCACATTATCCAATTTCACTTGAGCTTTTTAATAACAAATGAATTATATATCGAAATTCACCTTAAACATGCTCCTCAACCACATAGGATAATCTCATGATCCACATGTCAACATAAATCATATAATAGAAACTTAAATGCAATGTGACTCACAAACCTCATGGTACACACACGACCACACACACCTTACTCTAAGGTTCATCATGATCATTCTCTAACCATTCACTTTTGAGGATACAAGCTTATGAAATAAGGTAGAATTATTGTACCGTTCTTCGCAAGTGCTTTTGACACTTACACTTTTAATAACGAAGACGTCAAACACGACGTGGTCGTGTCATAGGATTTGGATAATTCCTCCCCCTACCGTCTTTGTTTCTCGAAATACTAATTCCATAGGAGCGAGAAGCACCCCCTGGCCAGTTGTTACGACGATCCAAAATAAGTCTATTCACGCATATGCAATATGTCTCAGTGGGCCATGTACCAACCTAAATACGTATCTCATCATATTTATAAACAACATTCCCAAAATGTCAACACGAATGCTTTTCATCATTCAACATGCTTTTAAATTTTATTTAAAGCAATAATCAACAAGGATGCTTTCTCATGCACCATTCATGCTCCAATTCATCAAGTTGTCCTTTTATTTCATAAGGATAAAATTTTCATTCATTTAACATGCTTTTATCTCAATTAAAACATTTAAATCACAAGGATACATTATCATCCACAATTAATGTTCCAAGTCATCAAATTGTCCTTTAATTCATAAGGATAACAATTTCATTCTTTTAAACATGCTCTTAGTTCAATTCAAGCAAGTTTCCCACAATCACATCTCAAACATAACATCAATTCCAAAATACCTTAAAGGTTCTAACCAAAGGATCTAGCCTAATCTCACTACCAAGGCTACATCCCTAACACCTACATACACATATGTATAATTACACTTGCATATATACACAACTAAACCCACATACATATACATATATGTATAGGCATACAAGCATACTTTAATATGGGATATCTAAAGAACAACCACCCAATTAGCATGCATCATATTCCTATACAATATCATCATCAAGTACTCCATACACAAGGGTTAATTCACATAAATAAGTTCAAACCCTAATTTCAAAATTCCAGGGATACACTTAACAACTTCATGTAAGTTTAGGAATCCTAGAACCAAATTCTCACACCTACACGATCAAAAGATGAGCTTGTTAAGAAATTTTTCCCTACCTCAAGTGAAGAACATAGCAAACCACAAGGCAAGTCCAATGAAACCCTAGCTTTCACCCAACACCGAAATCAAATGAGCAAATCGGTGGAAATCTTCACCATAGCCTCCTAACAATGAATCAAACTCCAACACAAGAGAAGAACAAGAATCATGAAATGGTTTAACAAGAACCCCAAAACTAGTGTTTGAATAGAAAACACAGAAGGAAGAAATAACACTTACCAATCCTTGGCTTTAACCAAAGAGAATAACACTATGAACAATTTCCATGTTGATGGCCACATCAAAATCCCAACTTAGGGTGATGAAATAAACCCATAAGTGGAGAAGAATCAAGAGGGAAAATAGAGAGCAAGAGTTTATGATAGAATGAAAGTCTTGCAAGATGAGTTAACCCTAAGAGTTGTAGAGATTCTCCACTCACAACTCTCACCATCCGATGGTCAAGGCTAAAGGTAACAATTGAAGACTTAATCCAAGGACCACAAAGTAGTCTTGGAATGAAAGACTAGATACACCACACACAAAACCCTTTAATTTCCTAAACAAGGCATTAACATCTAATGGTTGAGAATAAGGCAATGAAAATGAATAAAGGATCCAAGGGTTGACATGAAGTCTTGCAATGTGAATGACTAAGAATAATGCATTCTTGCATTTAAGTGTCATCCAAATAAGACCCTATGATCCAAGGGTTAAGAACAAAGATTAGAGAAGAAGATCAATGGCTATAAGTGAGACACCATATAAATGTGGGAAATGACCAATTTATTCTTAACTTAGGGTTAATTACAAGAGTTTCATCATGCCTCCTAATTACCCTTCTACCCCTTGTCCTTCTCTCTATTTACCACTATACCATTCATACCCCAACACTTAGCCAAATCTCTATACTTTCCACTAAGTGCTCTTAATATGAAAATACCAATTTACCCTTCGGTCATTTCTTTCCCGAAATCATTTCTAACTATTTTCATTATTCACAAAATGAAAATATAACAAGGAATTCACATGAGTGCTACACCAAACGTCTACAATAAACTAGGGTAACACTTTCGGAAACGCAATAAGTTGTCGACGCTCCAATGAGAAAATGTTGCAACGAACTCATGTAGACTTCAATGAACAATAATCCCCGAAGCCAAAAATGAAAGTCCAAGACATCATCCCGCTAAGTCCAAAACATAAACGCAAAAAAATTACACTTACCAAGATTACACAAGACGTCATGAATAAGTGACGTCACAAAATGTTAACACATGAAAAAGAATTCCAGAAAGGAGAAAGGAAACACGGGGCGTTACACTATAGCATACCGACTTTGTGAGTAATAAAGTACTTGATGCATAAACTATTCATGTAACGATTGCATAAGTGTGTTCCGTTATCACTTTCAAGCCCTGATATTTCTGAGACTCCGACTCAGAGAATCAGTAAATCCTGAGGTGTGACATCAGTCTGAGTGACCACTAGAATCAACAATACCAAGGAAATACATGAAATAATGATGAAATGGCATATTGCATACACAACTGAATGATAGAAACATTACAGCGAAATTCAACGAAAAGTCGGTAGAGTTTCATTTGTAAATGGAACATCCGGAAATAATAAACACAACACAAGATATGCTAGGAAACACCAGATATACTTGATTGATTGAGATAATGCATGCATTCAGTCTATGACAAGAATAGAATAAATATAAAGCCCCTTATATTAAATAATTATGGTTTCTCATCTTCACAATCATCACAGGTGTGGTCTTTAGTTTTTCCTCGTTACAATTAAAACAAATAAATAAATTACATTACTTTGCTAGGGTTTTGCTGGAAAACCCTAGATACCGGTTTAATCACTCATGGTGGGAGAGATCATCATCGTTGATATAGAAACGCCCTCCACGATCTTCTGCTCCAGATCTCTACGTCTTGAATGGCTCTCTTCTTCAAAAGCTATAAATCTCTAGAGATAGTGCTCTCAAAATTAAATATTTTGAAGCTTCTTATATCTGAATCAGACCTTGGTATTTTTAGAAGAAGTTGAGAAGAGTCATGTTTGTATTAAAGTTGTCCCACCTGGAGTTGGATTCCTCTTTGATGTCTTTCTCTTCAATTATGAGCCAAACCCCTTTAATCTGATGTAAATACACCTTGTACACATGTTTGGAAGTATTGGAGTTGAACACAAAGTCATCACGGGTCAAAACACCTCAATACAGGTCAAACTGGGATTTCTGGCATGTATCCTACGCCTACGGCCTACACATAGGAGTAGGTTTGCAAAGTGTATTTTTCTGCAAGACACCTCCCAGTTGTTTGATTATAACTCGAGCTACACAACTCTGATTCAAGCGTACATTTTTTTCTGGAAAGCTGACTTCAAGACTTGAGTTTAAACCCAAGAATCACTCAATTTAGACATCTTTTGACCGAGTTATGACCATTTGAAGTTGGTTGAAAGTTTTTTCACTATACCTACGCCTATGCATAGATGGCCTACGCATAGGCATACCCATATTCATAGGTAGGCGTAAAAACTCACTTTCCAACCATTTTTTAGCTGTTGTATGCATGCTAGGGGCACCAAAAATCCAAAAATCAACTTTTTGTATTTTTCACCATTGTCGGACACCGTTTGCTTGTAGAACACGTATATCCAAGTATATGACTTGTATAATGTCCATTTTATCCTCCGGAATGCATTTTGACTTGAAAATTCCCATTTTCTTCTATTTTTGTGTAGTAACAAACACAACCTTGGTTAATTCACCAAAGTTAGCTTCTTTTCTTCGTTAAGCTCTTGAAAGAACACTTAGACATATAAACCGGATAAAAATACCAAGTAATGAAATGATACAACTTAACAATACCAAGTTTGGGGCATAGAATGGACAATATTCGGCACCTATCAGACCCCCAAACTTAAATATTTCTAGTCTCTTAGGAATGAACTCACAGGAGAACTTTGAAAACACCTTCTGAGTATTCTCTACTCTACCTTTTCTAAACTACTCCCTTTATTTCGTGAGTGTTAACGATTGCACTTAGCATATGCAACAAGCATTTTAAACCCCTAGGCAATGCGTAGTGGATGAGGAAGTCTTGTGAGGGTTAGCTATACTATCCCAAACTTCTCCATCATTTATTCTCACGCATTCATGCATTTCACATACTCTTTAATCAAGTCATGCTATAATATACAAGATAATACAGACACATGTATTCTCACTCACTGCCAAATAACAACTATCTCATGTTAATGTTGAGAATGGTCCCCACTAGAGTAAACAACTTCGTTAATTTCTAATCCCAATTTGGACAACCTTCAATGTGAAAGTGAACTCCCCCTAAAGCAAATTAATCTACTTTTCATATCTCTTCATCATTTTCTTCTTTTGCTACGTTTTTCATTTCATTTTTTCTCTCTTTTTTTCCTTTTCTCTTTTTTTTTTCCTCATTCCTTTCACGAACTTTCTATTGGTTTTTAGCAGACGTTGGGCCAATGACTCCCAAGCTAGATAACTGTAGTGCACTAGGTGATAAAGCACCACTCAGACTTAATAATCCAAACCATCTAGGCTCAACTTTCAAGGATTTTCATCTATTTAACTTCTTCTTTCTTTTCTTTTCATATATGTTTTCTCTTTTTTTCATAGCATTCAAAAATTTTCCGACTCAATACTCAAATATCAACTAATTTAACAGTAGCGAACATGTGCATGTGCTTATAGATCAAAATCATCCTTCTCGGTTTCGATTTCACTAATTGATTTACCTATGTAAAACCACATCACTTCACTAGCTCAATCTAATCCTTATTCTCATGAGCGGAAATATCGCATCACATACATCATAAACACATACTCAACCAACTTGTAAAGAAAAATACTCATGCGTGAAAATAACAAATTTTTCAAAATAAATCAAAATTTTCAACACTTTTTTTCATTCCTTTATTCTATCACTAACTATACCTCCCCCCAAACTTAAATGAATCCATGTCTGCACGGGTCCCAATCATATCCATGAGAAGAGAATATAGTTACCCTTGAAACACGATTCTATAATTTCAACTCTTTATGCTTGTCCTTCCCCCCAAACATGAATTGAGTCACTTGTAGAGATATTCAAGAAAGCACACATACCCAATATCGTAGCAAGGGAAGAAGAAATATAATTATCACCTTCCGGAAATCATTACTCAATATAGCACAAGGAATGAGTTTTTTTTTTTTAGAATATAAAGAAATTTTATTTGGCCTTAAGAGCCTACAGTCCTATGATTTGAAATTACATAAATTAAATGACATACTATTCTACAAACCGAGGCTAGAAACTAAATTTCATAGCCTATGACCAATGTTTAACGTCTTTGGCATGATAGCTCCGCAAAGGGGTATCCAACACCCTTCCTTTCTGTCACACTTCCACCACATGTCGGAACAACTGTGTGAAGTAAATTATTCAATGGTGTCCATTATGAATATTCAGTAATGGGCAAGACATCAAGCAAATAATAATCATTATGTAATTTTCCTCCTTTGTTATACTCTATATTCATCCCATGTTTAGTACTGGTGTCCAATGATTCTTCTATTAGCGAATAAGGTAATGGGCCTTTTATTACCTTCTCAATTCCTTCAATTACATAGTACCCATCCCCTCTTTGTTTATATTCAAAACGCAACTCATCAAGACATTAGGCAAATAGTGCTTTAGGTTCATATGATGTCTCTTTTTGGCTTTGTTTCCCTTTCACTATTGGCTTTCTCCTTGCACTTTCATTGAGTTTTTGAACCTCTTTGAGGTCTCTTTCAGATTCATTTGTGAATCATTGTATCTCTTTTACTTTCATTTCCTCATACACTTCCAAGAGGGTTTGTGTGTGATACAGACAGAGGTTGTACTCTTGTCTCTTCCATTTACCTTCAAATGGGGAAGGTTAAGGTTGGTGTATGTCTTTTACTTTCTTTGTTTTTCTCAGTAGGTTGTGGCATCCTCATTCTTATTTCAAATTTTGAACCACATGTTCAGTATCCAGTTCTTGTTTTGGTTGGCTTTGTTTCCTTTCCCTTTTCTCTTTCGTTACCCTAGAGGTCCTTGGATTTTGAGGCGTGACAATCCCTTAAAAACCACTAACTATAAACTGTGATCCCTTACTCATGGCAGTGCTACCCTGTGCTAATTCCCTCATCATATATACCCTAAGTTTTCATATTCTTTAAGCGATGTGGAACAACTTATTTCTTACAAACATAATTCCATTTGAGTTTTTATATTCATACACGGATTTCAGTTTCTGGGTTTAATTGGTGAAACAAAGTGAGAGGTTGATGAGTGTTCTTCATGGAGAAAGAGTGAATCATTTAGGGGTTTCATTGAGGAGATACGAAGCGAGGATGATAGGTTTGTTGTGAGAAAAAGAGGATGAAGTGGGGTTTGTGTGAAGAAGAGGACAATTGGGCTTAAGGTGTGCTTCAGAAGGCAAGAGTTGGAGATGGAGGTGTGGTAGAGAATGGTGAAAGTGAATACCTCAATTAGAATTGTAAATAGTCTCAACAAGGGTGTCATGCTCAAAACTTTTTCAATATTCGTATCCTTTCCGATTTTATAGAGAGATTCGATTCTATAGAGAGAGAGAGAGACAAAACAGAGTCCAAAATTTCTGTATAGTCCAAACTAAAGCTAATATGTTTATGTATATGCATGAGTAGGAGGGAGAGAGAGGGCACAAATATACTCTTTAGATTTTGTGAAAATATATACACGTAACAAACATTAACTTGATAATGAAATGTGTTGTAGGTTAGATGGTTGGGATGATCTACTCTCATCCTAGGATTTGGGGTTCAAAACTTGGCAATGAACATTTTATTGTAATCAATTTTCCCATCACTTATAAAAAAGTGCCAAAAACTTTATCTTTTTCAGCGTCTCTAAAAAGGTGTCGTTAAAGAGTAACATTTTCCGAATTTTTTTATATAGTGCTAGAAAATGTAATACAATTCCGATAGTTCCAGAACCCCCCAAAAAAACCCTCGGTGATTAACAAAATTCTTGTAGTGCATGTGGACTAATATATAAGGTACTTCTTGAATCTTCTCTAAGGCAAAGATGGCAGCACAACAAGCATTCAAAAGTCTCATATTTTCTTATTATTCTTTGTTAAGTCTAGTGATAGGAGCTAAATGTTGTACATTCTAGGCCCCTAATTATTCATTGTTAAGTCTAGATACATCATTATCTTGGTGATTTTATCCGGTTTGCGTGTTTTGAGATATTTCATGTTCATGTTATGTAAAGCGAATTAATTTCGTTGAAACAACTGAAATAATGATTCAAGATTGTTCGAGATACGAACCCGAGGATAAATGACCCATTATAGATCTAAAACAAGTTAAAGATGTAATGCAAGTGAAGTGGAATAGAGCTAAGCATAGAAACAAAGCAAAGAAGTCATAACATGAAAATCAGCATGAAGAACTACCGAGTACTCAGTAGGCTTTATTCATGCTTTAGCACCAAACATAGCACAAAAACAGAGTGTTTTACACGCCATTCAAGGGCTATGGTGCGCTATCATACAATTACCAAGTACTCGAGGTTTTACCCATCGAGTACTCTAGATTTCAACTTCGAGAACTCGAGATTACTACTGAGTTCTCGAACACTTAAAGAGTTAAGCATATTCAAACCACCATAAACTGATCAAAACAAATTTAAATGGAGTGATTCAAAATTCTAAACTCATCCTCATAAAGTCATCTTTCCAACGCATTTTCAATCACGCAAAAACTCCTCCCGTAGCTTAAGATATAATCAAAACAGTGTAGTAGGGACGAAGCTGAAAATCAACTTCGAGTACTTGAGATTTTATTCGCGAGTACTCAAGTTTGACAGACATCAACTTCATGGGTGGACACTGTTTCGGCCCCATTTGACTTGTTTTGCAGTTCAAACTTTTTTGGGACATATTTTAGACCATAATTAGTTAAAATTTACTTATTTTATGATCAAAACACACATGGAGAGCCCTTACACGATGGTGAAATAATCAACATACCAAAGAAAGACATCTCTTCTTCTATAAAAGAGAGGGGTCTCTCCACAAAAATGGAGTCTTTAGTTGAGGATTCCCTTAGGAGTCTTCTTTTTGGGAGTCTTAGAAGCTCTCATGAGAACATTATTCAGAGAAAATTAGAAGAGAAGGCAGGAGGAGAATATAAGAACGGAGAAGATGACTAATGAGGCAATTTCTACATAATTAATGCGGTCTTTTCCTACCATAATTGGCTAAAGTAGTATCTAGGTTTTTTAACAAAACCCTAGCCAAGTAATGTAGACCTTTTATTTATTTCAATTGTATATGGAGAAACTAAAGGACACATATGTGATGATTATGTAGATGAGTGAACATGTTAATTCAATAAGAGATTCTTTATTTATTCTATTTCTTTTCTTAGGTTAAATGAATAATCAATCTTACTCAATCATGATTATCCAATATGGGATAGAACTCGGATGTTTAATTCATGATTTTCTACACAATGGTGGTCATTAACATGAAATCTAGGTTTGGATATGCCATGCTAAAGGGAGGTGAAATTGACATGCTTTAGTTTATTCTATTGCACTGTAGGAGTAGTTTAAAGTAATATAGTTGGCATACACAGTTCACGCTCTTCCGAAGATAAGTTGTAGCCGAGTTAGATGGATTATTTCTTTTTTTGGGATTAGGGTTTGACAATGTTGCAACCCTATATTGATTCACATGATGGACTGCCCTTTAAAATTGAATGAATATAAATCTATATTATGCGGCTAGTGGTGGCATTAGAAATACCCTAGAATCCATCTCTATTATTTCTATCTTAAATCTATCTTTGTTTGCTTTATTTAATTTAGTTCTTTATTAGTTTATAATCAAAATCCAAATCAAAACTATTTTAGCAATTCAAGAGTATTATTTTGCTAAACTTTAGAATACAACTTAGTCTCGTGGAGTGGATAACCCTATCATAAGTATATTATACTACAATACGATTAGTGCACGTGCAATAGGTAAAACTAGGTCTACATCTAGGTCTTATTCTTAATCATTATTTTTACTAATCTAGTTACCCAATCACCTAGAAAGCTAATAAACCAAATGGCCCACCTTTTTGACATATCTATTCTACCTTCCCCAAACACTACCACTTATGATATCATTTAATGAACACCATTACTGTAACGCCCCACGTTTTCCTTTCTCTTTTCTAGAATTCCTTTTCCAAGTGTTAACATTTTGTGACGTCATTTATTCATGACTTCTTGTGTATTCTCGGTACGTGTAAATTTTTTTGCGTTTACGTTCTGCAATTATCGGGACGACTTTGTGGTATTTTGTTTCCGGCTTCGTGGAATTTAAGTGTCGCCAACGACTACGTGGGTTCAGGAAAAGATCTAAGGATTTTCTTCACAATGGTCGTATCGGAAATAAGTTCTCCTAGATTGTGACAACTAGTTTCTATGTCAGTTAACCTAGCTTCAAAATCACCAAAAACCATCCTCCTCCATCCTAAGCTGTTCAAATTTTGAATTTTGAATTTAGAGTTTTGAATGTTTAAGTTTTGAAGTTCCCTCATGAGTTACTTGGAGTATGTCTGAAGCTTCTTTAGCAATCTCATATGTGGCTATTCTCTTAAACTCACTCGTAGTCACAACATTATACAATGCATTCAAAGCTTTTGAATTCCAACTAGCACTATTTATTTCAGTAGTAGTCCACTCAGTCGAAGCTTTTACCTAGATTCATTAGTAACAATATCTTTCACTATGGGAGGTGAATATCCTACCTCTATGGCCAGTTACGCTCTCTAATCTAAAGACTTCAAAATTGCTCTCATCCTCACTTTCCAATACGTTTAATTTGAGCCATCAAACCAAGGGGACCTAGATATTGAACCTCCTTCACGAGGTACGTCCATCGTCTAAGTTCAAGATCTAAGCATAGGTAGTGTAACACCCCGCTCCAACACTTGGTATAATATTGTCCGCTTTGGGCCCAGCCCGCACGGTTTTGCTTTTGGACTCCTCCCAAAAGGCCTCATACCAATTGGAGACAACACTGCACATATAAGCACAGCCCCAGACTTCTACCCGGGCGATGTGTGACATCACAATCACCCCCCCCTTGGGACCCAGCGTCCTCGCTGGCGACCCACGGGTGATGTGCATGCTCCCATACTTAATTCCGGCCGGGCTCTGGCTCTGATACCAATTGTAACACCCCGCTCCAACACTTGGTATAATATTGTCCGCTTTGGGCCCAGCCCACACGATTTTGCTCTTGGGCTCCTCCCAAAAGGCCTCATACCAATTGGAGACAACACTGCACATATAAGCACATCCCCAGACTTCTACCCAGGCGATGTGGGACATCACAGGTAGTTAATATAAATTGGGGCATCCACGCTCTGATACTAATTGAAATTACCTAGAAGATGGTGAAAATATCCTAGAGGGGGTGAATAGCTTTTTTATAGATTTATTGATAAATTAATATTTAATTGCGGAAAGGTCAATTTTAATCCAATCACAAAACCTTAATTCTCAAATCACATCATTCAAGCAATATCAAGCAAACATCAATGTAGTACAAAAAATAAAGCAAGAGATGACGCAGAGAATTATACGTGGAAAAACCAAGGAAACGCTCCTAGGAAAAAATCACGGGTACACTCAGGTACCGATGCACTATGAATCAACAAGTACAGACTCTATGAGAGTTTTACACTTACAATCACTCCTAATATGCCTTCCTCTACTTACGGTCTGACACCCTTGAATCACTCATACTTGACAAAGCACGCTTGTTCCATCAGACACTATGAGAGACTCACAAATCACACCTGATTTATTTTTCTCTACTCGCGGTCTGAAATCCTCGAATCGCTCCATACTCAGACGGCTCTGCTTCTGAACGGATCAATGCAACCTTGTTGCAATGGATGATGTGATGATTTGTCAGCAACCACTCATTCAATTGTGCATAAAGAACTTCGGTGTAGAAGCACGATTGGAGAACCTCAACACAAGAGAGAACACCAATATGTATGATCATTCCATAATCACCTCTCTGTGTGTATCACTCTGTAGAAGAATATGAACGATAGAATATTACAGAGCTCTCACCAAAAACCCTCTTGAAAAATTATCGTAAAACCCATAACCTCTTCTCTTGTAGAACCTTAGTATTTATAGACCAAGTCAAAGAAAACCCTAACCTTGCCATTTTGCGTAATTTCACAATAAGTTGATAAATCCTCTAAAATATGATGTAAATACTTGTATACGCCTATACGTCAAGATTTGGAGTCGTCGATCACTTAAAAACTCGAAGTAAGGACAAAACTGGAAAAATCCGAAAACACTCCAGAACAACTCCTGCATAACAAGTGATCACATGGGACCTACGCTTGGGGGTAGGTCAGGGGTGTAGGTTAGTGCCATTCTACCTCTTTTTTCCTCTGACAGTGTTGGGTATGATGCGTCTTTCGCTGTAAAAACCTATTTTTTCATATTTAAGCTAGACTGCTCGTCTCGGACTCCCGATGCTTTTGGTTGAAGTAATAATGTTTGGAAATTAAATTTTTACCATCCGGTGAAGTGATGATGTCTGGAAATGACGTTTTTGCCCTCCGATAGCTCTTCTTTGAACACACTCATTTTTACACTTCACTTGTATTCTTCACTAGGTCAATGCTTGATTCAACCTTTGTTGAAGCTTGTAGATGTCGTTGAAACAAACACGACCTATCTAATACTTTACATGGTTACTATCTAGAACATGCCATACATAAACAATTTCAATAAATGTTCTTACATTTCCCTTTTGTGTTGGAGTTGGATTCATGATTAGGATGCTATGGTGAAGCTTTCCACCGGTTTGCTCCTTGGATTTCGATTGGGGAAGAGCTAGTTTTTCATAGGCCTTTCCTAGTGGTTGTGCTTGCTCTTCAAGAGGTAGGGGAAAATTTCTTAACTAACTCCTCTTATGATTGTGCAGGTATGAGAATTGGATTCTAGGATTCCTTGCCTTAATTCACAAGGGTTATGTGAATTAACCCTTGTGTATGGAGTAATTGGTAATGATATTGGTAGGAATATGATGCATCCTAGTTGAGTGGTTTTTCTTAAGAATTTCCATTGTAAAGTGTGCTTGTATACCTATATATATATGTATATGTATATGGGTATAGTTATGTATATGTGTATGTGGGTGGTAGGGATGTAGCCTTGGAATGTGATTATGCTAGCTCCTTTGGTTAGTACCTTTGAGGTATGTTGGGAATTTATGTCATGTTTGAGATATGAATTGTGATAAACTTGCTTGAATTGAACTAAGAGAATGTGTAAATGGATGGAATTATTTTTCTTGTGAATTAAAGGATAACTTGATGAATTGGAACATTTCTTGTGTATGAGAATGTATCCTTGTGATTTAAATGCTTTAATTGAGAATTAAGTATGTTAAATGAATGAAATGTTATCCTTGTGAAATAAAAGGAAAACTTGATGATTTGGAGCATGAATGTTGCATAAGAAGGCATTCTTGTAGATTATTGCTTTAAATGAAATTTAAACGCATGTTGAATGGTGAAAAGTATTCATGTTGACATTGTGGGAATGTTGTTTGAAAATATGATGTGATACATATTTATGTGATACATGGGTCATTGAGGACATACTGCATGGGTTTACCTTTTGTATTGAGAATTCAATTGGTGTTGGGCTACGCCCGGTCGTGTAACCGTGGGTAGGTAGTCTTGTGTCGAATCGTCGCAACAACTGACTAGGAGGTGTCCCCCACCTACGGAACTAAAAAGCTAAAATTTGGTGATATAGGTTGGGTCATCCCATCCTCAAATTCGCGGGTTGTCTCACGCATCCAATCTCTGAATCTTTCGTCACAGGTCGCCTTGTGCAACATTTGTTATCCGGATCTTTCGTCACGGGTCGTCTCGTACAACCGCCTTCCTTCTTAAAAGTGAGAAGTGTCAAAATCACTTTGGAAGAATTGATGCAGTACTCTTTCTTAGTGTAAACGGGTAGAGTACGTATTTGTTGAATTGTTATGGGAACAATATGTATCATGAGGTGTGTGAGTCACATTGAATTGAGTTGCTAATATTTTATTTATGTTTACATATGGATCATGAAATTATCCTGTGTTTGAGGAGCATGTTTCATGTGAATTTGAGATATACAATTCATTTGTTGTTAAAATGCTCAAGTGAAATTGAAGGATGTGCACCGAGTTGATTGTATAGTGATAGCCATGTAATATGTTAGAAACCTATATGATGTGGTTTCGAATGTGAAATTGATGTTTGAAAGAATGGGAACGGATTTTCAACAATATGTTTCGATAAAACTAAACTAAGATTAAATGATATTTTCTCATTTCTAAAGTTTTCTAAATGAGTTGAAGCCCTTATTGCAAGTTTCCTAAGGGTTTAGAGCTGTTTGGGGGTCATTTTTGAGGTTTCCTAAACTAGGTAGTTAACTGGCCCTTCTAGGCAGTCGACTGGGTCAAACAATGTGTATCATGAGGTGTGTGAGTCACATTGAATAGAGTTGCTAATATTTGATTTATGTTTACATATGGATCGTGAAATTATCCTATGTGTTTGAGGAGCATGTTTCATGTGAATTTGAGATATACAATTCATTTGTTGTTAAAATGCTCAAGTGGAATTGAAGGATGTGCACCGAGTTGATTGTATAGTGATAGCCTTTTAATATGTTAGAAACCTATATGATGTGGTTTCGAATATGAAATTGATGTTTGAAAGAATGGGAACGGATTTTCAACAATATGTTTCGATAAAACTAATCTAAGATTAAATGATATTTTCTCATTTCTAAAGTTTTCTAAATGAGTTAAAGCCCTTATTGCAAGTTTCCTAATGGTTTAGAGTTGTCATCCCACCTACGGAACTAAAAAGCTAAAATTTGTTGATATAGGTTGGGTCATCCCATCCTCAAAGTCGCGGGTTGTCTCATGCATCCAATCTCTGAATCTTTCGTCACAGGTCGCCTTGTGCAACATCTGTTATCCGGATCTTTCGTCACGGGTCGTCTCGTGCAACCGCCTTCTTTCTTGAAAGTGAGAAGTGTCAAAATCACTTAGGAAGAATTGGTGCAGTACTCTTTCTTAGTGTAAATGGGTAGAGTACGTATTCGTTGAGCTGTTGTGGGAACAATGTGTATCATGAGGTGTGTGAGTCACATTGAATTGAGTTGCTAATATTTTATTTATGTTTACATATGGATCATGAAATTATCCTGTGTTTGAGGAGCATGTTTCATGTGAATTTGAGATATACAATTCATTTGTTGTTAAAATGCTCAAGTGAAATTGAAGGATGTGCACCGAGTTGATTGTATAGTGATAGCCATGTAATATGTTAGAAACCTATATGATGTGGTTTCGAATGTGAAATTGATGTTTGAAAGAATGGGAACGGATTTTCAACAATATGTTTCGATAAAACTAAACTAAGATTAAATGATATTTTCTCATTTCTAAAGTTTTCTAAATGAGTTGAAGCCCTTATTGCAAGTTTCCTAAGGGTTTAGAGCTGTTTGGGGGTCATTTTTGAGGTTTCCTAAACTAGGTAGTTAACTGGCCCTTCTAGGCAGTCGACTGGGTCAAACAATGTGTATCATGAGGTGTGTGAGTCACATTGAATAGAGTTGCTAATATTTGATTTATGTTTACATATGGATCGTGAAATTATCCTATGTGTTTGAGGAGCATGTTTCATGTGAATTTGAGATATACAATTCATTTGTTGTTAAAATGCTCAAGTGGAATTGAAGGATGTGCACCGAGTTGATTGTATAGTGATAGCCTTTTAATATGTTAGAAACCTATATGATGTGGTTTCGAATATGAAATTGATGTTTGAAAGAATGGGAACGGATTTTCAACAATATGTTTCGATAAAACTAATCTAAGATTAAATGATATTTTCTCATTTCTAAAGTTTTCTAAATGAGTTAAAGCCCTTATTGCAAGTTTCCTAATGGTTTAGAGTTGTCATCCCACCTACGGAACTAAAAAGCTAAAATTTGTTGATATAGGTTGGGTCATCCCATCCTCAAAGTCGCGGGTTGTCTCATGCATCCAATCTCTGAATCTTTCGTCACAGGTCGCCTTGTGCAACATCTGTTATCCGGATCTTTCGTCACGGGTCGTCTCGTGCAACCGCCTTCTTTCTTGAAAGTGAGAAGTGTCAAAATCACTTAGGAAGAATTGGTGCAGTACTCTTTCTTAGTGTAAATGGGTAGAGTACGTATTCGTTGAGCTGTTGTGGGAACAATGTGTATCATGAGGTGTGTGAGTCACATTGAATTGAGTTGCTAATATTTTATTTATGTTTACATATGGATCATGAAATTATCCTGTGTTTGAGGAGCATGTTTCATGTGAATTTGAGATATACAATTCATTTGTTGTTAAAATGCTCAAGTGAAATTGAAGGATGTGCACCGAGTTGATTGTATAGTGATAGCCATGTAATATGTTAGAAACCTATATGATGTGGTTTCGAATGTGAAATTGATGTTTGAAAGAATGGGAACGGATTTTCAACAATATGTTTCGATAAAACTAAACTAAGATTAAATGATATTTTCTCATTTCTAAAGTTTTCTAAATGAGTTGAAGCCCTTATTGCAAGTTTCCTAAGGGTTTAGAGCTGTTTGGGGGTCATTTTTGAGGTTTCCTAAACTAGGTAGTTAACTGGCCCTTCTAGGCAGTCGACTGGGTCAAACAATGTGTATCATGAGGTGTGTGAGTCACATTGAATAGAGTTGCTAATATTTGATTTATGTTTACATATGGATCGTGAAATTATCCTATGTGTTTGAGGAGCATGTTTCATGTGAATTTGAGATATACAATTCATTTGTTGTTAAAATGCTCAAGTGGAATTGAAGGATGTGCACCGAGTTGATTGTATAGTGATAGCCTTTTAATATGTTAGAAACCTATATGATGTGGTTTCGAATATGAAATTGATGTTTGAAAGAATGGGAACGGATTTTCAACAATATGTTTCGATAAAACTAATCTAAGATTAAATGATATTTTCTCATTTCTAAAGTTTTCTAAATGAGTTAAAGCCCTTATTGCAAGTTTCCTAATGGTTTAGAGTTGTCATCCCACCTACGGAACTAAAAAGCTAAAATTTGTTGATATAGGTTGGGTCATCCCATCCTCAAAGTCGCGGGTTGTCTCATGCATCCAATCTCTGAATCTTTCGTCACAGGTCGCCTTGTGCAACATCTGTTATCCGGATCTTTCGTCACGGGTCGTCTCGTGCAACCGCCTTCTTTCTTGAAAGTGAGAAGTGTCAAAATCACTTAGGAAGAATTGGTGCAGTACTCTTTCTTAGTGTAAATGGGTAGAGTACGTATTCGTTGAGCTGTTGTGGGAACAATGTGTATCATGAGGTGTGTGAGTCACATTGAATTGAGTTGCTAATATTTTATTTATGTTTACATATGGATCATGAAATTATCCTGTGTTTGAGGAGCATGTTTCATGTGAATTTGAGATATACAATTCATTTGTTGTTAAAATGCTCAAGTGAAATTGAAGGATGTGCACCGAGTTGATTGTATAGTGATAGCCATGTAATATGTTAGAAACCTATATGATGTGGTTTCGAATGTGAAATTGATGTTTGAAAGAATGGGAACGGATTTTCAACAATATGTTTCGATAAAACTAAACTAAGATTAAATGATATTTTCTCATTTCTAAAGTTTTCTAAATGAGTTGAAGCCCTTATTGCAAGTTTCCTAAGGGTTTAGAGCTGTTTGGGGGTCATTTTTGAGGTTTCCTAAACTAGGTAGTTAACTGGCCCTTCTAGGCAGTCGACTGGGTCAAACAATGTGTATCATGAGGTGTGTGAGTCACATTGAATAGAGTTGCTAATATTTGATTTATGTTTACATATGGATCGTGAAATTATCCTATGTGTTTGAGGAGCATGTTTCATGTGAATTTGAGATATACAATTCATTTGTTGTTAAAATGCTCAAGTGGAATTGAAGGATGTGCACCGAGTTGATTGTATAGTGATAGCCTTTTAATATGTTAGAAACCTATATGATGTGGTTTCGAATATGAAATTGATGTTTGAAAGAATGGGAACGGATTTTCAACAATATGTTTCGATAAAACTAATCTAAGATTAAATGATATTTTCTCATTTCTAAAGTTTTCTAAATGAGTTAAAGCCCTTATTGCAAGTTTCCTAATGGTTTAGAGTTGTCATCCCACCTACGGAACTAAAAAGCTAAAATTTGTTGATATAGGTTGGGTCATCCCATCCTCAAAGTCGCGGGTTGTCTCATGCATCCAATCTCTGAATCTTTCGTCACAGGTCGCCTTGTGCAACATCTGTTATCCGGATCTTTCGTCACGGGTCGTCTCGTGCAACCGCCTTCTTTCTTGAAAGTGAGAAGTGTCAAAATCACTTAGGAAGAATTGGTGCAGTACTCTTTCTTAGTGTAAATGGGTAGAGTACGTATTCGTTGAGCTGTTGTGGGAACAATGTGTATCATGAGGTGTGTGAGTCACATTGAATTGAGTTGCTAATATTTTATTTATGTTTACATATGGATCATGAAATTATCCTGTGTTTGAGGAGCATGTTTCATGTGAATTTGAGATATACAATTCATTTGTTGTTAAAATGCTCAAGTGAAATTGAAGGATGTGCACCGAGTTGATTGTATAGTGATAGCCATGTAATATGTTAGAAACCTATATGATGTGGTTTCGAATGTGAAATTGATGTTTGAAAGAATGGGAACGGATTTTCAACAATATGTTTCGATAAAACTAAACTAAGATTAAATGATATTTTCTCATTTCTAAAGTTTTCTAAATGAGTTGAAGCCCTTATTGCAAGTTTCCTAAGGGTTTAGAGCTGTTTGGGGGTCATTTTTGAGGTTTCCTAAACTAGGTAGTTAACTGGCCCTTCTAGGCAGTCGACTGGGTCAAACAATGTGTATCATGAGGTGTGTGAGTCACATTGAATAGAGTTGCTAATATTTGATTTATGTTTACATATGGATCGTGAAATTATCCTATGTGTTTGAGGAGCATGTTTCATGTGAATTTGAGATATACAATTCATTTGTTGTTAAAATGCTCAAGTGGAATTGAAGGATGTGCACCGAGTTGATTGTATAGTGATAGCCTTTTAATATGTTAGAAACCTATATGATGTGGTTTCGAATATGAAATTGATGTTTGAAAGAATGGGAACGGATTTTCAACAATATGTTTCGATAAAACTAATCTAAGATTAAATGATATTTTCTCATTTCTAAAGTTTTCTAAATGAGTTAAAGCCCTTATTGCAAGTTTCCTAATGGTTTAGAGTTGTCATCCCACCTACGGAACTAAAAAGCTAAAATTTGTTGATATAGGTTGGGTCATCCCATCCTCAAAGTCGCGGGTTGTCTCATGCATCCAATCTCTGAATCTTTCGTCACAGGTCGCCTTGTGCAACATCTGTTATCCGGATCTTTCGTCACGGGTCGTCTCGTGCAACCGCCTTCTTTCTTGAAAGTGAGAAGTGTCAAAATCACTTAGGAAGAATTGGTGCAGTACTCTTTCTTAGTGTAAATGGGTAGAGTACGTATTCGTTGAGCTGTTGTGGGAACAATGTGTATCATGAGGTGTGTGAGTCACATTGAATTGAGTTGCTAATATTTTATTTATGTTTACATATGGATCATGAAATTATCCTGTGTTTGAGGAGCATGTTTCATGTGAATTTGAGATATACAATTCATTTGTTGTTAAAATGCTCAAGTGAAATTGAAGGATGTGCACCGAGTTGATTGTATAGTGATAGCCATGTAATATGTTAGAAACCTATATGATGTGGTTTCGAATGTGAAATTGATGTTTGAAAGAATGGGAACGGATTTTCAACAATATGTTTCGATAAAACTAAACTAAGATTAAATGATATTTTCTCATTTCTAAAGTTTTCTAAATGAGTTGAAGCCCTTATTGCAACTTTCCTAAGGGTTTAGAGCTGTTTGGGGGTCATTTTTGAGGTTTCCTAAACTAGGTAGTTAACTGGCCCTTCTAGGCAGTCGACTGGGTCAAACAATGTGTATCATGAGGTGTGTGAGTCACATTGAATAGAGTTGCTAATATTTGATTTATGTTTACATATGGATCGTGAAATTATCCTATGTGTTTGAGGAGCATGTTTCATGTGAATTTGAGATATACAATTCATTTGTTGTTAAAATACTCAAGTGGAATTGAAGGATGTGCACCGAGTTGATTGTATAGTGATAGCCTTTTAATATGTTAGAAACCTATATGATGTGGTTTCGAATATGAAATTGATGTTTGAAAGAATGGGAACGGATTTTCAACAATATGTTTCGATAAAACTAATCTAAGATTAAATGATATTTTCTCATTTCTAAAGTTTTCTAAATGAGTTAAAGCCCTTATTGCAAGTTTCCTAATGGTTTAGAGTTGTCATCCCACCTACGGAACTAAAAAGCTAAAATTTGTTGATATAGGTTGGGTCATCCCATCCTCAAAGTCGCGGGTTGTCTCATGCATCCAATCTCTGAATCTTTCGTCACAGGTCGCCTTGTGCAACATCTGTTATCCGGATCTTTCGTCACGGGTCGTCTCGTGCAACCGCCTTCTTTCTTGAAAGTGAGAAGTGTCAAAATCACTTAGGAAGAATTGGTGCAGTACTCTTTCTTAGTGTAAATGGGTAGAGTACGTATTCGTTGAGCTGTTGTGGGAACAATGTGTATCATGAGGTGTGTGAGTCACATTGAATTGAGTTGCTAATATTTTATTTATGTTTACATATGGATCATGAAATTATCCTGTGTTTGAGGAGCATGTTTCATGTGAATTTGAGATATACAATTCATTTGTTGTTAAAATGCTCAAGTGAAATTGAAGGATGTGCACCGAGTTGATTGTATAGTGATAGCCATGTAATATGTTAGAAACCTATATGATGTGGTTTCGAATGTGAAATTGATGTTTGAAAGAATGGGAACGGATTTTCAACAATATGGTTCGATAAAACTAAACTAAGATTAAATGATATTTTCTCATTTCTAAAGTTTTCTAAATGAGTTGAAGCCCTTATTGCAAGTTTCCTAAGGGTTTAGAGCTGTTTGGGGGTCATTTTTGAGGTTTCCTAAACTAGGTAGTTAACTGGCCCTTCTAGGCAGTCGACTGGGTCAAACAATGTGTATCATGAGGTGTGTGAGTCACATTGAATAGAGTTGCTAATATTTGATTTATGTTTACATATGGATCGTGAAATTATCCTATGTGTTTGAGGAGCATGTTTCATGTGAATTTGAGATATACAATTCATTTGTTGTTAAAATGCTCAAGTGGAATTGAAGGATGTGCACCGAGTTGATTGTATAGTGATAGCCTTTTAATATGTTAGAAACCTATATGATGTGGTTTCGAATATGAAATTGATGTTTGAAAGAATGGGAACGGATTTTCAACAATATGTTTCGATAAAACTAATCTAAGATTAAATGATATTTTCTCATTTCTAAAGTTTTCTAAATGAGTTAAAGCCCTTATTGCAAGTTTCCTAATGGTTTAGAGTTGTCATCCCACCTACGGAACTAAAAAGATAAAATTTGTTGATATAGGTTGGGTCATCCCATCCTCAAAGTCGCGGGTTGTCTCATGCATCCAATCTCTGAATCTTTCGTCACAGGTCGCCTTGTGCAACATCTGTTATCCGGATCTTTCGTCACGGGTCGTCTCGTGCAACCGCCTTCTTTCTTGAAAGTGAGAAGTGTCAAAATCACTTAGGAAGAATTGGTGCAGTACTCTTTCTTAGTGTAAATGGGTAAGTACGTATTCGTTGAGCTGTTGTGGGAACAATGTGTATCATGAGGTGTGTGAGTCACATTGAATTGAGTTGCTAATATTTTATTTATGTTTACATATGGATCATGAAATTATCCTATGTGTTTGAGGAGCATGTTTCATGTGAATTTGAGATATACAATTCATTTGTTTTTAAAATGCTCAAGTGAAATTGAAGGATGTGCACCGAGTTGATTGTATAGTGATAGCCATGTAATATGTCAGAAACCTATATGATGTGGTTTCGAATGTGAAATTGATGTTTGAAAGAATGGGAACGGATTTTCAACAATATGTTTCGATAAAACTAAACTAAGATTAAATGATATTTTCTCATTTCTAAAGTTTTCTAAATGAGTTGAAGCCCTTGTTGCAAGTTTCTTAAGGGTTTAGAGCTGTTTGGGGGTCATTTTTGAGGTTTCCTAAACTAGGTAGTTGACTGGCCCTTCTAGGCAGTCGACTGGGTCAACCAAGCAATTTTCCGTTAAGATTTTGGAACTCTCTGTCTCACCCAGTTCACTGGGTCATCAGCCAGTCGACTGGGTGAACTAGCTAGTTGATTGGGTCTGCTTTGGGTCGATTTTTCCCGATTTTCGAAAATTCATTTCTCTCATCTCATAACTCGGATTGAGGTCCGGTTTGTTCTTTTGGCTTGTTCTAGGTACAAAATTTGTAGATAAAATTTGAAATAATTTATTCACACTTTAAATTACTATTTTACCCTTGATGAAAGAGGGATACCTCAGCTTTTCATTTTTATCGGCGTTGTCAGATATCGTTTTCAAAAACACATATCTCTCGCCTCGTGACTTTGATTTATGATCCTTTTGTTTCTAGGTCCTTTCCTATGTCCAAATATTTGATAAAAATTTTTAAATCATTTAGTTTCACTTAAAATGACTATTTTACCCTTGATGAAAGAGGGTTACTTTAATTTTCTGTTTGGGTCGGCGTTGTCCGATGCCATTTTCCAAACTTCATATCTCTTGCGTCAAGGCTTTAAATTTGGTTCCGTTTGTTTATATGGTTTAACCTATGTCCAAATAGGTGGTATAACCTTTGAAAGTACATCTTTGCCTTTGAAATGACCATTTTACCCTTGGGCGAACATGTGACCTTTGAGTGGTCGGTGTGATGGATTATTCAAACCTTTTCACATCCTTTTGGGGTTCGGAAACCTTTGTGATTTACCTTAGGAATGTTGGTTTTACGGATGTCGGTAGTAACATGTGAGGTCATTGATAATATGAGTTGATACTGATTTAAGATTTTGGAGCTCGATATCATCGTGATCTAGGAAGTGTGATTGTTATCTTCCTGGAGTTTTATGAATAGGAGTGTTACTCCCGTTATTTGGTGATAGTATTGTGTTGATTGTTAGTGTGGGACTGGCGGGTATGAGTCATAATGATCTATGAGGGGACCCATACTACGTGACTTGTATTGTTTGTGTATCTTTTTCTCTATATATACGTGCATATATATATATATATATGTCTGTGTCAGTTATTATACGTTGTTGTGCTATGATTTCACTATGTGTCAGTTGCCCTATTTGTTGATGCATGGTAGGGGACTAGGGGGATGTGTTCCCGGGGTCTCGTATTGGCATGATTGCCTTGTGGGACATTTGACTGACCTATCGTAGATGCATGTACACGGGTTGGTTCGCACTCGACTTGAATGGTCGTAAGATGTTATAGATACGATTCCTTTTTTCCTATGGGGCTTCGATGAGCTCACCCCGGCGTTCTATTGTCTGGCGTCCCAAACGCCAGTTTGCAGGAAAGGTTTCGGCTACAGATTTCTTGGGGTGCAACGGGACTTTCTTTTGTTTCCGAGTTACAGGATGGCTAGTGGCACGGATGCTATTGCGGGATTTGAGACGTTTGTATTTAGAGTTGTTCCCTTTTGTTTTCCTTTACTTGTCCCCTTTATTGGGACTGTTGTTGTATTTTCTTAGGAGATAGTTTGTTAGCATATCTCTTCCTTGTATTTGGTATCGTTGCATCTTTATAGAGATGTATTCTTTCGGTACCTCGATGTGCCTTGTGTATCATTTAGTTTAGCTTCCGCTTTGTTTTATATGGAAATTATTATTAATAATAATATTTCGTTCATTTTATGGTTGTTTTGGACCTTAATTGGTCTCTCTTTTTGTGGATCACGACCTGGATTCCTCGGATGTCCTGGTTTGAGAGTCTTTGAAAATTTTGGGTGTGTGACAATTACCCACCAAAGGTTACACCACATAACATATTCCTTCCACATCTATTGGCATAAATTAGTGTGGTTCTATTATATGATACCTAAACACTCATTCTACTTATGGTTACCTATTCAGGAAAAGCTTCTTACCAAAGACAAACCATGTTTTCATTTAACAATGCAACCATATCTATTTTGAAAAAGAAATAAAGCACACTAAAATCCTAGTTTGGAAGCTTGCACTAGCAAGCTATCAGTACCATATATGGAAGGAAATAAATAATAGAATTTTAAGAGAGAAGTGCTTACCACCATCAAAGACCCTTAATCCCCCCTTCTTGTTTCCCTTCCCCACCATTTCCTCCTCATAAACCACCATTGCTAAACTGGATGTGACTCTGTGTGAAACTTAGTTTTTAATGTAGTTCGTAAAAATTTAAATGTACCTCAGATAAAGGTTTTTGCGACATATATTTTCCTCGTCAATAATTTATTTATAGGAGACATGACTTTTCGTTAATATATTTAAATATGTAAAAAAACACTTTTTGTTAGATGTTAGATTAGGGAGTGCGGCGAGTCGAACCCAGGACACCACAAACCACCGTGAGGCACTTAATCACTCGGGCTGAAAGGCACATGCTATTATAAGTACTTATTCACCAATAAAAATCAAATAAAATTGTCAATCAATTATTTACGAGATATTTTACCTCCTATTATAGCCAAAAACTACCTCGTTAATAATAAAAAGATTAAAAATATTTTTAGCTCTTCATAAATACTTGTTTTTACGACTATTAGTATTAGTTTATCATAAAAACTTCAATTTATGATTTTTTTATGGGGAGTTATATAACAATCTAGTAAAATAAGGTACATATTACGACTAAAATGCCTACTTCTCGTAAACACAAAGTCGTAAAATCTATTTTTCTTGTAGTGCATCTTGGCGGAATGAGGTAGTTAATACATAAGTGGTTATAATTACCACAACCGGACAAGGCTTGATTGGTAAGCTGGACTTTTGGTCTTGGGCTTTTCTAGGTCTATGGGACTGGGGTAGGATTTAGCTCATTTTGTTTTTTATTTTCGTGTTTGTTATCTCTTGGGCTTTCTTGTGTTTTGCCTTTCTTTACTTGTATTTTTTCCTTTCTTGTAATACATATATTTACCCCAAAAAAAACATTTTCAGAGCGAAGATATGTATATTTGTCTATTACATCTATATGAGTCGCAATAACTAGAATATAAGAATGGGGGACCTCATGACTTATGCATGCATGTCTTCTTTCCATGTATGTCATGTAAATATAGGACAAGTATAATTGCTTCATCTTTGGGGTGTACTTTCATTTTATTTTACAGTTTTCAATATAAAAAAACAGAAGATCGTTCAACAATCATGACCTAAGTAGTTTAAAACAAATGGAACTTCATAGAACCATATTAATAGCATAAAACATAAATCAGTCGTAGTGCGTCATTCATTATGACATGAAGTACTCTGTAGTTAAATTTTTTGTAATTATGAATGATATTTGTATAGAAGAAGCTGTCATAAGAGTAGGAACAAAGCCTTTTGGTTAATAGTGTAACCATGTGTTATCACTTTCAAATACGGAAAATGAATTCAGTTTATCCAAGTTCTCTCTTTTGGCATGGCTTTCAAACTCCTTTTTCTTTGTGAGTTGGATGCGAATAATGGTACACAGAAAGGAGAGGTCCCAAATGGATAAATGCAACTTCTTTCTCCAACTCAGTAGATGCCTCCAAGATATTAGATAAAGCAAGCTAGAAACCAATTCTCCTTGATTAGGATAAAAGAGGACCATCTGAGAGTACCAAATTTAAAAAAAAAAAAAAAAAAAAAAAAAAAACTCATTATTAATAAATGAATACTAAATGTTTTTTTCTGTGATATTAGACTAATAATAAACCCTTTTTGTCCTAGACAGCGTCATGTTTTAGCTGAATCCAATATTGAGTAACATTGGCACTACCCTTATCTTCACAATATTGTAAATTTGAAAGATTCTTCTATATAATTGGGATAAAAGAGAACCAATGTGTGATTGCGACTCTGCAATAAAAATTAATCCGTACCATCAAAACGCGTCCCAATATCCGTATGCAGAGATTCGTTATCGTTCAACTTTTATCGTGTTGCACTAGTTAAACATCCGTCACTTTAATGTAATGATCAAGCAAGATAGAGCTGTTTAGGAACATATATACTAAAATGCCGTAATGGAAAACATTCTTTTTCCCTTCGATTTTACAGCTTTGTACGTTGTGACAACACAATCCACCACCCTTCTCATCCTATATAAATTACCCCATGAGCCTCAAATCTCACACCAAATCCAAAGTCTCTCCTCTCAATCATCCCAACGACCTACATTGCACATCCACTAACCTTTCTTTGGTTATCCCGCAGTTCCAATTCCTACCTACTTGAGCAATCCAATTTAATATCATTAGGCATTAGTACATATATATAATTAATACTTTCTGTTGGTATAATATTTCCTATCTATCACATTTCTGTTTTAGTGCATTAATGGATAGGGTTACAAGAATGGTGTGTGAAAGGCCAGTGGTGGTCTTCAGCAAGAGCTCTTGTTGCATGTGTCATGCTCTCAAAACCCTTTTTAGGGATTTTGGTGTTGACACTGCCGTCCATGAGCTCGATGAAATACCGAGGGGCAGGGAAATAGAGCAGGCCCTTATGAACCTCGGGTGTAACCCTACCGTACCAGCGGTGTTTATTGGTGGTGAACTGGTGGGAGGGACTAATGAGATCATGAGTCTTCACCTCAACAGATCCTTAAAACCAATGCTTAGGAGAGCAGGAGCTATATGGGTTTGATATATATATATATATATATATATATATATATATATATATGTCACTTTATATTTTCTACAAATAAAACCGTGTTTTAATTTTGTTATCAAAGGGCATGAGAAGCTGTTTCTATAGCATACAGAGAATGCAGTAGTTCTAAACTTAATGTCACTGCTAAATATTGTCTGATAATAAAGCTCACTTATACAGTTATTGATTTCCTCTCTTCATCAATAAATTAAAAACTCAAATTAACAATATTTTTATTATTTTCCTTAGTCTTGACACATTCTATTGTTGAAATATGCTTTAATAATTTGTTGGATTTATGTTGACACCGTTTTACAGATTAAGAAAATATTATACAATACGGAGAAAATTACTTGGTTTTGAGAAAATAGGAATTGATTGCGATCTTAATTCTTTACCTTTAGCAAAATTTTGTATATATACTCGATTAAACCCCTTTCCACGTTAATAATTTATAAATCTGAACATAATGGCAAAATTGACCTTATCTGTGTTTAAAAGACAATTATAATAATAAATGTTGTGATGAAATGAAAAGAAAAAAAAAACGGTTGTTTCTCTTTCTCTTCCTCATATATATACGACTAAACAAGTGCAATGCATGTGAGTAATGGTTAATATTTATTTAAAGTAAAATAAAATTATTTGTTTATAAAAAATAAAATATAGATTAATAATTTATTTTATAGAAATAAGATTTTAAAAATTAAATCAATATAATAAAATTATGTAATACAATAAATTTTATTATTTTTTATAATTGAATAAAAATTAAACTCTAGTATATTTGCATTTATTTTGACCATTTAAAGAGATCATAAAGCGATTGCAAAATTGACTAATTCTTTTTACTATCAATGATACTACAATATTCAAAAACTTTATGAAAACAATTATTATCCACGAATAAAATACGAAAAAAAAATTTAGGAAAGAGTTGAAATAAAAGATTAAAATTTAAAGTTGATAACTTGATACTTCTTGCGAGAATGGTCCTTCCCTAGCCAATACAAAAATTCAAAGAAGTCTGTTAGGAGTTGATAGATTCTATAAATTTATCATAAGAGGAATTTTCATTAATTTGTTTGTTCTTTTATTTAACGATGGACCATTTTTATTTATATAGACCTCTCTCTCTATATATGTTTCCTAGTAAATCAGCTAGGTCAATCGATTAAGTGATTTGTGCGGGCATGCCAGAAATCTTGACCTAGATTACAATTGTAGTCAGAAAGTAACGAAAGTCTCATTTTAGATTGACTTCTCAGGCGATACGTGAGAGGGAGAACACGAAACTCTCACTTTGGGTTATTTTCTATGCCTCAATAAAGAGGACTTGCAACTTTTCAGAGTAAACATTGAAAAACATGCATTCCATATGAACAAAAGACATGTTTAAATGGAAAGTGATGAATTTGAAATAGATGAAGAACTTGGAATTAAAAGGAAGATTTGAAAACTGAATTAAATTAGGGAAGATTGAATTAAACTAAAGTAAATATGTGAAATTGAGATAACAAGGAATTGAAAGATAAATTTACAATGAAATTGAAATGACAAAAATTTAATTGATTGATTAGTGGTGGACCTTTTGCAATGTTGCATAAAGGTCTTTATCTATAGACTAAAGGAAATAACAAACTTCCTAAAAACATGTAGGAATTGAAAACAAACTCTATCTAAGCTTGAATTTAAAGAGAAGCAATTAAATTTCAAGTTGAAACAAAATCGTCAACCACATATCTTATCATCATCCGGTTAATTCAACGTTACATTCTACTCTTGCGTTCCCATTATGAGTGAAACTCTCTTTAGGCCTTATCCATGTAGTAATTCTTTGGCTTTGAATTAATTATCATGTATCCATGTTTCTTTGAATTCAAATGATAGACTCCTCATTTTTAGCATGACTATCATTCTGAGATATAACAAAACAACTCCTAAAGGGAATAGGTTTATTCATCATTACTGAACCAATCGAACTAGTTGTCTCAAAAAAATTCCATGCCCCCCCCCCCTCAACGAGTTATAAAATTAATTTTTATTCTAATCAGTAACATCTTGCTAATCAGAATTTTACCTAACATGAAACACTGGTTGAGGATCAATGGACCCATGCAACACCCCACCATTTGCGTTTTATAATTCTTTCAATGGTGGGTAAACAAGATCAACCAGAATTAAGGTATTATGCAACGTGATGATAGCCGATTTTGCTATATGTTCTATAAGGAGAACGACATAGTAACCATGAAAAGTTTTGTCAACCGACTTTGCTCAAAATTTGTATTCTTTAGTAATTTCAACTATATCGGCTGAAATTATAAAGACCAAAATTTCAACGCGGCTGATGCACCCCTACTGGTCGATCCGTTAAAAGCTATTTCACTCTCGATAATTTCACTTTCTGTCGGTTTGCTCTTAGCCAAATCTTTCTCAGTAACTAAATTTTCATTGGTTAATTCATTCTTATTGTCCGATGCCTGTTTGGTCGACTCACTATTAGCCAATTTAGCGCTAGTCGATTCATTATCGGTTGATTCATTTTTAAGAAATTTATCATCGGCTAGTTCGGTAGCCGATTCACTCTCACTTGATTCTTCATCAGCCGACTCAATATCAACTGATTCATTATCAGTTACCACATTATACAATCGATTCGTAATTGATTGATGTATAAACCCATTTATCGGCCTAATTGGTTTTGTTTCTATTCGGTGGAACCAGGTATAAGACTTCTTTTCCATCCGTCGTAACGTATAAATTGAATTGGCAGACATACGAATATACCTTAATGTAAGAACATTTATTGTAATTGTTTATGTATGGCATGTTCTAGATAATAATCATGTTGAGTGCTAGATAGGTCGTGTTGGTTTCAACAACATCTACAAGCTTCAAAAATGCGGAATCAAGAATTTAAATAGTGAAGAATACAAGTGACGTTTAAAAATGAGTATATTGATAAAAATGTCTCTCGAATGGCAAAAACGGAATTTCCCAAAATCGTCAATTCAATCAAAAAGTCTCGGGGAGTCAAGAGGGTTATTTTTGCGCAGTTACTGAGAAAAGTGGTTTCAACAAAAATGTCTATGCTTTCAGTTTCAAAATGTGGTTGGAAAGTAGATTTTTATGCTTGAAGGTACGTTCCAAGCTACGCTCCAAGCGTAGCTGTGGCAAGGGTTTTTATTAATTTTGGCTGGCTGTTACATATCTTATTTCAAAAAATGATATATATCCTAGAACGTGTATAAATGATATATACATAAGAATTGACTAGATTCATTCCCAATTATAAGAGAATTAAATAAGGGAGGAATCCTATTTCAAAAAGGGAACAGTGATTTCAGCAAGATTTTTAGTTAACTTTGGGAGCTCATATCTCAGTCACAAAAGGTCCAAATGAGGTGATTCTTGAACCTATCATGAAGAAGTTGAAGTCATATTTCCAACAATATATTACATGCCTTCATCCAATGTGTGTAGCTCCAGAGATGATCAAAAGAGTGAGAGGTGTCCTGCAGAAAAACGTTGGAAATTTTAGAATCGGGCTGAAATTCTATTTTGACTAGGATTGATCCAATGTGTGTATTGAAAGGTTTGACTCAGTTGAGTGTGAAATTACCAAAGAGGGCGAACTTAGGGTTTCTCCTCTATATTGTCTTTAAATACCAAGGTCTACAATAGGGGAGGCAATGGTCTTTGAGAGATCTCTCTAAGTTTTTTACAGATCCATATTCTTCTATAGAGATAGAGATAGAGAGAGAAAATCATTCAGTGATTCTATATCTTCTAATTCTTTCTTGTACTAGGGTTTGTTTAATTGTGCTTCTATATCGACGATCTTATACACAATTGAATGACCTGGTTGCTAAAAACTCTACACACCGTAGATTGCAATGTGGTTGCTGAGATTATTTTGAGAAACGGAGCCGTCTGAGTGCGGAGATCGGAGCAGGAGACTTCTAGGTTATTTGATCTGTTGAGAAATAGAGCTGTCAAAGTACGGAGTGGAGCGAGATCTTTGTGGAGCGCGAGTGAATCTAGACTTTCAAACATTGAGTGAAGAACAACAAATTACATTGGTTGTAAGTACTATTTTCACAAAGTCTGTACAAATTCTCTGATTCATAGTACATCGATACCCGAGTGTATCCGTCATTTTTACTTGGAGTGTTTTCAAGGTTTTCCACGTAAAAATATCGTGTCTCTATTGCTTTAAGATAATTGGATTAAAATGGACTTTTTCGCAATTAATTTTAATTTGTCAATAAATTCAGAAAAAGTCTATTCACCCCCACTCTAGGTTTTTTTCATTGATCCCCTAAGTAATTTCAATTGGATACAGAGCATGGTTGTCCCATTTTAGGTTAACTACCTAGGGTTAGAACTTGAACTTAGACGATGGATGTACCTCATGAAGGAGGGTCTATATCTAGGTCCCCTTGGTTTGATGGCTCAAATTACACGTATTGGAAAGCAAGAATGAAGGCATTTTTTAAATCGCTAGATGAGAGAGCTTGGCTAGCCATAGAGGTAGGATATTAACCACCCATTATGAAATATGTTGTTACTAATGAATCTAAAGTAAAACCGTCAAGTGAGTGGACTATTACTGAAACTAATAAGGCTAGTTGGAATTCAAAAGCCTTAAATACATTGTATAATGCTGTGACTGAAAGTAAGTTTAAAAGAATAGCCACATGTGATCTTACAAAAGAAGCTTGGGACACTCTCCAAGTAACTCATGAGGGAACTTCAAAAGTTAAGCAATCTAAACTCCAAATTCTAAATTCTAAATTTGAATAGCTTAGGATGGAGGAGGATGAAGTTTTTGGTGATTTTGAGGCTAGCTTAACTGACATAGTAACTAGTTGTCACAATCGAGTAGGGCCTATTTCTGAGACGACCATTATGAAGAAAATCCTTAGGTCTTTGCCTGAACATTTTCGGTCTAAGGTTACCGTCATATCTGAAATCATGAGTTTTAGGGAAATTAAACTTGAAGAGTTAGCTAGTAATTTCAAATCGTATGAGATGGAGATGTGTGCTTAATCCTCTAAAAAGTCATGCAGCACAAAAACGAAAGACATAGCTTTGAAAATCACTAAGGAGAGTCCTAGTGAGACGGATGAAGAGGGTGAGAGTAAACCAAGTCAGTTTGACATGATCATGAAGCAATTTCATAAGTTTTTAAAATCTTCTTATGGACAAGAATTGATTAAAGAATAAAATTTTGGAGATAAATTACATGATTTTAAAAATAGAAAAATCTAAAATAGGAATGATAAGTTTGTTCATAAAAAGAAGAAATCTCAATGTTTCAAGTGTCAAGGGTTCGGTCATATAGTTGCTGAGTCTGCTAATAAGTCGAAAAACAAAAATAGTTTGGTTGTTACTTGAAGTGATGGATTAGCTAGTGATTCGACGGATTCGGAGGTAGGAGATGAGATTGAGAATTTCACCTTGTATGCTGCACAAAGTAAGGAGGTCGGTGAAGTTGCTGCAAGTTGGGCAATGTCTAAGGATGATGATTCTGAGTATAATGAAGATCGTGGGGATTCATATGAAGATGCATACAATAAATTGTATGAAAAGTCCGTTCCGATTAGCAAAGTGTACTAAAAAATTTTGGTTCAATTCAACAATGTTGATAGGGAGAGACAGACCATAAGAGAAGAATTGACCAAGTTTGAACAAGAAAGGACTTAGGATTTAAAAAGGGTAGATGGTCTCAATAAGGAATTAAAAACTCTAAGATTAAAATTGAGTGAGAAATCTACAAGGATTGAGAGTTTGGAAAAGGAATTGATGGTTGCTAAGTCAACTATTCATAGATGGTCTAGTGGAACTAATAAGCTTGATCACATGTTGAGTGTGGGAAAGTCAGCAGGAAATACTAAGGGGTTGGGGTTCAAAGGAATGCGTGATCCTAACATTGTTTCCAAAACAACCTTTGTTAAGGCTTCCCAAGTATCATCTAGTTATTCTCAAGGTAAGTGTGATAGGAATCTTAATGCTCGATCTTATATCAGAAAACCTATTGAAAGTAAACCTCCATTTACCTCTAGAGTCAATAAGGGTTTGAATCATGGTTATCAAAGGTTTATCCCAATATACCATCATTGTGGAGTGAAAGGTCACATTCGACCTTTGTGTTCAAAGTTAAAAGGAAAAACTTTGAAATCTAAGCGGAATCATAGAATTCAGAAAAAACTTAATGTTGAAAGTCAAATTCGGGTATTGAGTGAAGAGGTTGACTAGACTAGCAAATAGAGCACCTCAAATTAAACAAATGTGGGTTAGAAAAGATGAATTGCATTGTTTGGTTGCTCATACTGCATGTCTAGCACATTACTTTAATCTGAGAAAGGTCTTAAGTATATATCCACAGATTCTGAGTCAATAGACATCTCTACAAAACCATTAGATTTTCAAAAGCATATGTATCTTAGAAAATCTGGTGGCATATTATCATTAGGATAAATTTCTTCATATGTATCCTTCTAGGAATATATTGCATTATCTTTTATCCTAGATTTGATACATTATCATGCATTTTGTATTATTTGCATGTTTAGTTTTTATTTTTTATTATGCATGAATCATATTTTGTTATTATTAGGGTTATACATGTGTGCATCATTATGACAAAAATAAAAATAAAAATTAAATTGAAAAATTCTTAACATGTTGAGCTTGGCTAAGGGTACAAATGGTTCTCATATTTCACTCTATTCTCATATTTACTTTTCTTATTATGCTTATGAGAATTGAAGTCGTTAGTCTGACCTGAGGTTATGAGTTATTCACTTGACATGCTTAAGTATTAATTTTAGAACTCATTAAAAGTTTGGGTGCTTGTTTTATTTCGGAGATGATTGTAATACTTGTTGAAACTTTTAGTCTTTTTCATCTAATCTGAAGTTATATGTAGGTTCATGAGCTATGCTAGATTGATCTATGGTTTGAAATACCTTTTGCATTCTTATGAATATTGTTGTGATGTTGAAAAAAGGAAAGAATGAGATGATTATAATATAGAAATTCAAAAAGTAGTTCTTCGATCTAAGTAACCGGACCTCTTGCCTTAGTAAGCATTAAGTGTTCGCGTAAAAAGGGGAGAAGACAAATGAGCATAAATCCCATGGAAGAAGCTCGGACCCAATTGGTCAGGACTAAAAATTCTCGCTGGAAAGTCAGGATCTAAGAAAGACAAAAAAGTATATGATGAAAAGGTGGAAAATATTAAATTGTGTTTTCTTTATTTAGCAATAAGGTTTGATCTAAATATTTGGCTTCTAGTTTGGGTTTTTGAACTGAAGTATCAACATGGTTAGTGAGGAGATTGTTAGAATTAACACGTATTATTTTCATCTTAGATGTTTGCTTGCAACTGAATATTTTTTCATATATGCAAATGTTTTGTAAAGCTTGTCTTGTAACTGCTTATGACTACAAGGTACGTGTACTGATTTTCTTCACTATCATGTGTATAATAGTTAAGTCAAATATGGGAATATGAAGTTTTAATGATTAGCCCATTGTCTCTAATGCACTGCTCACATGTTTCTAAGAACAAAAGTTTTTTTTTTTTTTTTTTGCATTCATGCATTAGTCTTAAGTTCATGCATTGTAGAGATTTATGTTACTTAAGAATCTGGATATAATCTTTTAGAATACTTTATCTTAGTATTTCGGGCTTGGCTTAGATTCTCTAAAGTGTCATCTATGATCCTTTCCCTGTGTTTTCATTTTGAGGTTTTCCCTTGTTTCTCTCATGTGCTTTGTTTGTTTTTATTGTTCCTTGTCATTTTAGTGACAAAAAGGGGGAGAAATATTGAGTAAGGTGGAGTAAAGGTTTAAGCGGAAGAAAGAGTATGTGTTTTATGATCATTATGCTTACATGGATATTGTGTTTTTATTCTGATAAATTTTTATTGGTTTTCCACACTTGCGTTTAATGGTTTGTTCAGTGTTGTGTTTACAGGATTGGTAGACCGTCATGAAAGGAAAGTGACTATTTAATTCTATGTTTGTCGGTATGTGTTCGTAGGTATAGATGTTATGTTGTTTTTTGTGAGGCTATACTATAAAACATGGTTTTCTCTCAGAAATGTCAAGGGCGAGATTGTATGAACATTTACTATAATTGTTTATGTATGGCATGTTCTAGACAATAACCATGTTGAGTGTTAGATATGTCATGTTGGTTTCAACGGCATCTACAAGCTTCGACAAAGGAAGAATCAAACATTGAAGTAGTGAAGAATTCAAGTGAAGTGTAAAAATGAGTGTATTGATAAAAATGTCTCCCAGAGGAAAAAACAACATTTCCCAAAATCGTCAATTCAAGAAAAAAGTCTCGGGGAGTCAAGAGGGTTATTTTAGTGCAGTTACGGAGAAAAGTGGTTTTAACAAAAATTCCTATGCTAAAGCCTACACTTTCAGTTTCAAAATGTGGTTGGAAAGTGGATTTGTATACTTGAAGGTACGCCCCAAGCTATGGTTGGAACTACCCTTCAATCGTAGCTGTGGCAAGGATTTTTATTAATTTTGGCTGGTTGTTACGTATTTTATTATGACTTAAGGCTACACTCCTATATATCCAAGAACGTGTATAAAGGATATATACACAAGAATTGACTAGATTCATTCTAAATTATAAGAGGATTAAATAAGGGAAGAATCCTAGTTCAAAAAGGAAACATTGATTTTAGTAAGATTTTTAGTCATCTTCGGGAGCACATATCTCAGTAATAAAAGGTCCAAATGTAGTGATTCTTCAGCCTATCATCAATAGCTTGAAGTCATCTTTCCAACGATATATTACACACCTTCATCAAAGGTGTGTATCTCTAGATATGGTCAACAAAGTGAGAGATGTCTTGCAAGAAAAAGCTGGAAATTTCATAATCGGGCTAAAATTGTATTTTGACTTGGATTGATTTGTGTTGACCCGGATGACCTTGAGTTTGAACCAAACACCTATAAGCACGTGTATATCACATATTATACATTATATTGAAGGGTTTGACTCAGTTGAATGTGAAATTACCAAGGGGGGTGAACTTAGGGTTCTTATCTACATTGCTTCTAAATATTAAGGTCTACAATAGAGGAAACAACGGTGTTTGAGAGATCTCTAGAAGTTTTCTACAGATCCATATTCTTCCACAGAGATAGAGATGGAGAGAGAAAATCATTCAGTGATTCTATATCTTATAATTCTCTCTTGAATTAGGGTTTGTTCAATTGTGCTTCTACATCGACGATATTATGCACAATTGAATGACCTAGTTGCTGAAAACTCTACACATCAGTCACGCCCCAAATTTCCTAGGACTCCAAAGCCGAGCCTAAGAGCTAAGGGAGTGAATGCGGAAGAAAAAGAAATGAAATAAAAATCCATTTAAGTCGTAAAATACCCATAAACAGGTAGAATAGACCTACAACATCTCAAAGATGCCAAAAAGATCCCACGGGATCGGAAAAGAGGTAAACCGAACACTCGGTACCTGGAACGGAACATTTCAACCCACCATGTTTACCCAAGGGTAAAATGGTCAAATCAGGGGTGAAATAGTGATTTCCAACTACGCCTACAAACTTTGGACCTAGCACAAGCAGTGCGAACAAACGGAACTAAATTTGAAGTCACGAGCAAAGAGATATGAATTTTCGAAAGTGGTGCCAGACAACACCGACCCAAAACTAAAGCTGAGGTGCCCCTCTTTCACCAAGGGTAAGATAGTCATTTTAGAGTTAAACTGGTCATTTAGAATTTTATTCCGATAATTTGGATATAGGAGAGCCCATAGAAATAAACGGGACCTAAATCGAAGGTGCGAGGTGGGAGAAATGAATTTCTGAAAATGGTCGAAACAAGGCTGAATGTCCGAGAGTAGACTGCCCGTGTACGAGAGTCGACTTCCCAATGGCGAGAGTCGACTCTCCCAATGGCGAGAGTCGACTGCCCTAAGACGAAGCTTAAGGAAAAAGAAGCTGCAATGCCATATTTCCGGAAGTCGGCTGCCGGCTCTTCGGCAGTCGACTTCTTCAATACGAAGCTTCAAAAATGACCCAAAAAGTGATTGAATTCTCAACTAAAAACATTTCTCCAACCTATATTTGATTGATGCACATTTTATCTATGATTCAAGTCATCCTAACACAACATGAACTTTGAACAAAAATATTCATTTATAGTTCGTAAAGTTATCCGTCTTGCCCCCGGTCTCCGTTTTAAGTATCACCGGTTTCTAAGATTCAAAATCTTTGAAAAATGAGTTTAAGGCCATTTCTAAAACAAGAAAATTTACCGGCTACGGGGGTAGGCGAAAACGGGTTTTTCTATTCAATTCGAAAAGGGTTAGTTGAAAACCTAGAAAAACGCCGTTTTCGGCTAAACACCTAATATTCATATTTCATGGCAAATCATCCAATTCACATTCCTAACTCAAAGTAAAAATACTCAAGAATGACATTTAAACGCTCTAAGGCGGAACATGTTATAGTTGTTCAAAATTACATATTTCCACGTTTCGGCACCGAAGTGCCCCAAAAGAATATAATCCCCGCGCATAGCGCTCCAAGGGATGTACATTGAGAATAACACCTCGGCTAAAATGCTAGCCGGGTTAAAGTAAAATAGTTTTTCAAATTCAACTTACATGGACAAAATGAAAATTTGAATACATGTTTGTCAACTAAATGTCCAACAAAATAAGTGTGGTCCGTCTCATGCACAAAAGGACGGGCATACAACCACACGTCCGCGAAGAGACTACGGAACTCTCCCAACGGGATCATCACCTGAAAATTAAAAAAAGGCGTGGGGTGAGTTCACTAGCCCAGTAGAGGAAGCGTCATTGCCTCCATCTCGGTAGTCCGAGTGGTTCAACCCAACCAAGGTTCATGCCACTAACCCTAGGTCGGTCTCTTGTCCCACATGGCTCTCACACCAATCCGGAACCCCATCGAACCCCACAATTAAGTTTCCCCAACATGCTCACAACATAATTTTTCTATAATTATAGCATGCTTCCACAATAACATCATATTCACATATATATTATTGTCTAAATGCACCATGACTCGACACACCCCCCGAGACACACGGCGCCCAACTCAGGTTAACGGATACATACTCTGTCCAATTACTTGTAGAGTACCGCACCGACTCTTCCCAAGTGATTTTTCTCTCTATCACTTCAACAAGGAAGAAGGTTGTACGAGAGCCCAACATGCAACTCCGTACGCCATGACTACAAAAGTCAAGAACATGAGCCTCTACCCGGACTCCTAACTCACATTTGATCGGCTTTTTAGTTCCGTAGGCGTGATACCTCCTGGCCAGTTGTTGCTTTGATCCGAACCCGACTACCAACATATCACTACACCACCCACATATTCCGACACCATGTATTTGACACTACATGACTTACTCAATATACACGTATGATTTTTCATCAACCATACTTCATCATAATATATGCTTTTTCTCTTTAGGCAATATATCATGTCAAACTTTTCACATGCTCATAATATTACAATTATGATCAATATACCACAACATTAATTCATATCACATTTATGATCAATAAATAACAATATGAATTTATATCACAATATCATATTATCAAGGGCCTAAATCATAATCTAAGTTGCCCAAAACCAACTCGTATATATATATACGGCATATATACACTTAGACGCACACACCCTCTTACAAAGACAAAGACAAGTCATTTTCCCCTACCTCAATTCCGAGCAAGAGCAAGCAAGAACAAGCAATGCCTCCAAGAGTGATTCGAATCCACCCAACCTCCTCCAAAGCCAACACTAAGCTCTACCCAACCGATAGCTAAGCTTCAATGGAGTTTCAAGCAAGAGTTATAAGTAGACAACTCCATAAACCAAAAATTGAAGACAAGAATCCAATAATAGAAGCTAGGGTTTGAAACTAGAAATTCTAAAGGAGTAGAATTTACTTACCAAGATTTGGCTCAAAAGAAAGCTTGGAGCACCAACATCCACTTTCATGCACAAACCCTCTTCAAATTCTCATCATAAGGATGAGAGAATTTGACAAGAAGAAGATGAAGGAGTGTAATGAGGGAGAGCAAGAGAGAAAGAAACTTATGGGAGATAGAGAGATATTTGTGGTGTATGAGAGAAGTCTTGCAAATGAGAAAGACTCATAAGTGTAGAGATTCTCCACTAACCCTACTCAAATCCAAGGGTCCAAAATGAAGCTAGGAAAGAAAAGAATGAATCCAATGGCTTGGAATAAGTCTTGCCAAGTGGAAGACTTTTACACAATTCACAAAACTCATTATTTTGCCAAACAAGGCCTTATCATCCAAGGGCTTAGAAAAAAGATGGAAATCAACAAATCATCCAATGGTTGAGAAAAAGTCTTGTCAAGTGGATGACCAAGAATAATGGATTATTCCATTTAAGTGCCAACCAAACAAGGCCTTATGATCCAAGGGCTTAAAACAAAGATGGGAGAATGAGATCAAGGGCTAGGAATGAGACACCACATGAAAGGTGGAAATGACCAAAATCATCCAATGTTGGGGTTAATTACAAGAGTGCCATCAAGACTTTTAATTACCCTTTTACCCCTTGTCATCCTCCCTAATTACTAAAATGCCATTCTTGCCCTAATTTCTACATTTTCCACTAATTGTTCCAAATGTGAAATTACTCTTTTACCCCTCAGTCATTTCTTTCCCGAAATCGTTCTCAATAATTTTCATTAATTTCAAAATGAAAATAAAACATGCTACGTACAATTTTTATAACACGTACAACATGTAAGGCATGCTAAAACAATTAAACACATTAAGCACATAAGCACATAATTGTTTAAATAATTTTTTTTTAAATTAACCCGTAAAAATACCGGACGTTACAACCTCCACACCTTAGGAGATTTCGTCCCCGAAATCAAGACGTACCTATAGGAGAAAATAAGTCCGGGTATTTTTCCCGTACTTCACGCTCACGCTCCCAAGTCGCCTCCTCGACTCCGCGATGGTGCCACAAGACCTTAACTAAAGGAATAGTTTTGCCTCGCAAAACTTGCTCTCGAGCATCCAAGATCCTCACCGGTCGCTCCTCGTAGGACACGTCCTCGGCAACATCGACATCAACCCAACTCAATACATGAGAAGGATCCGGCTCGTACTTGCGAAGCATAGAGACATGAAAAACATTATGAACCCGTGATAAATCCGGTGGTAACGCTAAACGGTATGCCACCTCGCCAACACGATCAAGTATCTCGAAAGGCCCAATAAAACGTGGAGAAAGCTTTCCGCTCTTCCCGAATCGCATCAAGCCCTTGCGAGGTGAGACCTTTAGAAACACATGATCTCTGACCTCAAAGAACAAAGGACGCCTACGCTGATCCGCATAACTCTTCTGTCGGCTCTGTGCTGTAACCAAATGCTGTCGAGCAATCCTAATCTTCTCGGTCGCCTCATGAACCATATCGGGTCCCAAAAGTGCAACATCACCAACCTCGGCCCAACAAGTCGGTGAACGACACGGTCTACCGTACAACGCCTTAAAAGGTGCCATCTGAATACTGGACTGATAACTGTTGTTGTACGCGAACTCCGCCAAATGAAGATGATCCTCCCAACTGCCTCTGAAATCAATAGCACAGGAACGAAGCATATCCTCAAGGATCTGAATGGTACGCTCTGACTGACCGTCTGTCTGAGGATGAAAAGCGGTGCTGAAGCGTAACTGCGTATCCAGGACTTTCTGAAAGGCCTCCCAAAATTGTGACGTGAATCGCGGATCTCGATCCGAAACAATAGTCACCGGAACTCCGTGAAGCTTGACAATCTCCTTCACGTACAACCTACTAAGAGCCTCTACATTATCCGTCTCACGGATAGGTAGAAAACGTGCAGTCTTCGTCAATCGATCAACGATCACCCACACTGCATCTTTCTGATTCTTCGTCTTTGGTAACCCTGTCACGAAGTCCATGCAAATATGCTCCCATTTCCACTCAGGAATCGGTAGCGGATTCAATAACCCAGCAGGTCCTCGGTGCTCAACCTTAACCTGCTGACAAGTAAGACATCGGCTCACAAAATCTGCAACTGATTTCTTCATTCCTTGCCACCAATAATGACGTCGAAGATTATGATACATCTTCGTGCCACCTGGGTGAACAGCAAGCCTGGAACTATGAAACTCTCGTAAAACCTCCTCACGGCAAGTCTGCGGTACATAGAGTAAACCCCTAAAACGATAACCTCCGTCGGAGTGCAAAACCCAATCATCAACAACCTCACCACTAGCAATACGAGCGCGAACCAAAGTAATGCTGTCATCATGCCCTTGAGCCTCAATTACACGACTCACAAGTGAAGGTTGTGCCACCATACTAAACAAAGTCACCACTGAATCGCCACTATCACGGAACTGAAGATCTAACTCTGCGACTTCCTCCATCATCCGCCACTCATGAATAAAGATGCTAGCCAATGATGCATGTGACTTGCGACTCAACGCATCCGCTACCACATTAGCCTTCCCGGGGTGATACTGGAGTGCAAAGTCATAGTCCTCCATGTACTCGACCCATCGACGCTGCCGCAAGTTCAAGTCCCGCTGCGTAAAGATATACTGCAAACTCTTGTGATCGGATAAGACCTCAAATCTCTCACCGTACAAGTAGTGCCGCCACCCCTTAAGGGCAAAAAGAACCGCTGCAAGCTCTAAGTCATGCGTAGGATAATTCTGCTCGTGAGTCTTCAACTGTCGAGACCCATAAGCCACAACTCTCTCGGACTGCATGAGTACACATCCTAGTCCCTCGTGAGAAGCATCACAATAGATCACGTACCCGACGCCGCGCTCGGGAATAATCAACACCGGAGCCGTAGTCAAACGTGTCCTCAACTCAATGAATGCCTCTTCACACTTGTCATCCCACACGAACTTGACACCCTTTCGCGTGAGGCGAGTCATAGGAACCGCCAAACGAGAAAAGTCCTTCATAAATTGTCGATAGTAACCCGCTAAACCAAGGAAACTACGAACCTCGAAAACGCTACTCGGTCTCTTCCAACTCATAACCGCCTCTATCTTCGAAGGATCAACTGAAATGCCGCCTCCGGAAACAACATGCCCCAAAAATCTAACCTCTTGAAGCCAAAACTCACATTTACTATACTTAGCATACAATCGGTGCTCTCTTAGGATTTGAAGAACGGTCCTAAGATGAACCTCGTGATCACTTTCCGTAGTAGAGTACACTAGAATATCATCAATGAACACCACTACAAATCTATCCAAGAACTCGTGGAAGATACGATTCATGAGACCCATGAATGCCGCCGGTGCATTAGTCACACCAAAAGGCATCACAAGAAACTCAAAGTGCTCGTACCGAGTGCGAAACGCGGTCTTCGGAATATCAATATCCCTAACCCGTAATTGATGATAACCGGACCTCAAGTCAATCTTGGAGAAAAACTTAGATCCCTTGAGTTGATCGAACAAGTCGTCAATCCGTGGTAATGGATATTTGTTCTTGATCGTCACCCGATTCAATCTACGATAATCAATGCACAACCGTAGTGAACCATCCCTTTTCTTAGCGAAAAGAACTGGAGCACCCCAATCGGAAACACTAGGCCGAATAAAACCCTTCGCCTTGAGATCGTCAAGTTGCTCCTTCAATTCTTTTAACTCCGCCGGTGCCATTCGGTACGGTGCCATGGAAATAGCATCGGTACCCGGTACAAGATCAATAGCAAACTCCACCTCACGAATCGGAGGCAAGGAAGTCAAGTCATCGGGAAAAACATCCCAATACTCACCCACGACATAAGGTACCTCGACGTGACCACAAACCTCATCGTCGGAAAAGAGACTCGCCAAAATGAAACCGGAAACATCACGACTCCATATACAATAGGAAGAAGTAGAAGAGTCGTTTCGATCACCAAAGAAGTGGAAACGTTCGCCCTTAGGCGTGCACACTGACACCCGACCTCTAAAGCAATCAATCTGCGCACGGAAGGTAGATAACCAATCCATGCCCAAGATGACGTCAAAGCCCGTCATGTCTAGAAGAATGAAGTCGAACCTCAATGATCGTCCGGCAATCACAATGTCACACTTGCGACACACTTTAGATAAATATGCACTACCCCCAATCGGCGTGTCTACCCATAAAGGTACCCCAACATATGAAACAGGTATCCCCAAAGTAGATGCATAAGTAGAAGCAATAAAAGAGTGTGAAGCTCCAGAATCAATAAGAACATGAGCCCAACAACCGTATACAGGAAATGTACCTCTCACGATAGAAGGTCCGGCTACACTGTCTGCTGCTGTGACTGCATAAGCACGGCCCTGAGGACGTGGAGGCTGCTGGATAGTCGATGCAGATGTCCTAGCTGGAGAACCCTGAGCTGATGGTGTTGGCTGCTGTGGTGCTCTATACCCAGACTGACCTGCTAGCTGTGTAGCCCTAGACTGCTGTCAAATCCCACTCATAGGAGTGCCACTACTCTGTCCCTGACGACAATTCCTGGCGATATGACCCTGCTGTCCACACTGGAAGCAACCCCTGTTATGCACTGGACCACTACTCTGTCCCTGCTGAAAAGACGGACATTGTGGCTTCGTGTGCCCTGGCTGTCGGCAATAATGACAAACAATCTCCCGACGAGTGAAACCCGAAGATGCTCTAAAGGAAGGTGTAGACTGTCCCCGATGCTGCTGTTGTGGCTGCTGCTGCTGTGCAACCGGAGTTGGAGTGCTATTTCGCTGCCTCTTCTTGTTCCCAAAGCCCGAAGATGAAGAACCTCCGAAGCTCTTTTCCCTAGCCTCATGAGCTAGTCGGCCCTCTCTTGCATCCTCCTCAGCAAGCAATGCCTTTGTAACGGCCTCGCGGTACGTTGGCATAGTAAGCACATAAATCTTTGACTTGAGATTGCCCCTCAAGCCCCTCACGAAACGTCGGCCCTTAACTTCATCATCCACCACCATCTCTGGTGCAAATCGAGATAAACTAGTATACTGAAGCTCATACTCGGTCACAGATAAATCACCCTGAACCAACTCATTGAACCGGTCCCTCATGCTCATCCTAGCAAGATGTGGAAAATACCGATCCAAGAAAAGTATGCAAAAGTCCGCCCATGTGATAGTTCGAACGTTCCTTATGTTCGTGACAGACTTCCACCAATTCTTAGCATCGCCCGTAAGTCGAAACGACGCAATCATGACCTGTACCTCGTCATCAACCACCCTGAGAATATCAAATCCATTGGTTATTTGCTCCAACCAATCATCGGCTACAAGTGGATCCGGACCGCCCACAAAGGTAGGTATGTCTAAACGTAAGAACTCCCGGAGAGCCCTTTGAGCATGCGAGCCCTCGTCCTCAACATGTTGCCTCTGAGGAATTTGTGCCATAGCTGCCGCTAAAGCACGTGCAAACTGCTCACCATCCATGAAAGGTGCAGCCGGTACACGCTCCCCTACATCCGGATGTACTGGAACATTCTCGTCCACAACCGGAGGTACTTGATCCGGAGCATCACCCTCTCTAATGACACGCGGTCGACCTCTACGTGGCGTCATGCTCTCTACATGACAACAACTAAACATGTAAGGCACAAGTACAATCATAGTACGCCAAACAAAACCACAAAGCCATGCCGACACACGTATAAGCCAACGACGTACAAGAGACGAGAACTAATATGTAAACACGTATCATAAAGAAAACAAGAAGCATAAAGCGATAACAACCCTCGCCCGTCGTCCCATAGAGAAAGAACACGCTCTGATACCAAGTTGTCACGCCCCAAATTTCCTAGGACTCCAAACCCGAGCCTAAGAGCTAAGGGAGTGAATGCGGAAGAAAAAGAAATGAAATAAAAATCCATTTAAGTCGTAAAATACCCATAAATAGGTAGAATAGACCTACAACATCTCAAAGATGCCAAAAAGATCCCAAAGGATCGGAAAAGAGGTAAACCGAACACTCGGTACCTGGAACGGAACATTTCAACCCACCATGTTTACCCAAGGGTAAAATGGTCAAATCAGGGGTGAAATAGTGATTTCCAACTACGCCTACAAACTTTGGACCTAGCACAAGCAGTGCGAACAAACGGAACTAAATTTGAAGTCACGAGCAAAGAGATATGAATTTTCGAAAGTGGTGCCAGACAACACCGACCCAAAACTAAAGCTGAGGTGCCCCTCTTTCACCAAGGGTAAGATAGTCATTTTAGAGTTAAACTGGTCATTTAGAATTTTATTCCGATAATTTGGATATAGGAGAGCCCATAGAAATAAACGGGACCTAAATCGAAGGTGCGAGGTGGGAGAAATGAATTTCTGAAAATGGTCGAAACAAGGCTGAATGTCCGAGAGTAGACTGCCCGTGTACGAGAGTCGACTTCCCAATGGCGAGAGTCAACTCTCCCAATGGCGAGAGTCGACTGCCCTAAGACGAAGCTTAAGGAAAAAGAAGCTGCAATGCCATATTTCCGGAAGTCGGCTGCCGGCTCTTCGGCAGTCGACTTCTTCAATACGAAGCTTCAAAAATGACCCAAAAAGTGATTGAATTCTCAACTAAAAACATTTCTCCAACCTATATTTGATTGATGCACATTTTATCTATGATTCAAGTCATCCTAACACAACATGAACTTTGAACAAAAATATTCATTTATAGTTCGTAAAGTTATCCGTCTTGCCCCCGGTCTCCGTTTTAAGTATCACCGGTTTCTAAGATTCAAAATCTTTGAAAAATGAGTTTAAGGCCATTTCTAAAACAAGAAAATTTACCGGCTACGGGGGTAGGCGAAAACGGGTTTTTCTATTCAATTCGAAAAGGGTTAGTTGAAAACCTAGAAAAACGCCGTTTTCGGCTAAACACCTAATATTCATATTTCATGGCAAATCATCCAATTCACATTCCTAACTCAAAGTAAAAATACTCAAGAATGACATTTAAACGCTCTAAGGCGGAACATGTTATAGTTGTTCAAAATTACATATTTCCACGTTTCGGCACCGAAGTGCCCCAAAAGAATATAATCCCCGCGCATAGCGCTCCAAGGGATGTACATTGAGAATAACACCTCGGCTAAAATGCTAGCCGGGTTAAAGTAAAATAGTTTTTCAAATTCAACTTACATGGACAAAATGAACATTTGAATACATGTTTGTCAACTAAATGTCCAACAAAATAAGTGTGGTCCGTCTCATGCACAAAAGGACGGGCATACAACCACACGTCCGCGAAGAGACTACGGAACTCTCCCAACGGGATCATCACCTGAAAATTAAAAAAAGGCGTGGGGTGAGTTCACTAGCCCAGTAGAGGAAGCGTCATTGCCTCCATCTCGGTAGTCCGAGTGGTTCAACCCAACCAAGGTTCATGCCACTAACCCTAGGTCGGTCTCTTGTCCCACATGGCTCTCACACCAATCCGGAACCCCATCGAACCCCACAATTAAGTTTCCCCAACATGCTCACAACATAATTTTTCTATAATTATAGCATGTTTCCACAATAACATCATATTCACATATATATTATTGTCTAAATGCACCATGACTCGACACACTCCCCGAGACACACGGCGCCCAACTCAGGTTAACGGATACATACTCTGTCCAATTACTTGTAGAGTACCGCACCGACTCTTCCCAAGTGATTTTTATCTCTATCACTTCAACAAGGAAGACGGTTGTACGAGAGCCCAACATGCAACTCCGTACGCCATGACTACAAAAGTCAAGAACATGAGCCTCTACCCGGACTCCTAACTCACATTTGATCGGCTTTTTAGTTCCGTAGGCGTGATACCTCCTGGCCAGTTGTTGCTTTGATCCGAACCCGACTACCAACATATCACTACACCACCCACATATTCCGACACCATGTATTTGACACTACATGACTTACTCAATATACACGTATGATTTTTCATCAACCATACTTCATCATAATATATGCTTTTTCTCTTTAGGCAATATATCATGTCAAACTTTTCACATGCTCATAATATTACAATTATGATCAATATACCACAACATTAATTCATATCACATTTATGATCAATAAATAACAATATGAATTTATATCACAATATCATATTATCAAGGGCCTAAATCATAATCTAAGTTGCCCAAAACCAACTCGTATATATATATACGGCATATATACACTTAGACGCACACACCCTCTTACAAAGACAAAGCAAGTCATTTTCCCCTACCTCAATTCCGAGCAAGAGCAAGCAAGAACAAGCAATGCCTCCAAGAGTGATTCGAATCCACCCAACCTCCTCCAAAGCCAACACTAAGCTCTACCCAACCGATAGCTAAGCTTCAATGGAGTTTCAAGCAAGAGTTATAAGTAGACAACTCCATAAACCAAAAATTGAAGACAAGAATCCAATAATAGAAGCTAGGGTTTGAAACTAGAAATTCTAAAGGAGTAGAATTTACTTACCAAGATTTGGCTCAAAAGAAAGCTTGGAGCACCAACATCCACTTTCATGCACAAACCCTCTTCAAATTCTCATCATAAGGATGAGAGAATTTGACAAGAAGAAGATGAAGGAGTGTAATGAGGGAGAGCAAGAGAGAAAGAAACTTATGGGAGATAGAGAGATATTTGTGGTGTATGAGAGAAGTCTTGCAAATGAGAAAGACTCATAAGTGTAGAGATTCTCCACTAACCCTACTCAAATCCAAGGGTCCAAAATGAAGCTAGGAAAGAAAAGAATGAATCCAATGGCTTGGAATAAGTCTTGCCAAGTGGAAGACTTTTACACAATTCACAAAACTCATTATTTTGCCAAACAAGGCCTTATCATCCAAGGGCTTAGAAAAAAGATGGAAATCAACAAATCATCCAATGGTTGAGAAAAAGTCTTGTCAAGTGGATGACCAAGAATAATGGATTATTCCATTTAAGTGCCAACCAAACAAGGCCTTATGATCCAAGGGCTTAAAACAAAGATGGGAGAATGAGATCAAGGGCTAGGAATGAGACACCACATGAAAGGTGGAAATGACCAAAATCATCCAATGTTGGGGTTAATTACAAGAGTGCCATCAAGACTTTTAATTACCCTTTTACCCCTTGTCATCCTCCCTAATTACTAAAATGCCATTCTTGCCCTAATTTCTACATTTTCCACTAATTGTTCCAAATGTGAAATTACTCTTTTACCCCTCAGTCATTTCTTTCCCGAAATCGTTCTCAATAATTTTCATTAATTTCAAAATGAAAATAAAACATGCTACGTACAATTTTTATAACACGTACAACATGTAAGGCATGCTAAAACAATTAAACACATTAAGCACATAAGCACATAATTGTTTAAATAAAAAAAATTTAAATTAACCCGTAAAAATACCGGACGTTACAACATCGCAGATTGTAGCATGGTTGATTAGATCCGTTTGAGAAACGGAACAGTCTGAGTGCGGAGATCGGAGCAGGAGACTTCAAGGTTATTTGGTCTGTTGAGAAACAGAGCCGTCAGAGTACGGAGCGAAGCAAAAGCTTCGTGGAGTGCGAGTGAATCTAGAGTTTCAGACATCGAGTGAAGAACAACAAATTACATTGGTTGTAACTACTATTTTCATAAAGTCTGTACAAATTCTCTGATTCATAGTACATCGATTCCCGAGCGTATTCGTGTTTTTTAATTGGAGTCTTTCCAAGGTTTTCCATGTAAAAATATCATGTCTCTATTGCTTTATTTTCTACACTAAGATTAATCGTTGCAAGATTTATATTCTTAAGAGAATTGGATTAAATTGACTTTTCCGCAATTAATTTTAATTTGTTAATAAATCCACAAAAAGCCTATTCATTGATTGTCTAGGTAATTTTACATAAGAATGTTGGTCCCGTTAATAGTTGGTGGAAGAGCCTTAACTTCAAAAAATGACAAGCACAAGTTTCACCATAATGCATTGTGAAATTATCAATGTGCTCCACTATTGATTGCTCCCCTACTCCATTCAAAATGGCAAAGTCCAACACCTTGTATCCTATCGGGAACCCAATCAGAACGACATGTTCTGGATAAGGCTTCTAATACATCAGTCGGCAAGTTAAACGTTGGCCGAGTTCTTGATGTTGCTTACTATGTTCTAACCAGTCCCCTAAAAAAGTTGTTGTTGGTTGTCCCCTAGGGTGAGGCATATTATGTTGATTATTCCTCCATTAGTTATGATTTTTGCTTTCGTTCATGGGCTCTTGAATAAGTATTGATGGCAATGGAGGCCACTGTTAATTCTGCCTCAACACCGGTGGCTTATCTATCTTTGTCATTGGCTAATTGTACTACTAACCGACCATTAGGTGCCCCCTGTGTATCGAAAAGGGAAGCTAATATTCTGACCAACCTTATTGCTGTTGATTCATCATCATCGGTGGATATGTTATCAATGGCTGATAATAATAATAAAGCCAATCTTGTCGACTATCGACCTCTTGTTGTTGTCAATTCATTATCATCGATGGATATGTAATCATTAATTGATAATAATCGGCCTAACCTTGTGGATGAATATCTATATCTTGCCCCACGAGTCCAAAAGATGGTTCAAAAAGGACATGCTGATTATACATCAACCTAATTTGGTTGCATGCTTCATTTGCAAGCTTGTAATATGGAACAGTTGGTGGCGGAGGTCGATGTTGATATCAAGTTGGTGGCTGATAGGCCAACCAAACTTGTTGCTGACTTAGTTCTCCTACCGATAAAATCGACTGATCAACATGATACGTAATCACTGGGAAGAATTTGTGTAAAAACTCTTTTTGGAGGTTTTTCTAATTACTTTTAATATATGTCGGTATTGTACCGTACCAGATTTTTGTATTATCTTTTAAGGAATGAGAGAATAATCTAATTTTAAAATCATCATCAGTACATCCCCTCGTACGTATAGTACAACAAACCTCTAAGAATTCATCTATGTGATGATAAGGGTCTTCTTCTGCATGTCCATGAAACTTAGACAACATATTAATTATAGCAAGTTTAATTTCATATTGGTTTGCCCCAACTGGTATCGCAATATCTAATGGGGAAGTATATTCTTGAGGAGTATAGAAATCTTTAAAAACTGCGAGTGGAGCCACTACTGCATTATCACCCAGGCTTATATTATTTAAATTATTTAAATTCTTTCTTCTATTTATTTGGTACGTTCGATCAATTTGAAGGTCAAATTCTTCAAGGGGATTATTAATTGAACGACGTCCAAGCATAAACAGTTAAATAATAATATTTAATAAAGCAATCAAATCTAATAATTGAAGAATGAAACAATTATATATTTGTTGAGATAAATTATACTATTTTTTATTCAATTATTGAAAGTAGTAAATATTTAGTTTAAATAGTTTCTTCTTCCAGATTTTCTAATAAATTTATTTTATTTTTTCTTTTATAAAAGTCAAAATTTGTATTTATATATATACATAATTTTCTTTTCTGATACTGTATAAAGATGTGAATTAAGTGCCTGCTTTCTGTTTATTTTGTTTTCCGCACGAACAGAAGTTGTTTCGATCAATCACTAGACAACCCAATTTTGATTGATGAGAGAACTTACCAAACAATCATCAAATGTACCGATCGATCACTGATACTACCGCTTGATCAGTGGCAAAAATTCATGAATTTTCTAGAAAACTGCTATTTCGACAGTGGCTGAATATCTACAAGAAAAAAAAACGAAAATAAGAGAAAATAAACTGAAATTAATATAATAATTCAAAGAACTTCCATACAATAATCTGAAATATCTGTTTAATCCCCGGCAACGACACCAAAAATTGATGATCGATTCAAGTCGTGTGAAAATAAAAGTATTTAAAATGAAGAATTGGCACGATCTAGTTTTACCTCTCAGTCGTAAGTACGCGAGTGGTATATAATATAGTTGGGTAGAGAGGGTATTGAACCACTGAGATCAAAGTCGTATTTTAAATAATCGTAAAGTAGAAAATTGAATTATATTATGAAGATATTTTTTATTTGTTTGTTTTATAATCTACTAAACATAAAATAAATAAAAGATATAATTGTTTTGTTTTTGTTTTAAATTAAGATAAATAGGTCTAGAGTTTTGATCCAACTCCACCACAAGTCTTATAATATAGTCCTTTAATCTTATTATTGTAAGAGGGAGATACAACTTATATGAATTAGATTTGTCCTACAAGCCGTTACCTAATCCCCAAAGAGATGCAATCGGTCCGATTCACTACAATCTATCTTCAATTAATATGATTGTTGCATGCATCTATAATACAATTACTCCTAAAACATGAAATTAAAAACATGCTAACAACCATCTTCTCTATGCATGGATTATGTTAATCTAATACTTTATCATGCCTAATTAAGAACCATTATTAAATCTTCGGAGGTTCTTGCTCCTAATGATAAAACACAGTTGTTCAAGACCAATTATTAATTCAATCTCAGCTTAAGAAAAAAATTAAAAAAATATATTATTTAGGTAATTTGTTCGGTCTCTCACTACATAATCATCATATAAGTTTTATTTAGCTTCCCCTCTTTGCAATAAAATATATTAAAGTTCTACAACGAAACCCTAGATACCGACTAGCCGCTCATGGAGGGAGAAGACTACATCACTGATGTAGAAACCATCTTCATGATTGGTAGTTAGTTCTTAAGTTCTTGAGAGGAGCCTCTCTAGAGAGAGACTTTTTTATATGAATATATGATAGAAAGATATTCCAAGATATATTTTCTTCAATAAGTCTTAACGTATTTATAAACAAAAGTTAGTGCAGACATGTCATGTCTTTGCTTGCACTTCAAGAGGACTTGGTGTGGGGACCAACAATTAGCGGTGAATGGACGATTCTGCCCGATTCTCCCCCTCGATATACTTGTACACAAAGTCATAATTCTGCAGTATAAGTTCGCACAGATGCCAATGTCGGCTGCTACTAATCGATCGAAGAATCCACCGATCGATATGATAAATTCAGGGTGGTCCCTAAATTTATATATTTATTTTATTCTACGATTTTGTGCTTCAGTTGCTTGTACTATGCTTCCTTGACTTGTACTTTACTCTAATTGAGTGCTTTCATCTTCCAAGTGTCATTCCTAATTAGGCATATTTGCTAAAAACCCGAAATTAACTCAAATTTGCGTTAAGGTTCTGAAACACACAACTTGGATAAAAATATATTATTAATAAAATAAAGAGGACGGAGCTAGAGAGAATGGGTTAGGGGCGATAAAGGTTCCATGTATTCTTGTCTAGGGTTTCTATCTTAGAGTTTGTATCTCTCTTTTCTCTTTGGGTTTCGTGTTAGGGTTGATACAAAGTGTGTGTTTTTCCTTTGCGTGTGTTTATTGTCATATCAAACCCTAATTTATTAGGGTTCGTGTTGGTTTGATACATATTGTGTGTTTGCGTATCATTTAATAGGGTTCTTTGCATTTATTGTTATAGCTCTATTGATTGTTTGTGTTATGTTTCATTTATTGCATTCTTTTAACCCTAGTTTCATATCTAGGGTTTCTTTTTTCTTCATATCTTTGAACCTTACGACTAGGTAGAGTCATGGCTACTACCACTAATGTTTCTAAACTGCTTACTAAGTTATAGGGCGTGGTTAAGGCATTTACATCAAAGGGTAACCAACGTAGTCATAGTAGAGGCCCGACACCTTCTATGGTAAAACCTGATTCATTGGAAACTCCTTTAATGGGGGTTACTTCTCAACCACCACCAGTGTCGAGTAGCAGTTCATGGGTTAATCTTGTTACACCTATTGATGCTCCAAGATAGAAGCTTACGTATACTCCACCCAACATAGTTGATGGTAGGGTTGTAGTCTCTCCTCCTGCTGCTATCACGGATGAAGGTGCTAAGGAATGAAGGTGTTGTTTTGTGGGATACTTCCTTGATAAGAAATTTCCCTATACTGTGGTGAACATAATAACAACTAGGCTTTGGGGTCAAGCAGGTTTGAAAACTGTTTATGGCCTTGATAAGGGTATCTATTTTTTTAGATTTGAAACTGAACGTGAATGTGAGATTGTTATGGAGAATGGACCTTGGAACTTTGTAAATAATTTTCTTATATTGAAGAAGTGGCATGCTGGAGGGCTGTGTATGTTAGATATTGCCTTGGGTAAGCCCCTTCATATTGATTTCCCTATTGAGAAGAAATAGAGGCTTAGCTATGGACGAGTATGCATTGAGGTTGATGCTCAAAAAGATTTAATTCATGACTTTGATGTAAAGATCTCTTCTGGAGAAGTGGTTACAATTAACGTTGAATACTAGTGGAACCCTTTAAGATGTTGCCATTGTAAGATTTTTGGCCACTGGAGTAAGGTATACCCTAAGAATATTCAAGCTCAAAATCATCAGAAGAAGGATAAGGCTTCTGTTTCAGAATGGAGGGTTGTTGGCAGAAAGGGTAAAGACTCTACTCCAATGGAGGTTCAGGTCACTATATTAGCTGTGAATAAGTCTCTTACAGCTGGGGAGGAAAGTGTTTTGAGTAATGAGAAAGGTATTAATTAAGTTTCAAAATGCTTGGTTATTGTTGAAGCTTCAATTCCTACTGGTTCTGGACTGCTTACAATTCCTGAAGGAGGCACCAATATGGAGGTTACCTCTGAAAATAAATTTGCAGCCTTAGTGGATGTTGAACAAACTTCTGATTTTGCTTCAGTGGATATATCAAATGAGGAGCCTATGAATAAAGATGATACCATTATTGGATATTCTGAAATTCCTAATACTACAGGGAAGAATACTATGGTTGTAGTCCATAAGGAGACTCATATAGAGAACCCTCCTAAAGTTAATGATGGGGCTGTCAGCTCTTCTCTTGCTGTCAAACCTCCTAAACCTGGTGATAAGGGTAAATCTAAAGGTAATGTTTCCAATGTGAAGACTAGATGTGCTTTGGCCAATATCTCTCCTAAGGGGGGGGACTGGTCATTGATTTTTTCAGTGTTTATTTTATACATATTTTCTATGTTTAGTGGAATTTGGAATGTTAGGGGTCTCAATACCCCTGAAAGGCAAAGGGAGGTTAGATTGGTTGTGGAAAAATTCAATCTATCATTATTTGGTATAATTGAGACTAGAGTTAAGAAGAAAAATGCTTATAAGATTGTTAATTCAATGCTTGCTGGCTATAAGAGTTTGAATAATTATGACTGCTCTTAATGGTAGAATATGGCCTGTTTTGGGATGACTTAAAGTTCGAGGTTGCTCATCTTTATCAGTCTTCTCAGCTTATTATCCGTGATATCAAGAGTGTTGATGGCAAGTTTGAATGTATTAGAGGGTTTGCTTATGGTTTGAATTACGTGATTGGGAGAAGGAAGCTTTGGGTGGATTTACAATCTTTTACTCATCAATATTCTCAGTTACCTTTATTTTTTGCAGGAGATTTTAATGCTTTAAGGTATAACTATGAAAGTTATGGTGGTTCCACTACTTGGGACTACTCCATGAGAGAGTCTGGTGACTGTTTGCAGCAAGTTTCTGTTTTGGATCTCAAGTACACAAGTATTCAGTTCACATGGTCTAATCATGCCAATTTCAAGAAGTTGGATAAAGTTCTTGTAAATGATGCTTCGAATGCTAAGTTTCCATTATCTAAAGCTTTGTTTGAGCCTAGTACTGTCTCTGACCATGCCCTAATGCTTATGAAGGTAGATGTTTTGGTCTCTCAGAAAGGTACTCCTTTTAGATTTAACAATCATTTGGTTTCTCATCCTGACTTTTTGGGAGTTGTTGAGCAAGCATGGTCTACTTCTTTTCATGGCTCTCTGACGTTTCAAATGGTTCATAAATTGAAACTTTTGAAGAATGGTTTGAAGTCGTTAAATAAAACTCACTACAACAACCTCTCTGTACAATCTCATGAAGCTAGGGAAAAGCTTCAGGCATTACAAAGAATGGTAGATGTTGATCCTGGTAATAGTGCTTTAAAGATTCAAGAGCAAGATTGTCTTAACAGTTTTGTTCACTTATCTTAAGCTGAAGAATCCTTCTATAGAATGCAATCCAAATTTTAGTGGCTTCATTTAGGGGACAAGAATACCTTTTTCTTTGACAAAGTGGCTAAAGCTAGAGGGAAACACAATAGTATTTTCTCTTTAGAAACTACTTCTGGGGTTAGAATTGACCATCCTGCTCAGATGCAAGAAGAGATTATCTATTTTTATGAAAATCTTCTCAGTTCTGGTCCCTCTACCTCTTGTGTTACTGATTTGAGCTCTTTCATCCATAATCCTCTAACTGCTAATTTTACTGATTCCCTTAATAGGCCTTTTACAAATGAGGAGATTAAAGCTTCTATGTTCTCACTTAAGGATAGAAAGGCTCCAGGAAGTGATTGTTACAATGCTCTCTTTTTTAAACGTATATGGCATATCATTGGTAATGATGTCACTAGGGCCATTAGAGCTTCTTCCATTCAGGGCAAATGTTAACTGAGCTTAATTCCACCTTTATCACTTTGGTGCCTAAAGTTGATAACCCTTCTTTTGTATATGATTTTAGACCAATATCTTTGTGTTATACTCTTTACAAATGGCTCTCAAAGGTTCTTGTTAATAGAGTGAAGAATTGTTTGCCTCATTGTATTAGTCCTAATCAAGGGGCTTTTATTTATGGAAGAATCATCTCTCACAACATCTTATTGGCTCAAGATTTGCTTAAGGATTACAATGAAGAGGGTGGTGAACCTAGAGTTGCTTTGAAATTGGATCTTACTAAAGCTTTTGACACCATCTCATGGTCTTTCCTTGAGGTTGTTTTGCTTGCTTTCAAGTTTCCTGTTCATATGATCAGATTAAATATGCAATGTGTCTCTACTCCCAAGTTCTCAGTCAATATTAATGGTGCTATAAAGGGTTATTTCAAAAGCTCAAGGGGTATTAGACAAGGTGATCCTTTGTCCCCTTATCTTTTTGTTTTGGGGATGGAAGTTCTTACTGGTCTTCTTGCAAGAGAGACAATTTCTTCTCATTTTACTCATCATTGACAGTGTAGGAATCAAAATATTTCAAGCTTGCTCTTTGCTGATGATTTGTTATTATTTCCTTCTGGTGACTTGGGATCAATGAATTGCATTACGACAGCTATAGAGAGCTTTAGTGATCTTTCAGGCCTAATTCCATGTCTCTCTAAGAGTGTGGTTTTTTTAGCTGGCATTGATCGCTCTACTTTAGCTCTAATTCACAACATATCGAGATTCCAGTTGGGTGTTCTTCCAGTTAAATATATTGGTGTTCCTCTTCTGTCCTCCGCTTATCAACATATCAAATCACTACGAAGCCTCCTATTTCGATCTCCGCACTCAGACGACTTTACTTCTTAAAACAGATCAACACAACCAAGATGTAATCAGTGGTATGTAGATGTTTTAGAATCTAGGTCATTCAATCATGCATAAGATCGTCGATGTAGAAGCATGATAGAATCAACCCCAAAACAAGAGAGAACTAGAAGAATCACTCAATGATATTTTCTCACACTATCTCTATCTCTGTAGAAGAATATGAATGATAGAATATTGCAGAGATCTCCCTTAAAAATCCTAGCTTCCTCTCTTATAGACCTTGGTATTTAAAGAGAATGATGAAGCAATCCCTGAGTTCTCCCTTTTTAGTAATTTTACATCCACCTCAGCAAAACCCTAATATCTTAAGTATATTATGAGTATTGCATGTATACCAAGGTATAGGAGTCACCCATGTATCATGAATCAACACGGGGGCATTACCGGCAAAATATCAGAACTTCACTTTCTGGCCACATTTTACTTCTAAAAGCGTAGACTTAAGCGTAGGCATTTCTCTGAAAACCTCATTTTCTCCTTAACTGTGCTAAAATGACCATCTTGACTTTAAGATACTTTTTCCCTGAAGTGACGGCTTCAGAAGATGCCGTTTTTCCCCTTCGGGAGACATTTTTCCTCCATACCTCACTTTTGCACTACACTTGTATTCTTCACTACTTCAATGTTTGATTTTGCCTTTGTCGAAACACGTAGATGTCGTTGAAACCAAAATGACCTATCTAACACTCAACATGGTTATTGTCTAGAACATGCCATAAATAAATAATACTAAAAAATGTTCTTACAATCTTCCCCTTGGCATTTCTGAGACAAAACCATATTTTACAATATAGTCTCACAAATAACAACATAACATCTATACCTATGAATACACAATGACAAAACATAGATATAAACTGTCACCTTGCTTTCATGACGGTCTACCAATCCTGTAACCACAACACTGAACAAACTATTAAACACAAGTGTGGAAAACAGATATAATGATCATAAACAAAAAACATAATAACAATGCAAGCATAACGATCATCAACCATACCCCTTCCCCCCCTGAGAATATATTCCCCTTAACTAAAACTTTCTCCCTCTTAACTAAACAATCTCTCCCCCTTTTTGTCACTGAAATGACAAACAAAGATATACCAATCAAAACATAGGGAAAAAATAATAAAGGAGAGACTACAGAATCTATGACCAAGCACTAAATATGAAGATAAAGTACTCTATAAGATTATATTCAGATTCTCGAGTAACAAATATCTCTACAATGCATGACCCTACTCCTAAATGCATGAATGCAAAATGTCATGAATAAAAAAAAACAAAAATATTTTTGTATTTTGAAATATGTGAGCAAGGCAGTAGAGACATATAGCTAAACATAACCACATCATATTCTCAGATCTAACTTAGCCATTATACACACGGTAGTGAACAAAATCAGTACACATTGCTTGTAGACTCAAGAATGCACAAGTGAAGTTTTGCAAATATATATATATATATATATATATCAAAATTCTCATGTTCAAGTACTAAGGTAAGATGAAAACAATACATAATAATTCTGATAATCTCCTCACCAACTGTGATGATAATTCAGTCCAAAATCTAAACTAGAAGTCAAATTGTTAACTTGAACCTTAATTCCAAAAAAAATACCATCTTCAAATAAATTAATCTTTTGCACCTTTTCATCTTATCCCTTTTTTTGTTTCTAAGCTCCGGACTTTCTAGTGAGGATTTTTAGTCCCAACCAACTAGGCTCGAGGTTCTTCCATGGGATTTATGCTCATTCGTCTTCTCCCCTTTTTACACGAACACTCAATAATTACTATGGCAAGAGGCCTAGTTACTCAGATCGAAGAACTACTTTTTGCATTTCTATAATTTAAACAACTCATTCTTTCTTCTTTTCAATATTAACACAAGATTCATAAGCATGCAAAGGGTATTTAACAACATAGATCAATCTAGCATATCTCAAGAACCTTCATATCACTTCGGGTTAAATGGAAAAATTAACAGTTTCAGCATACATTAAGATCATCTTCGAAGTAAACATGCACCTGAGATTAAGATTTTTCAGCACAAAATAATCATGCCTAGTGACTATCCAAAAACCCTTAAGTCAGGATGACACATCTACTTCCCATATGCATAATTTAACAAGTAAATATGATAATAGAGTAAAATATGACTGTTGTTTGTACTCTAGCCAAGCTCATTATTCCAAAAACTTTTTTTCATTTTAACATATATTTTTTATTTTTCCTTTTAACTGCATGCATGAATAAATATAATACAAATGCATGATTATCTATCAATTCTAGGAAAATTATACAATGTGTTCCTAGAATGATACATACGAAGATATCTATTCTAAAGAAAGCATACCAATAGATTTCCTAAGACTAACATGCTTTTGAAAATTTAATGGTTTTGTAAAGATTTCTAGAGACACTATACCATCTTTAACAAGATCTCGAATGATATGATGTCGAATATCTATTTGCTTTGTCCTAGACTGTTGAACAGGATTTTTAGAAATGTTTATTTAACTCATGTTATCACAGAACACAGTCATTTTGCCTTGGGAAAAACCATAATCCTGCAACATCTGTCTCATCCACAACACCTAAGTACAATAACTACCAACTGCTATATACTCCGCTTAAGTAGTGGAAAGGAAAACTCAAATTTGTTTCTTCTTATGCCAAACAACTAAGCAATTTCCAACATAGAAACACCTTCCACTCGTACTCTTTCTATCATCAATATTACCGACCCAATCAACATCAGAAAAAGATGTGATTTCAGTGTTCGTCTCTGATGGATACCATAATCCATAATTCACCCTCCCTTTCACATACTTAATGATTCTTTTTACCGCAGTAATATGAGACTCCTTAGGACTTGCCTAGTAATCTGCACATAAAACAACACTAAAAGCAATGTCAGGTCGACTAGCAGTCAAGTACATCAAACTCCCAATCATACTCTTATAAAGTGTCGGATCGACATCTTTGCCTTTAATATTTATGCTAAGCTTGACACTAGTACTCATGGGAGTGCAAGCATCCTTTGCTTTTTCCAAACAAAACTTCTGCATCAATTCCAAATCCTACCGAGTTTGGGAAATGAAAATTCCATCACTTAACTATCTAATCTGAAGCCTTAAAAAGAAGTTTAATTCACCAATCATGCTCATCTCAAATTCATGTGTCATTTGATCTCTAAAATAATGAGAAATTCTATTAGAAGTGGAACCAAATACAATCTCATCCACATAGATTTAAGCAACAACTGTATCACTCCCACTTTTCTGAATAAAGAATGTTTCGTCCACTCCCCCTAGAGTAAAACTTGTTCTCAATAGCTAGTCGGTCAACCTTTCATACCAAGCTTTAGGAGCTTGCTTTAGCCCATACATAGCCTTTTTCATCTTATACACATGACCAGGACAATGAGGATCTTCAAATACTTTGGTTGCTCCACATACACCTCTTTAAGAAGAATGCGTTTCAAGAATGCACTCTTTACATCCATCTGATACAACTTAAATTCAAGATGACATGCTATAGAAAATAAAATCCGAATAGATTCAAGTCTAGCCACACGAACAAACGTCTCATCAAAGTCTATACCCTCCAACTGAGTATACCCAGGGCAACACGCCTGGCCTTATTCCTAACAACTGTACCATTTTTATACTTTTAATTCTTGAATATGCACTTGGTACCATTCACATTTATTTGTTTCGGTCTAGGCACAAGATACCACATATCATTCTTAACAAACTACTGAAGTTCTTCTTGCATAGCATTTATCCATTCACTATCTTGAAGAGCTTCATTGACATTTTTAGGTTCCAAGGAAGATGTATAGCAAGCATAGGAGACCTCATTCCTAGCCTTCCTCTGGTTCACCATCATTTGATTAACAAATCCTATAACATTATCCGAAGGATGGTACAACTTTAGCCTTGTAGATGGTTCTTTAGAAGGAGTAGCCTAAACATCATAATTTCGATCATGTGATTCTATAGAACTAGAACTATCATCATGAACCACATTATCCTCTTTATCAAGATCTGAAAAATCATTTCCTAACTAAAATAAATGTCAACTATCTTCCTCCTCAATAGACATTGGCGACTAATCAACACATGAATCGTCAACCACTGCATTCGCAGATTCCATCATCGTTTGAGTTCTAAGGTTAAAAACTCTACACGCCTGACTCGTCAATGAATACCCCAGAAATATTCCTTCATCACTCTTAGACTTGAATTTTCCAATGAACTCCCGATCTCTAAGAATATTGCATTTTGCTCCAAACACCTTGAAATACTTCACATTTGGTTTCTTGTCATTCCACAATTCATAGGTAGTTTTTGAAGTGTCAGGCCTAGGATAGACTATATTTAAGGTATAACATGTCGTGTTCACTGCCTTGGCCAAAAAATACCTAAGAACCTTCCTTCCATGCAACATAACATTAGCCATTTCTTGAAAAACTCAATTCTTCCTCTCAACCACTCTATTTCGTTGTGGAGTACGTGATGCTGAAAATTCATGTTTTATTCTTCTTTCATCACAAAAAGTATCAATCCCTGAATTTTCAAATTCCTTTCCAAGATCACTCCTTACTCTAGTAATGAGATAGTTCTTCTTAGTCTGAATTTTCAAACAATTTTTTCTAACATTTTGAGCAGCTTCAGACTTTTCACCCAAAAATCCAACCCATGTAAATCTAGAGTAATCATCTACCATGACAAAGATATACTTCTTACACCTTTGCTCATGGCCTGAGTGGGACCCATTAGGTCAATATGCAGCAACTCTAAATGTCTGGAAGTACAAATGGCGTTTAGCTTCTTGTGCTGAAACAATCCCTTTTTCAAAACCAAGCTGAGGGATACCTCTAACAATTTCACTCTTAGTGATTTTCGTCAAATCTCAAAAATTAATATGTCCCATTCACTGTTATCAAATTTCAACTTCATCAAGTTTAACTCAATTGAAAAATAACTGAGAATCAGGAACAATGCAATAACAATTATCAGATGAGCGCATCCCTTCCATCACGCAATTCCAAGAAGAGTTAATCATTGAACACTTATCAGGAGAGAAATTGACATTATGATTGTTATCACATATCTGGCTTATACTCAGAAAATTTACTTTTAAACCCTTAACATACATCACATCTTCATGCTTAGGTAAACCTAAAACCACAATGGTTCATTTCCCTAGAACTATAGACTTCTCTCCATCACAAAAAAATGACTTTCCCACCATGACACTCCTCAAGAAATCTAAACAATGACTTTTCTCTAGTCATATGGCTTGATCATCCACTATCCAGATACCAAGAGCTAGAATTACGTGCTAGAAAAGTGGAGTATGAACTACTAAACAGTGTTGCTCACCTTTTCTGACCCATGCCTTCTTAATCTTTGAAGCTCTATTTGCCAATTTTGATAAATTATTCATCTCGAAAATTACCTAGACGATAGTGAAAAACAACCTAGAGGGGGGGTGAATAGGCTTTTTGTCAATTTTATGATCAATTAAAATTATTTAGCGGAAATTCAATTTTAACTAGTCACAAACCCTAATTCTCAATTCAATTCTCAAAAACAGATTAATAGCACAAATATGAATATAAATGCAGAAATTTAAATCATAAGAAGACAGAGATTTTTATGTGGAAAACCTTGGAAAGACAAAGTAAAAACCACATATACGCTCGGGTATTGATGCACTATAAATTAGAGAATTTTGTACAAACTCTATGAAAACAGAACTTATAACTTCTGTAATTTGTTATTCTTCACTCAACGTCTGAAAATCTAGTTTCACTCACGCTCAATGAAGCTTTTGCTCTAATCTCCGTACTTTGACGGCTTTGCTTCTCAATAGATTAAAATCACCACGAAGCCTCCTACTTTGTTCTCCGTACTCAGAAGACTCCGTTCTTCAACAGATCAACGCAACCACGTTGCTATAAATGGTGTGTGAAGTTTTTAGTAACTATACCATTCAATCATGCATAGAAATGATCGATGTAGAAGCACGATTGAAGACATCCAATAACAAGAGAGAACTTGTGTATCTCTAAGCACTCAATGATATTCTTTCACCATATGTATATCTCTGTAGAAGAAGAAGATGAAACTGTAGAAAACTTGCAGAGAATTCTTAAAGACGTGTCACTTCTTCTACAAACCTTCAATATTTAGGTCATAATGATTTAAACCCTAAGTTTTCTCTTTCTCGTAATTTCACATCCAAACCCTATATTCCGGTGAATATATTATATATTGTACGCACTTTGATATATATAAGTCATGGACAAATTATAAAACCCACAAACAATTATGACATTGCAGCAAAAAAATAGCCAAAAACTTGCCGCAGTTACGCTTGAAGCGTAGGTCCAATCGTACTTCCAAGCATAAAAATATGTTTTCTAACCACTTTTTGAAACTAAAAGCGTAGGCTAAAGCTTTGACATTTTTGTTAAAACCACTTTTCTCCGTAAACTGCGCCAAAATGACCCTCTTGAACCCGTGATACTTTTTACTTGAATAGACAACTTTGGAAAATATTGTTTTCGCCCTCCAGGAGACATTTTTCCTCAACATGCTCATTTTCGTGCTTTCCTTGTATTCTTCATTACTTCAATGCTTGATTCTGCCTTTGACGAAGCTTATCGATGTCACTGAAATCAATCCAACCTATCTAACACTCAACATTGTTATTGTTTAGAACATGCCATAAATAAAAAATACACAAAAGTGTTCTTACAATCTCCCCTTTGGCATTACTGAGACAAAATCACGTTTTACAATATAGCCTCACAAATAATAACATAATATCTATACCAATGAACACACACCAACAAACATAGATTTAAATTGTCACTTTGCTTTCATGACAACCAATCCTATAACAACAACACTAAATAAACCATTAAATGCAAGTGTTGAAAATAGATAAATAGATATAAACCAACATAATGATCATAAAAATATCATAACAACAATGCACATATAATGATCATCATTCTCCCCCTGAGAATAAACTTCCCCTTACTAAATACTTCTCCATCTTAATCAAACAATCTCTCCCCCTTACTTTATATACCTTACTTAATATACTTCTCCCCCTTTTTGTCACTGAAATCTCAAGCAAAGAGAGTATATACCATAGGAAAATGTAGAGAGATGGAAGGAAGTACTCAAGGAAAAACACCAAGATACAAAACTCTTATCAAATAATATCCAAATTCTCAAGGTAACAAAAATCTCTACTATGTATGACCCTACTACTAATGCATGAATGAAAAATGTCATAATATTCTTGTTTTTAGAAATCTACGAGTAAGGCAGTAGAGACATAAAACAAATCATTAACACATCATATTCTCAGATTTAACTCGACTATTATACACACGGTATAGAAGATAATGAGCACACATACCTTGTAAACTCAAGAATGCACAAGGCAAGGTTTTCAAATATATATATATATATATATATATATATGAAGATTCTTAAGTGCAAACACTAAGGTAAGATGAAAACAATATAAACTAAAGCTGATAATCTCCCTACCAACTGTGATGATAATTCAATCCAAGATCCAAACTAGAATACAAAAATAAAAGATACTTTCTCTTTGTCACACAATTTTCGCCTTTTCATCTTTTAACTTTTTCACCATATCGCTTTTTTGTCTTTCTAAGTTCCGGACTTTCCAACAATGATTTTTAGTCCCGACCAACTGGCCTCGAGGTTCTTCCATGGGATTTATGCTGATTTGTCTCCTCCCCTTTTTATGAAAACACTCAATGCTTACTGAGGCAAGAGGCCAAGTTTCTCAGATTGAAGAACTAATTTTTGCATTTTTATATTTTAAACATCTCATTCTTTCCTTTTTTAAACATCGCTAAAAGATTCAGACACATGCAAAAAATATTTCATGTATAGACCAATCTAGCATAGATCATGAACCTTCATACCACTTCGGGTTAAATAAAAAATTAACAGATCTAGTAACCATTATAATCATCACCGAAGCAACTAGCACCTAAGATTAACATTTTGTAACCTAAAATAATCATGCTAAGTGATCATCCAAAATCTTAGGTTAAACCGATACCTCTACTTCACATATGCATAATGAGATAAGTAAATGTGAAAATAGAGTAAAATATGACCACTTGTGTACTCTAGCCAAGCTCAACAGTCTCAAAAATTTTATTGTCAATTATTTCAAAATAAAATGCATGCATAAATAAAAATAATACAAATGCATGATTACCTATCAATTCTAGGAAAATAATGTAATGTGTTCCTAGAATGATAGATAATAAGATATTTATACTAAAGAAAGCATACCAATAGATTTCCTAAGACTAACATGCTTTTGAAAATCTAATGGTTTTGTAAAGATATATGCTAACTGAGAATCTGTGGATGTGAACTCTAGAGACACTTCACCATCTTCAACAAGATCACAAATGAAATTATGTCGAATATCTATATGCTTTGTCCTAGAATGTTGAACAAGATTTTTAGAAATATTTATCGCACTCATGTTTTCACAAAACACAGTCATCGTGCCTTGAGAAAAACCATAATCCTGCAACATTTGATGCATCCACAAAACCTGAGTACAACAACTACCAACTGCTATATACTCAGCCTTAGCAGTGGAAAGGGAAACACAATTTTGCTTCCTACTATGCCAAGCAACTAAGCAATTTCCAATATAAAACACCCTCCACTGGTATTTTTTCTATCATCAACATTACCGGCCCAATTAGTATCATAAAATGATGCGATATCAGTATTAGTACATGATGGATACCACATACCATAATTCACTATCCCTTTAACATACTTGAGAATCCTTTTCACAGCAGTAATATGAGACTCCTTAGTACTTGCCTGGTAACGTGCACATAAACCAACACTAAAAGCTATGTCAGGTCGATTAGTAGTCAAATACAACAAACTCCCAATCATATTCCTATAAAGTGTAGGATCAACATCTTTACCTTTATTATCTATGCTAAGCTTGACACTTGTACTCATAGGAGTGCGTGTTAGCCTTTTCCAAACCAAACTTCTTTATTAATTCCAAGGCATAACGAGTTTGAGAAACAAAAATCCCATCATTTAATTGCCTAACTTAAAGCCCTAGAAAGAAGTTCAATTCACCAATCATGCTCATCTTCAAATTCATATTTCATTTGATCTCCAAAATAATGAGCAAGCTGATCAGAAGTGGAACCAAATACCATATCATCAACATAGATTTAAGCAACAACTGTATCACTCTCAATTTTCTGAATAAATAGTGTTTTATCCACTCCCCCTTGAGCAAAACTTGTTCCCAATAGGTAATCAATTAAACTTTCATGCCAAGTTCTAGGAGCTTGCTTTAGCCCATACAAAGCCTTTTTTAGCCTGTAAACATGACCCGGATAATAAAGATCTTCAAATCCTTTTAACTGCTCCACATTCATCTCCTCATGTAGAATCCCATTCAAGAATGCACTCTTTACAATCATCTGATACAACTTAAATCCAAGATGACAAGCGATAGCAAACAAAATCTGAATATATTCAACCCTAGCAACTAGACCGAAAGTCTCATCAAAATCAATACCCTCCATCTGAGTATATCCTTGAGCAACAAGCCTAGCCTTATTCCTAACAACTGTACCATTTTCATACTTTTTATTCTTATAAAACCACTTGGTACCAATCACGTTTATCTCTTTCAGTCTAGGCAGAAGATATCACTCATCACTCTTAACAAACTGTTGTAGTTCTTCTTGTATAAAATTTATCCACTCACTATCTTGAAGAGTTTCTTTGACATTTTTAGGTTCCAAAGAAGATGTATAACATGCATATGAAACCTCATTCCCAACCTTTCTCTGTGTCACCATCATCTGATCAACAGATCCTATAACATTATCCAAATGATGGTACAACTTCACCCTTGCAGATGGTTCTTTAGAAGGAGTAGGCTGAACATCACAAGTTTTATCATGCAATTCTATAGGACTAGAACTACCATCATGAACCACATTATCTTCTTCACCAACATCAAAAGAATCATTTCCTAACTGAAAGAAAAGTTCATTATTTTCCTCCTCAACTGATGTTGGATGTTCATCAACACATGAGTCATCAACCACTACATTGGCAGATTCCATCATCGTTTGAGTCCTAACTAGTTAATGAATAGCCCAAAAATATTCCTTCATCACTCTTAGACTCTAACTTCCCAATAGATTCATAATCTATAAGAATATAACATTTTGTTCCAAAAACCTTAAACTATTTCACATTGGGTTTTTTGCAATTCCATAGTTCATAGGGAGTTTTTAAGGTGTCATGACTAAGATAAACTCTATTTGAGGTGTAACACGCTGTGTTCACCGCCTCGGCCCAAAAAGACTTACGAACATTGCTACCCTATAGCATAACATTGGCATTTTCTTTAATAACCTTATTATTCCTCTCAACTACACCATTTTATTGAGGAGTTTTTGTTGTTGAAAATTCATGTTTTATTCCTCTCTCTTCACAAAATACTTCAAATTCTGAATTTTTAAACTCACTTCCATGATCACTCCTTACTCTAGAAATGGAATAATTCTTCTCAGTCTGAAGTTTTAAACAAATTATCTTAAAACTTTCAGAAGCTTCAGACTTTTCACTTAGAAATCCAACCCATGCAAACCTTGAGTAATCATCCACCATGACAAAAATATACTTATTTCCTTCATTGTTCATTGTCCTAGTGGGACCCATTAAATCAATGTGCAACAACTACAAAGGTCTAAAAGTACTAATGATATTAGTCTTCTTATGCTGACATCTGACTTGTTTACCCTTCTGACATGATCCGCACACAATGCATTTTGCATAACCAAGCTTAGGGACACCCTTAACAATTTCACTTTTTGTAATTTTTGTTAATTCTTAAAAATTAGCATGTCTCTTCCGTTGATGCTAAATTTCAACTTCATCAAGTTTAACTCTATTCAATAACAATTAAGAACTAGGAACAATGCAATAAAAATTATTAGTTGAACGCATACCTTCCATCACACAATTCCCAGAAGAGTCAATGATCGAACACTTATTAGGAGAAAAAGTGACCTCATGATTGTTATCATATATCTCACTTATACTAAATAAATTTTCTTTAAGACCCTCTACATAAAACACATCTTCTAATTTAGGTAAACCAGGAATTATAACCTTACCTTTTCCTTTAACATTTAACTTCTTTCCATCACCAAACGTTACTATCCCACCATGACACTCCTCAAGAAACCCAAAAAATGACTTATCTCTAGTCATATGCCTCGAACATCTACTATCCAAATACTAAGAAGTAGATTTTGATGCTCTAAGAGTATTATGAACTACAAGACAATGTAACTCATCTTTGCAAATCCATGCCTTCTTCATCTTCGGAGCTTCATTCGCCAATCTTGACAAATTCTTCATTTCTTCATTCAGCATTCGAATTTGATCTTGAACATTATCTCCATCTTGAACTCTTTGTTCCTTAACTTACTTCAACTCCTTCTCTCGCAGCTTAGAACACCTAGGTGAAATATGACCTCTGACACCACAGTGGTGACATATAGGAACAAACCTCTAAACTCTATCAGTTGACCTCTTATGATATCTAGCGGTAAGAAAATGCTTGCTTTCAATAGTTATTTTGACATAGGCTTGAACACCAGGATTCCAATTTTAATTTCTTTGTGAAGAACTAGAGGCTACATGGGAGACCTTTAGAAAGGTAGTTTTTGCAACAACATTCGAATTCGGTATTACTCCAACAAAACCCAAACCCTTTGTATTTCCTACTGATTTTCCCTTACTCAACATCTCATCAAGCTTAAGGGTTCCTTCAAACCATTTACAATGAATTAATTTAGCATCTTTCAGCATTTTTTCCAAATTCTCAATCTTTGTAGATTTCTCAACCACTTCCTTCTTGAGATCATCTACCAAATTCAATGCCTGAGTTCTTTCTAGTTCAGATTTTTTTAAATCCTCAACCAACTAGGCCTTTTGTGTCTGTAGGAGATTTCTAGTTTTAGAACTATTGACTAATTCATCTTTTAAAGAATGTAATTCTTTGTCCATGTTAAGGCTCTTAGTCAATAGTTTCACGTGATTTTTATGAAGTTGTGCGGTCTTATCAAGTAATTTGTCATAAGAATCTTGAAGCATATCATCACAACATTCATCACTCTTTGAACCTTCTTCTTAGACTCTTGAAGCATATCATCCCAAGTGGTAGCAACTTTTTTGACCCCCTTGCTTTATGTAGCAAACATAATAAAATTCTCAAATTATCACCTATATACGAGTCTATTGCATGACTAGTTGATCCATTGTTAGAGTCATCATCCCAACTGATAACTAATCATTTGGATTTCTTCAAAGTGTTTGCACAGTCTGTAGCTATGTGACCATATCCTTGACATTCAAAACATTGGGGTTTCTTCTTTTTATGATCAGACTTGTCCCTCCTAGTTTGAGTCTTATTTCTACTTCTAGACTCACCCAACTTATCCCCAAATTTTTGTCCTTGGCCATTATTTTTAGCCCTTACAAATTTGTTCAACCTCTTAGTAAACATGGCTATATCATTCAGACTTAACTCACTTTCTTCATCAGGTTTAACATGATCCTCCATAGTGGTTTTGAAAGATATGTTCTTCTTTTTTGTGCCACTAGCCTTCTTAGGGTTTTTTTTTTTTTAATATCTCCATCTCATAAGATTTTAAATTTCCTACCAATTCTTCAACCATATTTTGTTTAAGACTCACAGTGACCTTAGATAAAAAAATCCAGGTAGAGACCTAAGGATTTTCTTTACTATGGTAGTCTCATGAATAGGCTCACCGAGGTTATGACAACTCGGTACAATATCAGTTAACCTACCCTCAAATTCGACGTAGACTTCATCCTCCTCCATCCTCAGCAGCTCAAATCAAGAATTCAGAATTTTAAGTTTCAATTGTTTAACCTTCAAAGTTCCTTCATGAGTAACTTGGAGAATGTCCCAAGCTTCCTTGGAAATTACGCACGTAGCAATCCTCTTAAACTCACTCGGAGTAACAACATTGTATAACGCATTCAATGCTTTTAAGTTCCAATTTGCACTATTCGTCTTGGCAGCAGTGCACTCGTTTGACGGTTTTGCTTTCACTTTATTAGTCGCATCATCTTTCACAGTAGGAGGTGAGTAACCTACTTCTACACCATCCCACGCCCTCTCATCTAAATATTTTATAAACGCTCTCATTCTCGCTTTCCAATATGTGTAATTCGACCCATCAAATAAAGGGGACCTCCTTCATGAGGCATCTCCATCGTCTAAGTTCATAATCAAACCCTAGGTAGTTAACCGAAATCGGGGCAACCAAGCTTTGATACCAATTGAAATTACCTAGACGATAGTGAAAATAGCCTAAAGGGGGTGAATAGGTTATTTGTCAATTTTATGATCAATTAAAATTATTTAGCGGAAATTGTTGGACATCAGGTTTGTGCAAAATATATGGTTAAAAACGACACCTGAACAACACTTTAGGTTTTACCCTTCTACAAGCGCACAAATTGTAGAAAGTTTTGCTTGAGTAAGGGAATATCGATCCCACAAAGACGAGGATTGTTCACTTCAATAGTCTAAAAACAATGAATTATATTTATTTGAAAAGAGTTTGGTTTTGTAAATTATCTAATACTAATAAAAATTAAACAGAAAACAATAATAAATAATGGTTGTGATTCAGAGAGAGAGAAAACTTGGGTTTCCTAACTCCACCACTAATCGCATAACATAGTCCAAATTCTATTTCAATTGCATGAGGGCAATCCATTGACTATGAATCAGGTTGCACCGTACCAGCAGTTTGACCCCAAAAATGATTGCTCTCAACCGGATCGCGACAACCTATCTTAAGACTAAACTGATTAGTGCATGCCAACAACTAACAGAAAGTAAATGCACAAATGTAAATTAAAGCATGAAAATAAACTAAAGCATGTCTATATCAGTTTGTCAGGGCATTGCCTGTGTCAACCTAGGGTTTCGAGTTTTATGACCACCATTCAGTAGAAAATCACAGATTAAGCATCCGAGTTTCAGCCCATAGTGAATAATTATGATTGTGTAAGATTGATATATTCGAAAAGTCTAAGATAAGAATTAATTCAAATATATAAACTTGTATCACGAATAACAACAGTCTATCATCTAATACAATCATCACAGTATAGTAACCAGTTCCCTTCTCTACAATTGAATATAAAACTAGAACTACATTACATGGCTAGGGTTTTTCGAGAAAACCCTAGATACCGAGTTAGTTGATCATGGCTGAGAGAATTTTCATTGTCGTTGTAAAAATGCTCTCCACAGCCTTCTTCTCTGGATCTGTAGGTCTTCAATGATAGTTCTCTTCAATGGAAGGAAGTCTGAAATTTGAATGTGAGAACTCTATCAATGAAAATAAGAACTCTAAAACCAACACACAAAAATAATACCTAACCCTCTCATATTTATAGACAAGTGAGGGAAAACCTAATGGTTACCCTTTTCTGTAATTTCATAATACATTGATAATGTCTCTAAAATCTCATGTAAATATGTGTATAAGCCTCTATGTGAAGGTCTGGAATCTCGGATCACTTAAAATATCGAAACATGGAAAAAACTGAAAAATTCTGAAACAACTTCTATACGTAAAGGCATCATGTGTCCACAAGGTGGAACCTACACTCCTAATTTATGCTTGGGCATACGTCTAGGGCGTAGGGTACAAACCATAGCGTAGCTTAGGTCCAATCTGCCTCTTTTTCTCTCTGACGACGTAGGGTATGATGCATTTTTGCTGTAAAAACATGTTCTTTCATATTTGAGCTAGACTAGTCGCCTTTGACTCTTGATGATTTTGGATGTAGTAATAATGTCTGAAAATGAAATTTTTGCCTTTCGATGAGATAACGATGTCGGGAAATGACCATTTTACCCTCCAGTAACTCTTCTTTGGTCTGTCACACTTCTTGATTCCTTTCTCGAGATAAAAATGAACACGAACTCAGTTAATTCACCGAGATTAGCTATGTTTCTTCATTAAGCTCCTAAAACATGCTTACACACAAAAACGGGAAAATAATATCAAGTAACGGAATGTAAAGACATACCAAACGCAAGATAGGAGCGAAAAATGACCAATATTGAACACCTATCATAAATTAAATTTTAATTAGTTATAAACCCTAATTCTCAATTCAATTCTTAAAAACATATTAATCAAGCAAATATGAATATAAGTACAGAAATTTAAATCGTAAGAAGACACGGAGATTTTTTCATAGAAAACCTTGGAAAGACTCAAAGTAAAAATCACGGATACGCTCGGGTATCGATGCATTATAAATCAGATAATTTTGTACAAACTCTATTAAAATAGATCTCACAACTGCTGTAATTTGTTGTTCTTCACTTGACGTCTGCAAATCTAGATTCACTCGCGCTCCACGAAGCATTCACTCCGATCTCCGTACTCTAACGGCTCTACTTCTCAACAAATCAAAATCAGTATGAAGCCTCCTGCTTCAATTACCGCACTCAGATGGCTTCGTTCTTCAATGGATCAACACAACCACGTTGCTATAAGCGGTGTATGAATTTTTTAACAACTATACCATTCAATCGTGCATAGAAATCGTCGATGTAGAAGCACGATTGAAGACGTCCAATAATAAGAGAGAACTAGTTTTTCTCTAACCACTCAATAATATTCTTTCTCCATATGTATATCTTTATGGAAGAAATAGATGAAGCAGTAGAAATCTTGCAGAAAATTATTAAAGATGTGCCTCCTCTTATGTAGACCTTCAATATTTATAGGTCATGATCCAAACCCTAAGTTTGTCCTTTCTCATAATTTCACATGCAAACCCTATATTCTGATAAATATATTATATATAGTACGCACTTCGATGTATATAAGTCATGGACAAATCGTAAAACCAACCCACGAATAATTTAGACATCATATAAAAAAATAGTCAAAAACTTGTCACAGCTACGCTTGAAACGTAACCCCCCTATGCTTGAACCGTAGGTCTAAGAGTACCTCCGAGCGTAAAAATGTGTTTTCCAGCCACTTTTTGAAACTGAAAGTGTAGGCTTAAGCATAGACATTTTTGTTAAAATCACTTTTCTTCGCAATTGCGCCAAAGTGACCCTCTTGATCCCATGATACTTTTTGCTTGAAGTGACGGCTTTGGAAAATGTTGTTTTCGCCCTCCAGGAGACATTTTTCCTCAATATTCTCACTTTCGTGCTTCACTTGTATTCTTCATTACTTCAATGCTTGATTATGCCTTTCACAAAGCTTATTGATATCATTGAAACCAAGCTAACCTATCTAATACTCAACATGATTATTGTCTAGAACATGCCATAAATAAACAATACACAAAAGTGTTCTTACAATCTCTTCACTCAACCCTCGGATTTTTTAACATCTCCATTTCATAAGATTTTAAGTTCCCTGCCAATTCTTTAACTTTAATTTTTTTAAGATTCATAACCTCTGAGATGACAATAACTTTAGATAAAAAATGTTGAGGTAGAGACCTAAGTATTTTCTTCACTATGGTTGTATCATGAATAGGTTCACCTAGATTATGACAACCTGTGACAATATCAGTTAGTCTTGTCTTAAAGTCAGCGTAGACTTCATCCTCCTCCATCTTCAGCTGTTCAAATTGAGAATTCAAAATTTGATGTTTTGATTGTAGACCTTTGAAGTTCCTTCATGTGGCACTTGAAGAATATCCCACATTTGTTTGGCAATCTCACACGTAGCGATTCTTTTAAATTCACTTGGGGTCATCGCATTGTACAACGCATTCAAAGCTTTTGAATTCCAATTTGTATTGTTTGTCTCAACAGTAGTCCACTCGTTAAATGGTTTTGCTTTAACTTCGTTAGTCATCTTTCATGGTAGGAGGCGAATATCATATTTCTACAGCATTCCAAGCACTCTCATCTAATGATTTTAAAAATGTTCTCATTCTTGCTTTCCAATATGTGTAATTCGAGCCATCAAACAATGGGGATCTCAATTTGGAACCTCCTTCACGAGGCATCTCCATCGTCTGAGTTTAGAATCTAACCCTGGATAGTTAACTTAAATTGGGGCAACCATGCTCTGATACCAAATGAAATTACCTAAACAATCAATGAAAATAGCCTAGAGGGAGGGGTAAATAAAGCAATTATGAATATAAATGCAAAAAATAAATCATAAGAAGACATAGAGATTTTTACAGGGAAAAACTTGGAAAGACTCCAAGTAAAAACTACGGACACACTCGAGTATTGATGCACTATGAATTAGAGAATTTGTACAGACTATGAAAACAGAACTTACAACCGCTGTAATTCATTGTTCTTCACTCGACGTCTGAAACTCTAGATTCGGTCGCACTGCACAAAGCTCTTGCTCTGATCTCCATACTCAGATGGCACTGCTTCTAAATGGATCAAATCACCACGAACCCTCCTACTTTGATCTTCGCACTCAAACGGCTCCACTTCTCAAAATAGATCAACACAACCATGTTGCAATCAGTGGTGTGTAGATTTTTTAGAATCTAGGTCACTCAATCATGCTTAAAATCATCGATGTAGAAGCATGATAAAATCAACCCCAAAAAAAAAGAGAACTAGAAAAATCGCTCAATGATATTTTCTCTTACTATCTCTATCTCTGTAGAAGAATATGAATGATAGAATACTGCAGAGATCTCCCTCAAAACCCCTAGTTTCCTCTCTTGTAGTCCTTGGTATTTATAGTGAATGATGAAACAATCCTTAAGTTCGCCATTTTTAGTAATTTCACATCCACCTCAACAAAACCATAATCTCTTATGTATATTATGAGCATTGCACATATACCAAGGTATAGGAGTTGTCTATGTATTATAGAATCAAAACGGGGGCATGACCGACAAAATATAAAAAAATCTCAAAATATATGTCGTCGCTACGCTTTAAGCATAGCTTTAAGCGTAGTACGTCACTTTCTAGCCACGTTTTGCTTCTAAAAGCCTAGAAATTTTTGTGAAAATAAAGTTTCTCTACAAATGTGCCAAAATGACCATCTTGACTCCACGATACTTTTTGCCTGAAGTGACGGCTTTAGAAGATGTCATTTTTGCCCTTCGGGAGACATTTTTCCTCAATACCTCACTTTTGCACTAGACTTGTATTCTTAAGTACTTCAATGCTTGATTTTTCCTTTGTCGAAACTTGTAGATGTCGTTGAAACCAAAATGACCTATCTAACACTCAACATGGTTATTGTCAACAACATTCGATAAATAAATAATACTAAAAAATGTTCTTACAGTCTTCAATCTTTATCCTTCCTAAATCAGTTCTCAAGGCTCTTAGAGGGGGATGCAAAGTTGCATAGTCTACTGTTTGTCTTCCTTTTAGTGAAGGGGGTTTAGGTATTAAAGACCTAGAAGAATAAAATGTTGTTGCTATACTTAAGCATGTATGGAGTTTGGTTCAGTTTGAATTTGACTCTTTATGGCTTAATTGGATCAAATTACACCTCATCAAGGGTATGAACTTTTGGATGATTTCAGTGCCTAGGATATGTATTTAGACTTGGGAGAAGATCTTAATGCTTAAACCTTTTGTTCGACATGCTATCCTTTACAAGATTGGAGATGGTAGAAGTACTTCATTATGGTATGATAATTGGAATCCTCAAGGGCCTTTGGTGAATATTTTTACTGCAACTATTATCAGATCTTTAGGCATTGGTTTAAATACGACAGTGAGTAGATTCATTACTAGCTTTGGGTAGCATTTTCCTGCCTTGAATTCCCAAGCTTGGGTGGATTTTAAGAGGGATTTCCCCACTGACTTTCATCCCAATATCTCTGTGCAAGATAGGGTTATATGGAATCCTTCTAATTATAAATTTTCAATCAGTTCTGCTTGGGAAATGGTGAGATACAAAGAGGACAAGGTGGAATGGGCTTATTTAATATGGTTTACTCATAAGATCCCAAAACATGTTTTTCTCCTATGGTTAGTTCAGCATAATAGGATTAACACTTTAAATTTTTTGATGTCTACTGGCTTGGTTCAAAGTGCTACTTGTGGTTTTTGTAAATTGAGCATGGAGGACAGAGACCATCTCTTATTTGGTTATGGCTTCACTAGAAGATTTTGGGATATGGTGGTGTAGAAAGGGTTGTTACCTTGGCCAGATGACTGGGGTTCTATAATTCCTTGGGCAATTCTCTCTCTTAAGGGTAAATCTTTGGTGACAATCCTTAATTAACTTGTTTTTGCTAATACCATCAATGAAATTTAGTTAGAGAAAAATAGAAGAATTTTTAGGGTTAAGTTTAGTTATGTTTAGGCTATATTTACCAAGATAATTCAAGTGGGGCATTTAAGATTCTAGTCTATCTCAAATCTTCGTGTGTCTCAAGTTGGCTTGGATTTAGCCCATGAATGATCTTTCCCTTTAACCATCTTCACTCATGATGCCTCTACGGTATTGGATGGTTTCTCTTTGGCTTGATGTTTAGACTGGGTTCTTGGTATATTTAGTGTTGTTGGAGCATTAGTGAAGTTGGAGCAGCAGCATGGTGATATTTGTTTTGATTACAATTGCATGGAAGATAAAGCTTTACTTACTTTTGAGTTGAAGTCTACTGCTATGTGCTTTGAATCTTCGGGTAGTTGTCATTTTTCAAAGTTTCTTATTCGGTTGCTAGTTGGCTGACTGCATTTGTTGTGGCAGTTTATTTGGAACAAAGCTGGATGGTTATTGTACATGTGAGTTTTCCCGGCCCATGAAAAAGACCATCCCGACCGGGTCGAGTCAAGAAAGACCTGAGATTATGACGCGACCATTGTGTCCACGTCATAACCCGACCGATAAATCAGCCTGTGGTCCGATAAGTATCTTAGCCCGACCATCATATCCTTCTTCTGGCCAGACCCGAAGAGCATTTTAGAAGGGACTCGAAGGTTCTAGAAGATACTTGCAGCTTAAGGCAATGGCATGATATAGGATCTAGATAGCTGACGTGTAAAGTAAAGTATTATGTAAAAGTTGAAAATGTTGCCCTAATGGGCCAAAAGGCCCATTGGGAAAATGTATATAATCCAATGAAGAGTTATGAGAGAGGGATCTTTTTGTGTTATGCAAATTTTGTATCTACACAATGGCGCCGTCTGTGGGAAACTAGGTCATTTCACCGACCATCTTCCTACCTCCAAAAAGCTCAGCGAAATCCAGATACACCCTTAAAACCTTCCATACCATCCCCCCTGTCCAGATATAACGATGCCGGTAACCAGATCCCATTCTGAAGCACTAATTCCTGGCACCGGACAACCGAGCGTCCCAACGACGATTGAAAATCTCCTTCGGCAGCTCGCGGAAGCTGAGAAACGTAGCCAGGCCGCCGAGGCAAGAAGCCTGGCGGCGGAAAGGAAGAGTGAGGAGCTCTTTACAAGATTGAATCAGGCAACTATCCCACAGATAGTTCCCGATCAATCACATACCCATGGAGAAGCCGAACCACGTGAAGAGCACGGTGAAACATCTCACCGACCAGGCAAGGCCCCGGTAACCGGCGATACTCCCGTTATTGACGAACCTCTGACGTCGCAAAAGCTCCAGGAAATGATGGCAAAATTTCAGAAGAAGGTCATGAATGATCCGAGGGCCCGATCCACCGATGACCAGGCCCTCAGAGCCTCTGCCGACTCGGTTCAGTCGCCCTTCAGCGTAGAGATCACCCGGGAAACCTTCCCTAGGAAGTTCGTCATACCCAGATTCACTCCCTACGACGGAACGAAGGACCCCACGGAGCATATCTACCAGATCCACCAGAAAATGACGATGTATGCCGAGAACGAAGCCTTGTTATGCAAAGTATTCCCGACAAGTCTTATCGATGCACCGCTCCTCTGGTTCAGAAAGCAGCCGCCAAGATCCATTGGCAGCTAACAGCAACTGTCTGACCTCTTTGTGGCGCAATATTTCGGGAACAAGAGGCAAAAGAAGACCATCTCGAGCCTCTTCACCATGACTCAAGAAAAAGGAGAATCCCTCAAGAGCTTCCTGTCCCAATTCAACGTCGAGTCATCCTCCATCGACAACTGCGACCAACACTCTGCCGTGGAGGCCTTCAGGATGGCTCTCATCCCTGGGACCAAGTTCCACCAATCACTTGTGAAGCAACCTCCCTCGGGAATTGGAGAACTCAATTCTAGAGCGCAAGGCTACTTAAGGATCGAAGAGGAAGAAGCAACCCGACAGAAGAGAGCAGCACTAGTTAGTGTGGAGGTCAAGTCAAAGGATAAAGCATCGGACAAATCCCGACAGGATATGAATCACAAACGCTCGAATCCCCCGAGCCACTCTTCATCTCAGTTTCCCCCACAGCCAGATAGACGTGCAAAACTTGAAGAGAGGATCACTCCATTGAAAGTAACACTTGCCAAGCTTTTCCAGGAAAACAAAGCTCGAGGAGTCTTCCAAACTCCTCCCCCAATCAGGCAACCCCTTGACCAAAGGGATAGATCCAAGCATTGTGCCCTCCATGTGGATTTTGGCCACACGACCAACGATTTCCGAAACATGAGACGCCAGGTGGAAGGAGTGATAGCCCGAGGGGAACTGAAGGATTATATCCAGAGGGATGGTCCAAGAGCCAATCCACCAGCAGAGTATAATCAACGGAATCAAGGTCCTGCTCACCCGGTCAGGATCATCAATATGATCCATGGGGGTCCCAATCCACAAAGCAGCGAAGGATCGAGACGCACTCGGATGAGAAGAGCACATCAGGTCGCCAGGATATCTGGGATAAACGAGGTCCAACACCGAACGGGGCAATCTCAGATACTCTTCTCCCGGGAGGACCTCCGGGACATCCAAGTCCCACACGAGGACCCGCTAGTCATCACTCTGATGGTCTCGGGATGTCTTATGAAGAAGGTCATGGTTGACCCGGGAAGCAGCGCCAACATCATGACCAAATGGGCTTTTGATAAATTGGAGATCAACCCGAGTGACATCGTGACTTCCCGAAACCCAATAGCCGGGTTCGATGGAAAACAAGTCGAGCCTCTCGGGGAGGTCAAGCTACCTGTGACGGCGGCCTAGAGAACTCTATCCAAGACTTTCGTGGTGGTGGACGTGAAGCCCTCATACAATCTTCTTATGGGAAGGGGATGGATACACAAAATGCAGGGGGTACCATCAACTCTCCACCAAATGATGAGGTGCGTCGATCCAAATTGGTACGACATAATTGACATCAAAGGGGATCAAGTGGCGGCCAAGCAATGCTACGCCATCACCATTAAAGAAATGAAGGATAAACCCGATCGAAAGAGATCCCGAGAGGAGAATCAGGATCTGGAGTCCAAATAGCAACTACAGGACGGGGAGTCAGGTCCCCCGATCGTGGCAGAGCCTCTGCAGCCGGTGTCTGTTATGTCCGATCAACCCGACAAGGTCACCTACGCAGGTACAAGCCTCACCACTTGTGAATTGAATGAACTGACAATGTTCTTACAGGACAATCATGACGTCTTCGCGTGGGAGCATACTGATATGCCCGGCATCGACCCCTCCATAGCCCGGCACACATTACATGTCGATCCAAATATTCGACCTGTTCGACAGAAACAAAGGCGAATGGGGGGCCAAAGGAACCAAATCATAGCCGACGAGGTGTCAAAGCTGCTAGAAGCCGGTTTTATCAGAGAAGTCCATTATCTCGAGTGGTTGGCCAATGTGGTGGTTGTGCAGAAAAAGAACGGGAAATGGCGAGTCTGCGTCGACTTCACCGACTTAAACAAAGCTTGCCCGAAAGACAGTTTCCCCTACCCAAAATAGATAAAATGGTCGATGCTACTGCAGGCTACGAGAGATTAACCTTCCTGGATGCCTACTCAGGTTACAACCAAATCCCGATGGACCTTAGGGATGAGGAAAAGACCTCCTTCATTACCAAAACAGGTACATATTGCTTTAGAGTTATGCCTTTCGGACTAAAAAATGCAGGAGCCACCTTTCAAAGACTGATGAACAGGATATTTAAAGGGATGATGGGTACAGTGGTCGAGGCTCACATTGACGACACGGTGGTGAAGAGCAGAAATAAGACTGACCACTTGGAACATCTCCGTAAGGTGTTTGATACCCTGAGGAAGCACGGGATGAAGCTCAATCTAGCCAAATGCTCTTTCGGGGTATCATCAGGACAGTTTCTGGGACACATAGTTGATCGGTCGGGCATACAAGCCAGTCCGACCCAAGTAAAGGCTGTGCTTGAAACAAAAGAGCCATCCACACACAAAGAAGTTCAAATCTTGACCGGAAGGGTCGTGGCCTTAAGCCAATTCATTGCAAGGCCGACCAACCGTTGCCGACCCATCTTTCAGGCGATAAAGGCAAGAAAGGGAGAAGTGTGGGGACCCGAGCAAACTAAAGCCCTGTCCCGATTGAAGGAGTACATGCTCAAGCCTCCCATTCTTGCAACACCCGAGCCCGATGATGTCCTGCTCTTATATCTGGCAGTATCATCAGTTTCAAGCGTCGTACTCATCAGAGAGGAAGGGAACCTCCAGATGCCAATCTTTTACACTAGTAAGGCACTGGCCGATCCCGAGACACGGTACAACAAACAGGAAAAGTTGGTCTTATCCCTGATCAATGCCAAATGACGTCTCAGATATTACTTTGAAGCTCATCAGATCATTGTCCCCACTACCACTCCCCTTCGCGTACTTATGGCAAAGCCCGATCTCTCCTGAAGAATTTCCAAATGGGCCATTGAACTGGGGATTTATGACATAACTTACGTACCCAGAGTCTCGATCAAAGGACAGGCCGTGGCCGACTTCTTATTGGAAGGGGAAACCGAGGAGGTCGATCAGCCCGTTGAGTTAGGAACATGGAAGTTATTCGTGGACGGTTCAGTGTGCGCCAATGGAGCAGGCGTCGGGCTGGAAATCCATACTCCCGACGGAACTAAGCTACAGGCCTCGATGCAGATACAATTATGAGCCACCAACAACGAGGCGGAGTACGAGGCAATTATATCGGGATTAAGATTAGCCAAGAGCCTTCAAATACAATCCCTATCCGTGTACAGTGACTCCCAGCTAATTGTCAGGCAAATAACCGGTGAATACGGGACAAGAGATCCAAAAATGGAATCTTACAGAGCACTGGTACTCAAGGAATCAGAAGGTTTTCAAAAGTTAACATTCAGCCAAATCCCTCGAGAACAAAACACCTCTGCTTACCACTTAGATAATCAGGCATCTACAGCTGGTGATGACATGACTCGAGTAGTACTGATGACTTCATCACTACACCGAGTATCAGAAAGCCCGATGAATTGATATGTCTAGTTCCCCGAGAACCAAGCTGGATGGATCCTATAATCGACTATCTGAGCCTCGGGACTCTACCAACTGCTAAGGCAGAGACAAGGAAAATTAGAATGAAGTTAGCCCGATACTCGATCATCCAGGGCCAACTCTACGGGAAATCTTTCTCGGGTCCGTATCTGTAGTGCGTAACTCCTTCCGAGGCAGAGACAGTAATGCAAGAGATACATGCTAGAGCTTGTGGAAATCTTTCGGGTGCCCGGTCTCTTGCCTATAAAATCCTATCCTAGGGTTATTTTTGGCCCTACCTATCCCGAGATTCGGAGGAGTATGTACGCAGGTGCAAAGCCTGTCAGATGCACGGTGACGCTATACTGCAGCCCCCGGAGTTCTTGAACCTGACAATCGTCCCGCATCCTTTTGCCCGATGGGGAATGGATATAGTCGGACCACTTCCAAAAGCCATCAGGAAGAATACCCATATGCTCCTCGCCACTGACTATTTCACCAAATGGGTTGAGGCCGAGGCTTATCCTTCCATAAAGGGGAGCCACGTAGTCAAGTTCATATGGAATCACATCATCTGCAGGTTCGGGGTACCTCTGACCCATCATGATGGACAACCGTACCAACCTAGACTGTGAACCGGTCAGGTCGTTTCTGGCCCAGCACGGAATCAATCAAAACACCTCCTCTGTAGGGTACCCGCGAGCCAACGGACAGGCGGAAAAGACCAATCGTTCCATCTTCAACACTCTAGCAAAGAAACTCGAGAAGGCCAAAGAAGCATGGTTGGAAAAGTTGCCGAAGGTACTATGGTCGTATAGAACCACTCCCCGATAACCAACCGGTGAAACACCTTTCGCTATGGCATTGGTGCGGAAGCCGTAATCCCGACGGAGTATGCCGTCCCGACGCTTAGATAACTGGCTTGGGACAACAAAACAAATAACCAACGCTTGTCTCACGAGCTCGACCTACTGAAAGAGAAAAGAGAAATTGTCGGGATAAGACTGGCAGCTTATGAACAACGGGTCAGGAATCACTTCAATAAAAGAGTAAAAAGAAGGGGATTCCAAGTCCGTGACATGGTCGTCAGACGAAAAATTGGACACGTGGGCAAACTCCAAGAGCCATGGGAGGGACCCTACACCGTCACTGAAGTAGTAGGGCGCGGGGCCTATCGACTACTCAGGAACTTTTATAACCGAAGGGAACCCAACACACAGAATGCATCCCGACTAAAGAGGTACTATCCCTAGTGATACTTTGTTTCAATTACTGCAAAGAAAGGCCACTAGAGCCCGAAAGATTACAATAGAAGTTCAATTTCTTCCCGATCATATCCAAGAGTATCTAAATCGTCTCCATGATCATGTAAGTTTGAAAACCTAAGTGTTGAATCCTCTCCATGGGCCCAAAGTGCCCGAGAGGTCTTCACAGACCCACCAGTGGTCGGGTTTTACAAACTATCAATTTCAAAAACTAAGTGTTGAATCCTCTCCATGGGCCCAAAGCGCCCGAGAGGCTTCATAGACCCACCAGTGGTCGGGTTTTACAAACTATCAATTTCAAAACCTAAGTATTGAATCCTCTCCATGGGCCCAAAGCGCCCGAGAGATCTTCACAGACCCACCAGCGGTTGGGTTTTATCTGAAAACCTAAGTGTTGAATCCTCTCCATGGGCCCAAAGCGCCCGAGAGATCTTCACAGACCCACAAGTGGTCGGGTTTTACAAACTATCAATTTCAAAACCTAAGTGTTGAATCCTCTCCATGGGCCCAAAGTGTTGAATCCTCTCCATGGGCCCAAAGCGCCCGAGAGATCTTCACAGACCCACCAGCGGTCGGGTTTTATCTGAAAACCTAAGTGTTGAATCCTCTCCATGGGCCCAGAGCGCCCGAGAGATCTTCACAGACCCACTAGTGGTCGGGTTTTACAAACTATCAATTTCAAAACCTAAGGGTCCGTTTGGCAACCCGGTCTTGGTCTTGGTCTTTGATTTCAAGACCAAGACCATGTTTGGTTGGTCGGTTTTGGACACCCTAAAACCAACCACTAAAACCTGGTTTTGGCCCACCATTTTTGACTTCTATATATATATATATATATATATATATATGGCCGAAAATATGAATTATTTAAAATAAAAATTTATATTTTTCGGAAAAAAATTAATTTCCGGAAAAAAATTATTTTTTCGAAAATAATTATCTTTTTCGGAAAAAAATAAATTTTCGGAAAAAAATTATTTTTTCGGAAAAAATCATATTTTCGGACAAAAATTAATTTTCTCCAAAATAAATTTTTTTCGAAAATAATTTTTTTTTTTGGAAAAAAACTAATTTTTGGGAAAAAATTCTTTTCCGGAAAAAAAATTATTAATTCGGGAAAAAATTATTTTTCCGAAAATATTTATTTTTTTGGAAAAAAATCATATTTTCGGAAAATAATTATTTTTTCGGAAAAAATTTATTTTTTCGTCAAAAAATAAATTTTTGGAAAAAAATCATATTTTTGGGAAAAAATTATTTTCCGGAAAATATTTATTTTTTCGGAAAAAAATGATTTTTTTCCAAAAATTTATTTTTTGACGAAAAAATAAATTTTTTCCGAAAAAATAATTATTTTCCGAAAATATGATTTTTTTCCAAAAAAATAAATATTTTCGGAAAAATAATTTTTTCCTGAATTAATAATTCTTTTCCGGAAAAGAATTTTTTCCCAAAAATTAGTTTTTTTCCAAAAAAAAAAATTAATTTCGAAAAAAAAATTTTTTGGAAAAAAATAATTTTTGTCCGAAAATATGATTTTTTCCGGAAAAATAATTTTTTTCCGAAAATTTATGGGCCCAAAGTGCCCGAGAGATCTTCACAGACCCACCAGCGGTCGGGTTTTATCTGAAAACCTAAGTGTTGAATCCTCTCCATGGGCCCAAAGCGCCCGAGAGATCTTCACAGACCCACTAGTGGTCGGCTTTACAAACTATCAATTTCAAAACCTAAGTGTTGAATCCTCTCCATTGACCCAAAGCGCCCGAGAGATATTCACAGACCCATTATCTGGTTTAAATTATTATATTTTACCAAGTCACAATTCAAAATCGTATCAAAAGAAACGAGTGTGGATCAAAACGTGAATGAACAAATTGATTTATATCAAGGCCCCGGTGGCCAAGGCTTATACAAAGATAAAAAGGAAGAAACATCAAAAAAGACAAAAAGCTGAGTGAAGAACCCTATTCCACCGCATCAGGAACCCCATTCCCGCCTGAGTCCTTCATCCCGAGGTGATGTCCTCCTGTGGCTTGAGGCTCATCCAGGCCGAAATGAGAAGGCGGAGCGGGGAAGGGATCCTGAAGGAACTCACCAAATGCCAAGTCCTCAGGTTCTGCCTCGGGATCATCATACGGAGGGCCCACTCCTATGCTGAGATCAAGATCCTCTATGGTCGGGATATATCTGTCCCCCTCAGGCTTTTGAAGTTCAGTTATGCATTCCCGCCAGCCCTGCTCATAACAGTACTTGCATGTCAGCACAAAACGGGAGATCATCTGGTTACCACCCTTGTGGCACATCTCTACCCGAGATCTCTCCACACCCAATGCGTTCTTGACCTCGACCTACTCCTTAAGCAACTGCAGCCCCGAAGTCTTTAACTTCTCAATTTCTTAATCAGGGCCTGCACTTGAAGAGTTAGGGCTTCCCGAGCCTGGACTTCTCGATTAGCCATCTGTTCAGCCTCCCGAGCCTTACCCTCAAGGTCGGAAATCGTTGCCTTGGCGGCTGCGAGTTCTAAGGTTGCCGCCTTGGCAGATGCGAGCCCTTCCTCTGCTGCGACGGCCCTATATATCAAGGACTAGATCTTCTCATTGGCCTTTTTAACCTGTTCCATAGCCTTGGCGCACCCAGCTTTGTGGACCTGAACATCCCGATTCAGGGTGTTAATGACCCGGGCATCATCTTCAAGCTTGCAATTACATGCCTGTGTAGTGTGAAGCATCTGAAAGCAAGAATGTTAGCACAAAAGATAAGGGGCGAAATAGAAGCCAAATAAACAAGTATAAAGAAATTATTACCCTCATTGCAAGCTCGGGCACGTCCAGAGCCAGGCTCATCCTATCATACCGCCCCATGGCCAACCTATCAGCCGGGGTCCATACCCCCAGGGCCATTTCTCGCAGAGCTTCAGAGTTCCCGATCGTCTGGTCCGCCACCGCCAGATACGGATGACCCTTTCGAGTATCCAGCTTGAACCGGGGGCCATGGGGAACATGTCTCCCACTCTCAGCAGCTTTCTCGATCTCCCTATTATCTTGTTTCCTGATATTTTTAGAAATGGCAGTACGCAGCTTGGAAGGTCGGGATTGATCCTGGTCCTCGTCATCAGAGCCTAAATCCCGGGCATCCGATACTGAGGAAGGAACACCCAATAAAATGCTTCGGCTAGAGCTGGGTCTGACTGAATGATCTGCCCGAGGAGGACTCTGACTCACGCCTCCCAAGCTCGGAACCAGGGCATGACCATCCCCGAACTCGACTGAATCTGATGCACCCATTTGCGGATCATCAGTAGGCGGAGGCGGGGGTGTGACCGGGTGACGCTCTGCCGGAGTAGGAGGAGGTGGCATCCCAGCAGGCCCTTCGGTGGGTCCTGCCAATTGACTGTTTACTGGATTCTCACTAACTGGGGGGACATCGGGATTTTCGAAGACTGGAGGAACATCAACTCCACAAATGAAAGATGTAGAGCCAGTATCAACCTTTCTGGCCCTCTTGATCGAAAGTTGGGGCATGCTAACCACCTTCTTTTTCTGCTGACCCCCAGACATTTTTCTCTTGAGCTTTTTAGTTCCTGATGACTTGAACTTCAGTTTCCTTGACCCTGAAGCAGTCGCAGCAGAACCCGAGGCGATTGTCGGTGCAGATTTTCCCGATGCAAACTCCTGCAATACAGATCCGGTCAGGCAATTCTGGCTATCCATTAAATCCTGACTCCATACTTTGGCACGCAACAGTTCAAATTGAGACTTTATATACCCGACCTCCCTCTTCTCCCGAGGAGCCTTCAGAAAATCCATCACTAGCATACCCAACTTATCGTTGCACAGTTCGCAGTGGCAGGAGGCTCGGGTATGAAAACTATTAAACTCAGGAAGTCAGGTTGGCTGGAAAACATGGTTGACTAGTATGTTCATAGCATCAGGATGCCTCCACTGACCACTCACTATTATCATCCTCTCTTTCCATCCCTTGTTGGATGTCGGGACGTTGTCACACAACTTCCTCTTAACATACGAAGTCAAGTTGTACCGACCCCTATTATCCTTTTGTTCTTGAAGTTTATAGGAAAACAGAAGCTCAGCCAAACCTAAGTCTAGGTTCAGTTCCTTATTAATGAACAAGATCATGGCCAGGATCCAATAAAAATTGGGACCGACTTGAAGGGGAGCCAGACCCAAAGTAGCCAATGTCAAGAGGAAGAAAGGATGAATGGGAAATTTTAGTATGGCCAGGTGAAATGAGGAAAGCAGTATCTCCCCGTCCTTCAAACCTTCCCCGATCCTAAAATCTTTGTCCCGAGGGTAGTGCCTAACCTTAACCCCTTCAGGGACCCCGAGGCTCCTAAGTTGAGCGTTTTTCCTATATTTGGCTGGGAGAGGGTCAGTACAGAAGTTCTCCTCCTCCTCAGCATCCTGACCCATCTCGACATCATCCTTTACAACTCGATCCCCTGCTTCCTGAGTGACTTCTGGGGGACTAGACCTAATGACTCGAGTAATCTCTACGGACGGGGTGCTCACCGAGGTTTCGGGATCAGTAACGGTTAGGCCAGTGTCTGTCACTTGCAAGCCACTAACCGACCTTATATCATCACTCCCGGACATATTTGACGAAAGGTAGAAAATTGAGAAGAACAACTTACAAAAAGGCGAAGATTCCGGCTGTCTCCCCTTGTATTTTTCTCCGGCTAAACGATTTACAGGAACCATCAACTGTACCAACGAGCAGGGATGTGTGCGCCCGGTCAAACTCTTCGCAGCAAGGATCAAAACACTCCACACAGTGCAAAACTCAACCAAGATCGTTGAAGTCTACCGAAATTGATGAGGCAATCTGGGGATCTTATAGGTTCAAAAGTAAACTTGTGTTTGCTAATGATGCTTGAATATGGCAGAGAGAATAACGAAAGGAAAGCAATCCGAAAGTGGTGAAAGTGTGGCGTATGCGGATTATATAGATAGGTATGACCTTTCGTCTACCCGGGTCTGGGTATCGGATCAACATGACCCGACCCATCTCACGCAAATCTATGCCATCCCAGCCATAAATTCAAAATTGCAATGATGGCGACAACTATAGCATTAAATGCGTCCCGCGTCATCCGGCATGCGTTCCCTCATCTTCCGCCACGCGTCCCGCGCACCAACTCCGAGGACTTTTCGACGGGCCTTAAGATTCTTCCACCTAATGGGCCTATTGAATGCAGGCCCATGAGATGAAAGAGGGCCTGTGTAAATGTGATTTTTCCCGGCCCATGAAAAAGACCATCCCGACCGGGTCGAGTCAAGAAAGACCTGAGATTATGACCCGACCATTGTGTCTGCGTCATAACCCGACCGACACATCAGCCTGTGGTCCGATAAGTATCTTAGCCCAACCATCATATCCTTCTTCTACCCCGACCCGAAGAGCATTTTAGAAGGGACTCGAAGGTTCTAGAAGATACTTGCAGCTCAAGGCAATGGCATGATATAGGATCTAGATAGCTAACGTGTAAAGTAAGGTATTATGTAAAAGTGGAAAATGTTGCCCTAATGGGCCAAAAGGCCCATTGGGAAAATGTATATAATCCAATGAAGTGTAATGAGAAAGGGATCTTTTTGTGTTGAACAAATTTTGTATCTACAATTGTGCAATGGAACATCTAGTTGTGCTATTGAGGTCTCCCTTTAGTTGATAATATGTTGTTTTAAGAGTCTTATGTATAGCTTTAATGTTGATTTTTAGTTGGCTATCTTAGTTTTATTTTTGAGCTCTAGTGTTCATTCTTCTAGAGTTTGTTGCGTGGTCTATTACTTATGGTGGATTTTTGGATTTCGTGAAATTTTGTATTACCTGGGATATGCCCCTTAAAGTCTTGGAAAACCTTTGGTTTTTTTCTTATTTGAATATATTTCTTACCTTTCAAAAATAATAATAATAAAAATAAAAATAAAGAGACTAACAAAGGTTTATTTAACGCGAAAAGTATCGAATATTCTGATCTCATCTGGATGGATGATTTTAGAAAATTTTAATGAATCATTTTTTTGTCAAAGTTTGCGTTTTTCATGTTTTCCGAGGTTTCGGTGACTATTTTTGAAATCTGTAGATGAAAAATTTACTTTTATAATATTTGTGAATTTTCGGGACCGGTAGTGTCGATAACGGAGGTTTGTTGCAAAAAAACATTTTTTTTATGGTTTTACTATTGAAATTCGAAGGTACCTTAGCGACATGTCGCCAACCCCAGCATTTTTCAAAGTCAAAGGTACCTTGCTGACATCTCACCATGGGCAACATGTCGCCAGCCTCAGCTTTGCCTGAATTTTTCTTTGGCGACATCCAATTTTCAAATTTTTGTTTCTTCCACCTCGCACCTCTGAATTGGGTTCCGTTTGTTTCTATGGTTTTCCCTATGTCCAAATATGTGAGATAAAATTGGAAATCACATATTTTCCTTTGAAATGACTGTTTTAGCCTTGGTGAAAGTGGGGTACTTCAACTTTTGGTTTTGGTTAGAGTTGTCCGACACCGTTTTCAAAAATCCATCTCTCGCTTCGTTGCTTCGAATTAGGCCCCGTTTGTTTCTATCGCCCGTCCTACGTTCAAATATTTGAGTTCAAATTTGAAATTTAATATTTACCCTTGAAATGACTATTTTACCCTAGTGAAAGAGGGGCACTTCAACTTTCTATTTTGGTCGGCGTTGTCCGACACGTTTTTCAAAAAATTCATATCTCTCACTCTATGAAGCACAAATACTTCTATGGAGGCTCCGTGGCAGTGGCAGACACGTTTCCAACCTCAACACTCCTCGGACACGGTCGGACACATGTCCGATACTCCGTAGAAGTATTCAATTTTTTTTAATTAATTGTTATATTTTTGAACACGGTATGACACGACAATGACACGATAGGACACGTCCAGGACACGTAAAAATATATATAAATATATTTTTAATAATAAAAAAAATGAATAAATAATTTTCTAAATATCTACCTTCCTTTCTTGTAATGAAACATGACTTTTAGATTGCAAAACTACCGATTGTAATGTCATTTGTTTCTCAAATATATAGTGAATATTTTTGTGATGAAATACTGTCTTTTAATCCTTTTTTACGAAGGAAGCTATGAACATATGATTTATACATCTAAATTAATTAATGCTTCACTAGGCAAATTTGATATTTAATGTGTGATGATGTCATATCTTGTGTTTAATTTTTCGTAGTCTATTAATATTGTATATAATATATTGAGATTTCTCATATAATAAAAAATTTGATAAAATTATTTATACATTATTTATATAAATTTATTATTTATTATTTAATTTTTGTTGTATCTCGCCGTACCCGTGTCCTAGTTTTTTGAGATTTGTCGTATTCCCGTGTCCGTATCGTATCGTATCTGCACCCCGTGTCCATATCCGTGCTACATAGCTCTCACATCATTGCTTTGATTTAGGTCCCGTTTGTTTCTATGGGTTTACCTATGTCCAAGTATGTGATATAAAGTTTGAAATTACATTTTTTCCCTTGAAATGACCATTTTTCCCTTGAGCAAATTTGTGACCTTAAAGTTGTCGGTTTGATGTGTCGTTTAATTCTTCTCACCTACCTTTTGTTTTCCAATAACTTTGCTGACTTCCCTTTGGTTGGAATGACTATAGTACCCTTGTATTAGGTCTATAGTTGGTGGAAAATGACAGTTGAGGTATTAGTAGCATTGATGTGAGAATGGATATCTCTTGGTGGTCGTATTGATGGAGATATGGTTCTGAGGAGCTTAGTATGGTCGTGGTCTAGGAAGTGTGAGTTATTCTCCTTCCTGGGGTATTAGTGAGCAGTAGCGGTTGCTCACTTGGTTTGGTGATACGTGTTGTGTAGACTATCATATATAGATTGGTGGGTATGAGTCATACTCATCCCTAATGTAGGCCATACTACGTGACTTCTAATGTTTATCCGTCTTTCTCAATATATATATATATATATATATCCGTATTTATATAGGTGTGCATTTTCGATGTGTTGTTATGTTATGGTTTCACTATGTGCTCGTTGCCCTGTTTGTTGATCCATGGTAGGGGACTAGAGGGATGTGTTTCAGGGGTCTCATATTGGCATGCGTGCTATGTGGGATGATTGACCGACCTAGGATAGATGCATGTACATGGGTTGGTTAACACTACTTAGACGGTCGGGGGATGTGGTACTTTAGGGTTTCTCCTACTGAGCTAGTGAGCTCACCCCTTTCCCCTTATCCCCAACCCCCAGTTGCAAGTACCAAGTTCTTTTGGCAGGATGGCTTGTGGCGCGGATGTTGTTACGGGATTGGGACGTTCTTACGTAGTGTTGTTCCAATTAGGAATCTTATATTGGGACTGTTAATGTATTTCTTGGGAGCAAGTCTATTGGTGTATCCCTTCTTTATATTTAATATCCTTACATCGTTGTAGAGATGTATTCTTTCGGCGCCTCGATGTGCCTTGTGTATCATTTGGTTTTTGCTTCCGCTCAGTTGTGCGTGGAATTATTATTATTAGTACTATTCCATTCATTTTATTATTATTGAGGATCTTAGTTGGTCGCTCTATATATGGATCACACCCCGGAGTCCTCGGATGTCCCGGTTTGGGAGTCTTAGGATTTTAGGGGCGTGATACTTTTTCTATTGCTAACTCTGAATGTTAATCTTCAAAGAACGTACACTCGTACTTTAAGTCATGTTTAGAGACAAAATCATTAGGTTTTCTCTATAAAAGTGTATTTAAGTTGACTGACTCAGGTTCCTTAATTGCCCTTTTAGTAATATCCTCTGACTCTGCCGAATGTTGTTTTTATACTTCTTCAATATAGTAATCTAAAATACTACCTAATAGGTCTCCGGTTACGGGTTGAGGTGATACTTCTTCTACTAATTTATTAATGGTATCTACTACAAAACATTCCCCTTCTCCCGATAACTGATAACCAACTTCAAAAATATTCTTTCTAACTTTCATATTACTAATTTCACATTTTCACATTTTCAAGTATAAACCCTAATTTCACATTTTCAGGTATACACTTTCTAATAAACCTCTAGGGTTAGGAAACCCTAGAATGACAATCGCACACTCACGTACCAAAGGATGAGAGAGAATATAAACTCCCCTTCCTTAAATGGAGAACTAAGCAAAACCACAATGTAAGCTCAAGAGACCCCTAGCTTCAAGCCAATACCAAAATTGAAGGAATCAATCAGTGGAAATTTTCACTATAGACTCCTATCAATGAATCAAAACCCAATACAATAGGAAATAAAGAATCAATAAGTGGTTCATCAAGAAAAACTAAAACTAGGGTTTGAGAATACCCACAAAGAGAGGGGGACACTTACCAATTCATTACTCTACTCGAAGAGGAGAACACCATGAACAACTTTTTATGTGGAAACCATCATCAAAATCCAAGCCCCAAGTGATGGTATTGGTAAGGATGAAGAGAAAATGAGAGTGGGAGAGAGAAATCCCGATTTGGGGAAAAGATGTGAGAAAATGAAATGTGTTTAGGTCAAAACTTGCTTTTATACAAATCTGCACCCACCTCGAGTACTCAGTAAAACAATCCTTAAGTACTCAATGAAACAGTGCTCGAGTACTCGATAAAACAAATCTCAAGTACTTGGTAACCCCTGAAACAACAAAGTGAAAGGAAGGGCCAAAGGCCCTAAGATGATACCGAAAGACTCCGAAACAATCGAGAACACATCGATAACCATAAGTGAAATTCCAAAAATACCCCTCACTCACAAAAGTTTCAAAAATAACCATAAACATATAATCACATATTTGCTACACCGGAATGTCGACAATGAAATAAGGTAACACATTCGAGTACGGAGCACGACCGCCGAAACACCAACGAAAAAATGTTGCAATGAACCCACGTAGTTGCCAACGAAAAACAAACCCACGAAGCTGGAAATAAAAGTCCATAAAGTCAAATACATCCCCCAAAAGGATACCATCAACCAGATTCACTACAACCCATCTCCGGACAGAGTGTAACTAGTGCATGCTATTTACTTACTCTAATATACTACTAATGCATGAAATTAAACTAAAGCATGTCTATGATACCTCGCCAAGGAATGACATGTATAAACCTAGGGTTTCAAGTGTTAAGAACCATTGTGTAGAAAATCATGGATTAAGCATCCGAGTTCCAACCCATAGTAAATAATCATGATTAAGTAAGAAAATATATTTGTTCAATCTAAGATAAGAAAAAAGAACGAATATATAATCTTGTATCAAGAATAAAAACGGTCACTCATCTACAACAATTATCACGGTATATTCACAGATTCCCCTTATTACAATTGAAAACAAATATAAAAAATACATTACTTGGCTAAGGTTTTGCTAGAAAATCCTTGATACTGAATTAGTTGATCAAGGCTGAAGAAGAGTGCATCGTTGATGTAGAATCACTCATCATGGCCTTATTTTCCAGATCTCTAGGTCTTGTATGGCTCCTCATAGGGATGAATCTCTAGAGATTGCTCTGAAAACTATATCAATGAATCTCTCCCAAATCTGTAGCAAAACATGGTATTTATAGAGAAAGCCGAGAGAAACCCTAATGGTTGCCCTTCTTTGGAAAGTTGCACAAAACTTGAGCCAAACCCTTAAATATAATGTATAATATGTGTATATCATGTGTATATAGGTGTTGGGGTAGAATCCGAGTCAAAACGGATCAATTCGGGTAAAATACGATTTTTGCCCGAATATGAAATTTCCAACTTTTTCTGCAGGACACCTCTCACTCTTTTGATCATATCTGGAACTACACACATTAAATGGAGGCTTATAATATCTTGTTCGAAATATGAATTCAAGCTCTTTATATTAAACTCAAGAATCACCCCATTTGGACCTGTTTTGATTAAGATATGATTGTCCGAAGTTCACTGAAAATGTGTGCTAAAAACACTATTCTACGGTTGAAGCGTAGGGATTACTATGCTTAAAGCGTAGCCCAACCTACGCTTGAAGCATAGAACATGCGTAATTAATTTGACCCTGCGTAGTAGATGCATCAAGACAAAACTTTCTAGTCACTTTTAGCTACTAGAAGCGTAGACCATGCATAGCAACACCTTTGGAACCCAATTATCTTGGGAAGCGTAGACCATGCGTTGCGGCTCCAAAAAAAGATGGTTTCACCCTATGGGAGACACTTTTCTCTCGAAAACACCTCTTTAAGCTCTCTTCTTGAATAAACACAAGCACTTCTCTAGTTAATTCAAAACGTTAGCTCGGTATCTTAATTAAGCTCTTGAAACACGCTTAAACACACAAACGACATAAAAATATCAAATAATGGAATGTACGGACATAACATTAGCAAGATAGGGGCTTAAAATGGACAATATTGAGCACCTATCACACCCCCAAACTTATATATTGCTAGTCCCTTAGTAATGAACTCAGGAAAACTTTTAAATGACCTCTCTTGTGATGATTGTTTTTATTCTAACTAACCTATAATAATCTACACTACTCTCGTGCTTTCGTGAGGGTCGACGATTACACTTAGCACGTGTAACAAGCCTTTTAAACTCTCGGCAATACCGAGTGAATGAGGGAAGTCTCGTGAAGATTAGCTATACTACCCATAACTACTCCATTCTTTATTCTCCATCATTTATTCATTCACATACTCATTAATCAAGTCATAATACAATACATAATACAATATGGATGCAAATACTCCCACTCACTACCGAACAATAACTATCTCGAGCTCATGTTATGAATGGTCCCCACTAAAGTAAATGACTTCATGAATCTCTACTCCCAATCCGGACAACCTTTCGTGTTTTTGTGAACATTCTCCTATGGTAGATCAATTTTTCTTCTTCTACTTTATTTATTAAACTTTGCCTTCTAAGAATTGAATTTAACACTCATTCTTTCCACCTTATCTCGTTTTGTCTTTCGAAGCTCAAGACTTTCCAGCGAGGATTTTTAGTCCCAACCAACTGCGCCCGAACTTCTTCCATGGGATTTATGCTCATTAGTTTTATCCCCTTTTGACACAAACACTCTGCTACTTTGTGGTAGGAGACCCGATTACTCAGATTAAAAGACTACTTGTTGCATTTTCTTAAAATATTTTCCAAATTTCTCTACTCCATCTCCCCTTCTCCCCTTTTATTGTAGCAAAGCTAATTTTTCAACTACATAGTCAAAGATAAACTATTTTTCCCATAAAGAATGTGTGCATACGCTTATAGGTCCTTCTCGGTTTCAATTTCACTAATTCAGTCACTTATGTAAAACTACATCACTTCACTAACTCAGTCTAATCATTACTCTCATGAGCGGGAATATAACATCACATACTACTCATGCATCATAAACACAAACTTAATTAACTTGTAATGGAAAACACTCATGCATGAAAATAAAGAACTTCTCCAAAACTTTTCAATTGTTTTCAAAACAATTCTTCAATCATTCGTTATAACAACTATTCCTTCCCCCCAAACTTAAATTAAACCCTGTCCCCATGATTCACAATAATACTCTTGGGAAAGAATCTAGTTACCCTTCAAGCGCTGTTCCAAATTTTCCTCTCTTTATGCATGTTCTCCCCCCTAAACTTGAATCGAGCTACCTGTATAAATATTCAACAGAGCACACATACCCAATATCATAGCAAGGGAAGAATAAATACAATCATTACTTTCCAGAAATCAGTACTTATATAGAACAAGGAATGAATTTATGTTATTTTATTTTTAACTAAAATAAACAATGATTTGGCCTTAAGGGCTTAAACTCCTACGAATTGAAATTGTAGAAATTAAATAACATACTATTCTATAGACTGAGGCTAGAAACTAAATTTCACAGCCTAGGACCAATGTTTAATATCTTTGGCACGTCGCTCCACAAAGGGTTATCCAACACCTTTTTTCTCTTCCACAATTCCCCTAATAATAGGACAAAATGTAGGAGCTGAATCTCTAAATGGTTACAACTGTGGACAATTAGTACTATTCATGACATCAAATACAGAGCAATAATCACCATATAAATTACCTCCTCTATCATGTTCTAACTTCACCCCATGTACGGTCAATTTATCCAACAAATTCTCCTTCAACACCTTGGGTAATGTTCCCTCCACCAATTCATCACTCTCCATTAAGCTAACAGATACCATAAATTCTGGTCCCGGATCAATCTCTCATAAATCTTCAATCGCTGACCACACCTCACCTCTTATTTTTTAAACATATCTCTCCGTGGGGGTAAACTAATTTAACTCTAAATAGTATGTCCCATCTTAATCGAATTTTACCTGGAAACAATTTCAGTCTTGAACTACACCGTCGTCCTTTCCAGCCAAGCTCAAAGAACTTAAGTTCAACATGCTTAGCATGATGCACTTTTGTTCAAGTTATGTAAATTCGAACATCCTTATACGCATAGTTCCATATCCCCTCACACTCAGTCCTGAAATGCGGATCTTCCCAGGCATACAACCTGTCTACAATGTTTATACTCAATACTCACTCATCTGGAAAGGGATCCTTAAGAGGGGTGTCATCCTTGGTAGGCTCTATGACAATTCATGGTAAATGATCAGCTCTAACAGTCTTCATACCCTTTTTATCTTTTAATATGTCATCCTCTTGATCCTCTATTAAACCATACAACACCATCTTAGAAAGCATATCTTTAGGTACCAACTCTTATAGAGGAATAAGTGGAGGTCCAAGTGACTCTCTTGGTGATATCTCTGGCAGCAAGCACACCATAACTTGCAAATTAGATCGCTATTGGTCCTTCCAGTTTTTTAAATTCGCCTCTAACCTTTTATCACAGCCTCCAAATCATCTCTTACACTACTCTGAGGTATAATTTCTTCAACCATCTCATCTATGTTAAAACACTCAGCTGGTTCAAGTAGTTGGTGGTTGATATTAAAGACATTCATCCTCATCTTAAGGTTCCCTTAAAGATAGATCCATCGCCCATATTCTACAATTCACGCACGCATTCGCTATAGCCAAAAACGGTATTCTTAAGATAACAGGGATATGTCTCCTTGATTTGTGATCAGGTTCCATGTCTAATACCACAAAGTCTACCGGATAGTAGAACTTACTCACTTGAACAATGACATCCTCTAGAATTCATCTCGGTTGTTTAGTTGATCTATTTGACAATTGAAGCACCACCGAGGTAGCATTGAGTTCTCCCAACCCTAGCTGCTGATAGACTAAGTAAGGTAATAAATTAACACTCGGACCAAGATCAAGAAGAGCTCTACCAATATTTTGGTCACTAATGACACAAGATATGTGGGAGCACCGGGATCTTTCCTCTTAAGTGGAGTATCACTTAGGAAAATTGAGCTCACCTATTTAGTCAACAAAATCTTCTTCAGGACCTTAGTTCTGCTTTTACGCTTTTGGGTACAGAGGTCCCTAAAATTTTTAGCATAGGGTAAAATTTGGGCTATTATGTCTAAGAGAGGTATGTTGATCTTAACTTGCGGGAATGCCTCCAACATGTCTTTCTCCTTGTCATTACCATACGAAGTCGACTCTCGAAGACGTTGAGGGTAAGGTGCTTGATCGGTGGACGAACCTTGGTTAATTTGGCCTACTAAGAAGGAATAATAAATAATAATGATAATAATAGTGTGTGCAGATAAACCCTTATAGTTGACCTAGTTTTTCCTATCGTAAGTGCACGAATCAATTATAGTATAGTAACAATGAGATAGGGTATATCGAATCCACAGAGACTAATTATTCTTCAACTCTTTATAATTATTTCTAACTAAATTATTAAGGATAGTTTGTTTGATTTATTTTCTATAAATAATAACATAAAAGACATATATGAGAGATAATTGGTTTAGATTGTGAAACAATGGACATAAAGATCTAGGGTATTTCTAATTCCACCACTAATTTTGTAATATATTCTCTAAATCATTTAATTGTAAAGGGCGTTCCATTATATGTGAATCAGATATAGGGTCGCAAACATTGGCAAACCCTAATCCCAAAAAAAGAATAATTCATCAATCATTGGCACAAGCCATCTATATGTGAGTATAACGAGTACGTGCATCTATTCTAAACTACTCCTACTAACACAAATTAAAAGCACGTTACTAATTATCCCTTTTAAGCATGGTATGTCTAAATCAAGATTACATGTTAATAACAACTATTGCGTAGAAAATCATGAGTTAAGCATCGGAGTTCTAACCCATATTGAATAACCATGATTTTATAAGATAAAACATTCATTCAACCTAAGACAAGACATAGAATAAACATAGAATCTTATATAAAATAACACGTAATCACTCATCTACACAATCATCGCTTACGTGTCCTTTAGTTTCCCCTAATACAATAAAAATAAGAAATAGTCTACATTATTTGGCTAAATACCGGTTTAGTTGTCCATGGTTTAGATCGTCTTCATTGTTGATGTAGACGAACCCTCCATGGTTGATATTATGCTCCAAACTCCAATATAACACAAAGACAAAACTCCAAATAATTCTTTCTGCGAAGTCTCCTTTGCTGTAGGGAAGACCCCTCTCTTTTATAGAAAAATAGGCGTCTTTATTTAGTAATTTGATTGTTTCACGGTTAAGTCAGGAACGTATCTTGTGATATGTATTAAATAATCATATAAAATCTCTTCATATATGGTCAATATTGCATCTAAAATTGCCGAGAGATCATTCCATGTTGATTTGGATCGAAACGGGTTCCACAGAGTTGTATATAAGTTGCAGAACTTACTGGCAGCATCTGGTCTTACCGAGTACTCGATGAAGCCTCTACCAAGTACTCGGTAGTCTTCATAATCAGCAAAAACTAGCGTAAGTGTGCAAAAGCTCTCCGGAAAAATATCCATCATCCGTGCAAGTGCGCGGTCTTTCACACTTTACCGAGTACTCGATAGTTTTTCACCTTACTTCTTTGTCTACAACTTCTTTGCTCCGTTTATCTTCTCGGCTACATTCTTCTTCATTCATATTGCATCATTAACTTATTTTTTGTCTTTTATTTGTCTTTCATTTATAATTTCAGCTCTCGAACAATCTTGAGTCACGGATCCAGTTATTTCACCGGATTAAACTCATTTTACATAACATCACCGGAAATATCTTAAAACACGAAAACTGTATAAAAGCACCAATATAATGATAATCATACACATAACAATATATAATTAGGAGCCTTAAATTTATGATATTTGCCTCCAATCACTGCTCAACCCTATTATCCACCTTCTTTCCACTTATCAGAGTCGTAATGGCTTTGACTGTCTCATAATTATGTTCAGTAAATGAACCATGCTCCATTACTTGTTGACTCTTTGGATTAACCACTGGTTGACTAGATAGTCCCTCTTCAAGCCTATTCACCGCATTAGCTAGTTTCCCTATAGAATGAGAATGAGAGTTCAATAATTGGACATGAGAATTCAATAATTGGACGAATGCTTGAAGATGATTGGATTGAGTTTTAAACTCATCAAAAATCTGATTTCTAAACTCTCTGAAAGTGCTCATCATCTCATCCTCAAAACCAGGTTGTCAAGATGGTGGGTTTTGATTTTGAAATTGGGACTGATTTTGATTAAAGGGATGAATTAATTGGGTATTATTGGACTAAAAATTCTTAGTATTGAATGATGGTTGTTGGCTTTTATTGAAACTCATTTGAGGATTTTCAGTGTTTTGAGTATGATTGGACATTTGTGGGTTGTTTTGCCAACCCTAATTGTATGAATTGGAAAAATAATTATTCTTCGAGTTGGTCCAGGTTGCATTTGCATTAGCAACAACTATCTCATTGCTCTAATATCCATATTAGGAAGGGTCATGTCCTATTGCTAAGACTTGTCTAGGGGCTAACTGACTCATGTTTATGAACTTGTCAAACTTTTCTGATATCTCGGCGACTTGTTCTCTGACATCATCATCATTTTTATCTATGATAAACGCTTCGTATGATCTTTTTTTAAATCGATCTCTAGCACGCATCTATGATTCATATTGAATCGAATTGTCACTCACCTTGTCAAACAGCTCCAAAAGTTCTTCTATTGGCCTTAGTGCAAACTGACCTCCCACTACTGCATCAATCAGGTTCTTATGTGTGGCACCAAGTCCAAGATAAATTTTTTGCATAATGTCTTGCTCAACGAACTTGTGACAGGAACACTTTCGCATAATTTCATTGATTCTATCCCACGCGTCATGGAATTCCTCACCAGGCAATTCCCTGAAGTGGGTAATCACTTCCTATGTTTCATGAGTTCTGCCAATTCGAAAGTATTTCTCTAAAAATTCAGCTGTTAAGGTTTCCCAATTGATTTTTGTTTCTTTCTGCAAAGTGACGTACGAAATTTAGTTTTCTCTCTTAAGGAAAAAGGAAATAATCGCACACACAACGCATTGGCGCTCAGATTCTCAATTCTGACTGTCGAGGCCATCTCCAAGAAATCATTAATATTTTGATCCTCATTCCTAAGTCCGAAGAACTTTGGCGACATATTAATAACACTAGATTTGATCTCATAGTGTTTAACTTCATCTTCTTCTAGAAATTCAGCATACGATTCATGAGCAGAAAGCACCAAGTACTCCTTCAAGATATGATCTAATAGTGTGAAACAGTGATTTTTGTTCAATGGCCCTTTTCCACTCAAAAACCTCTCATCTTTTGTGAGATTCGGACTTTCTGACAGTTTACACAAAAACTGCAGATTTGTTTTTGTCCAGAAAATATAACGAACTACTTCTAAACTATTCTAAATATTTATCGAAAATAAAGCTAAAATTATGCACAAAATGAAGCTAAACTAAAATTCACAACAGGTCGAACGACGCAACTTTCACTACTCCTTTATCTCCCCTTAAGCGTTTCAGAGTACTTGTCAATCACACAAAACTTTTAACTTCAATACACCACAATAACTCAATATTACTAAACTACTAAATCAATGAATAATGCCATGTCCTCAGCAACGGCGCAAAAAAAACTTGATTTTTTTCTAGGGGTGATAAAAATAATGATTAAAAACAACCCCGTACGACGACTTAAGTCATACCTATTGCAAGCACACGAATTGTATTGTAGCACACGAATCTAACAATATTGAATTATGGTTGAAAAAGAGTTTCTGAATTATTTTGAGAATTGTACCTAAATTAACAAAAAAATAGAAAATAAATTGAGATTGTGATCAAGAGAGAAAGAAAACTAGAGTTTTCATCACTCCACCACTAACCGCATAATATAGTTTTCAATTTTTACAATTGGAAGAGGACGATCTATTCTCGTGACTCAGGTCGTAACGCAAATAGTTGAATACAACCCCCAAAAGGATACCATCAACTAGATTCGATACAACCCATCTCCGGACAGAGTGTAACTAGTGCATGCTATTTACTTTACTCTAATCTACTCCTAATGCATGAAATTAAACTAAAGCATGTTTATGATACCTCGCTAAGGCATGGCCTCTGTAAACCTAGGGTTTCAAGTGTTAAGAACCATTGTGTAGAAAATCATGGATTAAACATTCGAGTTCCATTCCATAGTGAATAATCATGATTGAGTAAAAAATATATTTATTCAATCTAAGACAAGAATCAAGAACAAATATATAATCTTGTATCAAGAATAAAAATTGTCACTCATCTGTAACAATCATCATGGTATAATCACAGCTTCCCCTCGTTAAAATCGAAAACAAATATAAAAACTACATTACATGGCTAGGGTTTTGCTAGAAAATCCTAGATACTGAATTAGATGATCATGGTTGAATGAGACTGCATCGTTGATGTAGAATCACTCGCCATGGCCTTCTTTTCTAGATCTCTAGGTCTTGTATGGCTCCTCCTTAGGATGAATCTCCAGAGATTGCTCTTAAAATTATATGAACGAAGCTTTCCCAAATCTATAACAAAACTTAGTGTTTATAGACAAATTCGACGGAAACCCTAATGGTTACCCCTTTTTGTAAATTTACACAAAACCTGAGCCAAGTAATGTAGGTGTAATGTATAATATGTGTATATCACATCGATATAGGTGTTGGGGTCGAATCAGGGTAAAAACGGATCAATTCGGGTCAAAATAGGATTTTGGCCCGAATCTAAAATTTCCAACTTTTTCTGCAGGACACCTCTCACTCCTTTGATCATATCTGGAGCTACACGCATTATATGGAGGATTCTAATATCTTGTTGGGAATCTGACTTTAGGATCTTGATGTTAGACTCAAGAATCACCACATTTGGACATGGTTTGACCGAGATATGACTATCCAAAGTTGACTAAAAATTTATGTTGAAAACACTATTCTACGCTTGAAGTATAGGGATTACTACACTTGAAACATAGCCCAACCTACGCTTGAAGTGTAGGAGATGCGTAATTAATTTTCCCATGTGTAGGAGATGCGTCAAAACAACACTTTCTAGTCACTTTTTGCTACTTGAAGTGTAGGCCATGCGTAGCAAAACCCTTGGAACCAAATTTTCTTGGGAATAGTTCCATTTGAACTCATTAAACTCCCTTGTTAGGATTCTTGAAGTTGCGGCTCCAAAAAATGACATTTTCGCCTTCTGGGATACCCTTTTCTCTCGAAAATACCTCTTTAAGCTCTTTTCTTGAATAGACACAAGCACTTCTCTAGTTAATTCACCAAAGTTAGCTCGTTATCTTCATTAAGTTTCCAAAAGACGCTTAAACACACAAATGACATAAAAATACCAAATAATGGAATGTACGAATATAAAATTAGCAAGATAGGGGCTTAAAATGGACAATATTGAGCACCTATCAACATAAACGCGAAAAAAATCAACATGTACCTAGAATACACAACACGTCATCAATAAGTTACGTCATAAATCATTTACAAAAAGAAAATAATTCCTGAAAGGAGAAACGAAACGTAGGGTATTAGAACCTTCCTAGGTTAAGTAACGTCAAACGTCGAATGTACCATTGACCCTCACATGTCGTCTCAAAGACAGTGAAACCTAGAGCTCTAATACCATGTTGTCACTCCCCGAAAATCCTAAGACTCCCAAACCAGAATATCAAAGAACTCTGGGGTATGATCCATTCATAAAGTGACCAACTAAGAACATTAAAATCAATAAAGTGAATGGAATAATGCTAATAACCATGATTCCATATAACTCAGCGGAAGCTAATTCCAAATTATACAGAAGGCACATCGAGGTGCCAAAAGAATACATCTTGACAACGATGCAAGGATACCAAATACAAGGAAGGAATAGACAAATAGACTGGCTCCCAAGAAGATATAATAACAGTCCAAAAACAAGGGGACAAGCAAAGGAAAACTAAAAAATACAACACTATGCATAAACATCCCAGTCCCTCAACAGCACCCGCACCGCAAGGCCTATAAGAAGAACCTGGAACCTGCAACTGGGGAAGCGGGAAAGGGGTGAGCATGATGACCCAATAGGAAAAACCATAAACTACGACATTCCCCGATCGTCCAAGTAGTATTAACCAACTTGTGTACATGCATCTACCCTAGGTCGGTATGTCGTCCCACATGACACTCATGCCAATATGAGACCCCTGAAACACATCTCTCTAATCCCCTACCATGCATCAACAGACAAGACAACTAGCATATAATGAAACCATAACATACTAACACATGGAAAATGCACACCTACATATATACGTATATATATAGATTGACTGAAAAATAAGTAAAAGGTACGTAATTCGGACCACACAAGATCATCACTATGACTCATTCTTATCAATCCAATGCCGGTAGTCTACACTACTCATATAAAAGTACACCAAGTACATAATACCCTAATCTAACATATCCAATCACACTAATGACCACAACAATAAACATAGGGTCAAAAAAGGACTAAGATCGCTACCAATATCAATAGGAAATAAACATCCACAACGGGTACCAAGGAAAGCCCTCACATTCTTATCAATCCATTCCTAAAGAGAGATCCACTCTTACATCAATATCACTAATTACGTCACCACATTAATCTTTTAATACTATCCACAATAAGATCAATCAAATCACCAATGCTCTCCCTATAGATGAGGAAAACTAATTAATCAAACCACGGAGAGCACATAGACACTACTCTCATGAACGACAACATAAGGGCCGAGAAATGAAGCAAGGGGACAGTGGTCCCAATGTTAAACAACGGATAACCGAAATAAAATGTAAAGGTTAAGGACAACAACAAGTTACTAGGAGAAACACCCAGATAAAAGATACTAAAAGTGAATGGCCGAGAGTTAAAGTCATAAAAAGATGAATCCCAGAGATTCATAAATTTTTAAGAAAAATATTTTAAGGCTCGAGCCAATCCTTTCAGTATCCATGTCCCTCACATGTTCCAGAACTAGAACACCTTGATCGAGACATTAAGGCAACAAAGAAGAAGAGAAAGGGTAACACTACGTGTGTGCACTAAACCATATACAGAAGAAAGCATTGGTCAAATCGGGAGGCTTGGATATATTCTTTAATAGAGGAAGGCTGAGGGGTATGAAGTAAATTTGTAACAGTTCTAATGAAGGTACTGGTAGGTTTGGTGAAAGCTCAAAACCGAGACAAAAAGAAAAGAGGGTATGAAAAGATCATACCAAGAGGAAATGGGTTAGGGTTAGGGCATGCAAAGGCGATTTCTAGGGTTTCTTGAATCTCTGTGTTTTTCAAAATTTGGTTTCATTGCTTGCTATACAGGTGTGTGTTTTATGTGTTAAGGTTTTTTGGTTGGGAAACATGAGTCTTGACGAAGGGGATAAGGTTTCTTGTGCAGTTTTGGCGGAAATTTTTTTATCTTTGAATCAGAAGTTGAAGGAGGTGTTAGAGAAGAATAAGGGTCTGAAGGAAGGTTTGGCATGATAATATGAGTGCAATGATATTGCTTAGAGTGTTGGAGAGGATCGTAAGGAGGAGGGGGTGTCCCAAGTCATTGGGGTCATCTACTAGGGTTTCTGAAAATGATGAGAGAGTGAATGTGGATATGGCGAATGGGACAAAGTCTTGGGCTAATGTGCTTAATGATAGAACATCAAAGAAAAAGTTTCAATTGAAATATGTGAAGCCAGTGAAGGTGAATGATGAGTTAGTGGTCTTTCCTCCAGTAGATGTCGAGCTTGTTAACAAAAACGTCGGGAGTCGTTGTTTGGTGGGTCATTTTGTGGGAAAGAGGCTGCCATTTTTTACTATAAACTCTATTTCTAATAGGGTTTGGGGGAATAATGGGTTGGAAAAGGTGTTTAGCACAGAGAAGGGTTTCTTCTTTTTCCAGTTTCAAACGGTTGAAGATTACACGGATATTTAAGATAGGGGACCTTGGCACTTTGCTGACCATTTATTGATCTAGAAGAAATGGCATTTAGGATTTTCAATACATAATGAGGATATTAGAAAGTTGCCTTTGTTGGTGAAGTTTCATGATGTTCCTATGGCATACTGAACAAATGAAGGTCTGAGTGAAGTGGCAAGTGTTGTGGGACATCCATTGTATGTAGATTCAATGACAAATTAATGTGCTCGATTGAGTTATGTTAGGATTTGCGTGAAGGTTGGAGTGGATTCTAAGTTGGTTCATGAGTTTAAATTGAAGCTAAGTAATGACAGAAGTGTTCTTATTAAGGTTGAGTACCAATGGCTCCCAGTGAAGTGTACAAACATGTAAAGTCTTTGGACATCCTATATGTGGGTTTGCTAAGGGGGGAGTGGAGGTTGCTAAACCACAATTGAAGAAGAAGGAATGGGTTGTTTTGGGGAAGAAGGGGTCTAAAGCTAAGGGAAATAATAATAATAATAATAATGAGGGTATTGGGTCTTCTAAAAAATTTGATGTTCTTGCTGATTTGGGAGATGATGGTTCTGAGAAGGTAACTGATGAAGTTGATACTGAGGATGCTATTACAAATGAAAATAGCACTGAAGTTGTTGAGGTGATAAATGCATAAGTGGGAGATGATGTAGTTTGATGTAGTGAATGGTGTAGTTGATGAGACTACAGTGCTTGATAGTTTGCAGCCAACTGGTGTTGTGGTTGATGGTGCTGATTTGATAAATGACCAGGAGGGTGTTGACATTTCTAAAGGAGTTAGGGAGGAGCCTGGTGTGAGTTCTGTTTAGGAAGTTCGAAAGGACAAAAATATTAAGCGAAAATGGAGTAAAGGTATTAATAAGCCTGTGTTAAAAAACAAAAGAGGTGTTGGGCAATCTCCATCCAAGGTTGTCAAATGAATCTTGTAGTATGGAATATTCGGGGTTTACATCAACCCCTGAAGCAAAATGAGGTGAAGAGGGTTATTGGTGAGTATGGTTTATCTATGATCTGTCTTTTTGAAACTAAAGTTAAATCTGAGCATGTTGATGGAAGTTTTAATACCTTTGCTAGAGGTTGGTAGATAGTGAACAAGGATCAATGGTCTCATGGAGGTAGAGTGTGGATGTGTTTGGATCATAATAGGTTACATGTTTCTTTATAAGGTAGGTCTGACCAAATTGTGGTTTGTTCAGTTACTGACTTAGCACAGAGTCAGGTGTTTAAAGTTTGTGTTATTTATGCTCATAATGATGGGGTGACTAGGAGGAAAATATGGGACGATTTAAAGTTATGGGCTGATCACTTTAAAGATGATCCTTTACTGGTGATGGGGGACTTCAATGCTATCAAATATAGTCATGAGAGGCTTGTTGCTCTATGGACTGGGAATCCTCTATGAGGGAGTTTGAAGTTTGTCTGGAAAAAACTTATTTGATTAATCTTAGACATTCTAGGTTGCAGTTTAATTGGACCAACAAAACTTATTTCAAGAAGTTGGATAGAGTATTGGTTAATGGTAGGTGGAATGATGTGTTTGGTTCCTTTGAGGTTATTTTTTAGCCTTTTGGAGTTTCAAATCACTCTTTGTGTCTTGTTAATGTTTCTAATGATATGGTGACTGGAGGAAACCCATTTAGGTTTAAATGTTATTTGGTGAAGCACCATTCTTTTATGGATGTACTTCAGAGACAGTGGAGTGTAAATGCTATTGGCACCTTGATGTACCAACTAGTCCAAAAACTTAAGTTGGTAAAGGCTGAGCTGAAGGTGTGGAATAAGAGGAGCAATGCTGATCAATCTGCTTAGGTCAATGAGTGTGATGAGACCAGAATATTTGGTATTTTGGGCGTTAATAAACCCTTAATTAGTCTCTTTATTTCATTAATAAGAAATTCTTATTTGAGTTGCGTGTTTAAGCATGTTTCAGGGGTCTTAACGCAAATCTGAGTTAATTTTGAGTTTTTAGCAAATATATCTGATCCGGAATAATACCTGGAGGATAAATGCACTCAGTTCAGAGCAAGGTACAAGTCAGCAAAGCAGAGTACAAGCGACTGAAGCACAAAATCGCAGAATAAAGAAATATTAAAATTCAGGAGCCACTGATCGATCGGTGGAAACTCCCGATCGATCAGCCACCGCCGACAGTGGGAAATGTGTGCTAAGATACTATAGAATTCTTACTTTGTATGCAAGTATATCAAAGGGCAGATTGGTCAAATCGTTGCTTTTACTTGGTCCTCACACCATGTCTTCTTGGAGTGCAAGAAAATACATATCCTATTTACACCAACTTTTGTCTATAAATATATGAAGACTTCATGAAGAGAAGAGATCCTGGATCCTTGGATCATATATCATCATTCATACAAAAAGCCTCTATGGAGAAAAATGCTCCTCAAGAACCACGAAGCAATCGTGAGGAGAATGTCTACATCATCGATGCAGTCTCCTTCTTCCATGACCGATTAGTCAGTATATAGGGTTTCCAATGAAGCCCTAGTCAAGTAATGTAGAACTTTAATTGATTTTATTGCAAAGAGGGGAAGCTAAAGAGCATTTATAATGTGATTATGTAGTGAGAGACCGAACCAATTACCTAAATAAGATTTATTTATTAATTCTCTTCTTTAGCTGAGATTGAATTAATGATTTAACTTGAACAACCATATTTTTACTAAGGGCAAGAAATCTAAAGTTTAAATAATGGTTTCTACATAATGGTACTTAATGGTATGATAAGGTTTTAGGTACATACGGTTCATATAAAGAGAAGATGACCATTAGTGTGTTTTTAATTTCATGTTTTAGGAGTAGTTGTAATATAGATGTATACCATGGTCATGCTAATCAAAGATGAATTGTAGTAAACTAAACTTTATTGCATCTCTTTTGAGATTAGGTAATTGTTTGTAGCATTACTAATCTTATTCGTATAAGCTGTATCTCCCTCTTGCGATAATAGGATTAAAGGACTATGTTATAAGACTAGTGGTGTAGTTAGAGCATAACCCTAGACTTGTTTATCTTGATTTACAACACATAAATTATTTATTTATTTATTTTATCTTTATTAGTTTATAAAACCATCCAATCAAAATAACATTTATAATATAATTCAATTTGCTGCTTTACTATTATTTGAAATACTACTTTGATCTCTGTGGTTCGATACCCTCTCTACCCAACTATACTATATACTACTCGCATACTTACGACTGAGAGGTAAAACTAGATCATGCTAATTCATCAATTTAAACTCTTTTATTTTCATACGACTAGAACCGATCACAAGTTTTTAGCGCCGTTGTTGGGGATCAAACGGATATTTCAGATTATTGTATTGAAGTTTATTGAATTATTGTACTAATTTTAATATATTTTCGCATTTCTTATTTTTGTTTGTAGGTCAGAATCCACATTGTTCGAAACTACAAATTTTCCATAAAACTCACGGACTCCAGTATCCGATCAATCAGTTTCTTTAGCGATCGTTCGTTAAATTTAACGATCGTTTGTAACATCCTTTGATCGATCGGTAATCACCCTGATCATTTGGTGGACTTTGTTATCTATCAGAATACTTCTATTTGTACAAAAACAAAGATAAACAAAAAAGATACAGATCAATCATATCAGAATTGTATCAAAAAAAATAAAAGGAAAATATTTTCTTAAAATAAAAATATAAACAGATTTGCATAACATATATGTAACACCCCGCTCCAACACTTGGTAAGATATTGTTCGCTTTGGGCCCAACCCACACGGTTTTGCTCTTGGGCTGCTTCCCAAAAGGTCTCATACCAATTGGAGACAACATTGCACATATAAGCGCATCTCTAGACCTATACCCAGCAAGGATAAGGTAACTTAATATACCCCATTTTCGACCCCTTAATAATATCGTACCAATGTGTTACTATACTACGGAAAATAATATCGGGGAACAAGATCCAATAATTATTCTTTAGACAATACATCATCTTCTCAAGAAGATAGTCACACTTATCTTTTAGTACTTCAGGGCAAAGTTTTCTTCCTAACATGTTAATAATCATCCAATAGCATGGGGTAATTTTAATCCTTAGGATCACAAACACGTTAGTTTTAACGGTAAACCCATCACATATATCATGAACCATAGTCTTGAAGGAAGGAGATGGGGATGGGAAAGTTTCTTCTACTCCAGTTGGAGCGAGCGGCAACTTCCACACCTTAGAAATCTCTTCAGATGAAACTTTGATATCATAATTTTTGTGGACTGTAGTAACCATTGTTTTATTGCCCCTCTCTTCATCAAACTCTAAAGTTTTATAAAATTCTACTACTATACATGAAAAAATAAGATCAGAAGCATGGGCAAAGATTGCCTCAAGCCGCCTCTTCCTAAATATTGTTGCACAATATTCAACAGCAGGTTCAACGAATGCATTATAAAAGAAAGAACATTCATACTTGAATTTTGAAGAGTAATCAAGGAGAGTCTCATCAGAAGAATACGAGATTACCCCCATTCAATATGTATTAGTGATGCTAGGATTGTCTAGGATGTGAAAAACTACAGCCAAAGATGTATATTTATAAGAAGAATTGATGTGTTCCTATGGCTAAGAATTAATCATAAAGGTAAGTTTATACTTCATTATAAAGAAATTCTATATTATGGAATAAATATATAGTCATATATAGGAAAATATCTGCCTTTTTTAGACCTGAAATATTATAATTTTTGGAACTTAGACTAGGATTTTCACTCGATTGGTTCCACAACAGCAGAAATTAATAATTTCCCGAAAATATAAATCTTATAAAAATTAGTAACCTACCGATCGATCGCCACTATGATCGATCGATCGGAGGCTCATATTTTTCTTTTTATTATGAAATTAGCAAATATATAAATAGATATAAATATATAACTTTATTAAAATATTAAATAGAAATATATGAATACTTAAAAATCGCTCCCTCAAACATATTAAAAAGAATGAGTAAATGAAAGGTAAAAAGTAAATAAATTATAAAAAATAACAATAATTATATTATTTTTCTTATAAAAATATAAGAATTAGTAATGCTATATATTATTATATATATATATATATATTTGTCTATTATTATTATTATTTTCTTCTATATATGTATAGGAATAAATATATAAAATGAAGAAAAAAGTTTCAAAAATCTTTCTTTTATAAAATATATTATTTTTAAATACAAAATAACACCGAAATGTAATTAATTTTTGGTAAAAAAAAAAGGCAAGGCACGAGTGAATATAGAAATGCCTATGATAATCACTCACACTCGTGTTTTCCGCTCCTAAATACTGAGCTCCCGGCACATCATTTTGAGGATGTCTAGGTTGCACGTCTCTCAGTGTGCACACCAACTTTATATGTATAGCCATCCTCTCCATGACTGTGGCTGGATATGCTTTATGCCCTAGGAGTAATGATTGTATCTACTAGGGTTGGTGCTTGATCTACAGCTGCGGGAGATGGTGGCTGAGCAGCAGCGGCTGCAGCGGCCTGGGCAGCAATACACGTCTCTCGTTCCAGAAGAAGATGACGGTAAGAAAGCTTCCATGCTAACCGCGCAAAAGCCTCTCCCTTAGCTAGGCCAACATCCTTAGGTAAAGCTCGGATACCCTCCTAAAAGATGAGGCGCATAGCTAGGTCGGGGAACATGACATTGAATTGGAATGTGTCTACCTCATTGGGGCTCATCATCTGCCCCATCGCCCAGTACATCAGATCAAAAATAATATGAGTTATGGATATCCAATACATCTTGTGAAAAGCATAGAGGGTGGTTTGCAGCCTCCCACGCCTATCATTCTTGTGCTCCCGTGGGTGCACCTGTGCCTTTAACACCTCATCAATGAGCCACATTTATTGCTCATAATATACCTTGGTGGTACAAGTATGGGAAACATCCTCTTACCGCCTACCACAGAGTGCCTCCACCACTACATTCGTGGCCGGAGTATCCGTAGAGGGAGCCGATCCTCGTCAATCGTCACCTCCATCTCTGCCCATAACTAGCAGAACAGATCACCGTATATAGTGGGCGTGAGTTTGGATAGCAGAGTCCGTAACCCGCGAGCTGTAAACTTGCCTACAACCCAGATCATAGTGGGTTCTGTTAGGAAGTAATCGAAATTGTAATCGTGCTTGTGGCATAACGGCTTCCTAACAACCCGTGTGATTGTCATGCGAGCCTCCTCTAAAGTATTGGTGTGACTCATCTTGCGGCATGGGCCTGAATTAGTGGCCTGCTTATGGCGTGGGCCCATAGTAGATAAAAAATAACTGAGGACAGAGGATTGGAGAAATATAAAAACGAGTCAAGCGGTCGATCGAAGAAGTGATGGATTGATCACTAGAATACGAGATAGATCGATGAGGTGAATTAAACGAGCGCTAAAATGAGGGAACAATTGGTGGATCGAGCGAACGATCGCTGCTAACGACCGAACGATATACGAACGATCGTTTAGGTGTTCCTTCGAACAAACACTCGATCGAGCGCAAAAAAATTCATAATAAGGCCAAAATGGTAATTGTAACCCGGTAAATATCTAAACCATGATGAACGTCTAGGATTACTTAAAGCTTTAGATTTTTTTGGTAATTTTAAGAATTTAAATATGAAGAAAATAAATTTTACATCTATCCCGATTGATCGAATTGCCTTACTGATCGATCTGAAATTGTAAAATATTTTTAATTTTATAATTTTTTTAATAGAGAAAAATGGACAGGAGGAGATATTATTCTAAAATATGTAAATACTATATGTATAGACAATTGTTTTTATGGAATATTATTTTTGTAATTATAAATATTATAAAGGAAAATGAAAATAATGCTTATAAGAAATGTAGTAATAAAACTCCTAATTGCTACACTCGGCTGAAATATTAGGTATTTTTCATATCGAGACCATTATTTAATGTTGATGGTACGACATCGTGTTTAACCAGGGTTATCCGTGAAATCTATCAAATTGATAGATTTGTTTCCTCGTGTATTATTTTCCTTTACTCGATTTTATGTTTTCCTAATCAATCATAACTGAAATTCCGACCATCGCCCCATTTCATTGTAATTCAAGGTATCGAAAAATTTCCAATGATCATAATCTTTGATAGCGAAAAATTACTGCTCCGATTGGAATTTCGAACTTTTATCCTACCTGACCTTTTATCACCACTTATACTAAGAATGGGAATGGAATTTTCCATTTTGGTCGAAAGAAAGTGTCACACCCCGTGTCATTTTCCCTTTTTCCTAAAATTATTTCCGATTTAATTCTGGTTGCGACCTCACTTGTTCATGACTTCTTGTTTATTCTTGGTGTTTCGTACGCGTAAATTTTTCATGTTTAAGTTTAAAGTCGAATGGCTCCTTGACGATTTCGTGGACTTTCTTATTGTCAAATACGCAGTTTCGCTTCGACATTTAGCGTTTAGTAATTCGACTGGGTGGCAACAAGTTTAATTGTCCCACGTTTAAGGTTCTAATTCGAGTTTCGGTAGAATCGGACTTGTTTGATGTTATAATGATTGAGTTTTATATCCCGGATTATTTATTTCAGGCTATATTATTTATTGGGCGTCCCTTTGATATCCATGTTCGCGTGATTTTATTTAGGGTTACCCAGTATTTTTTCGGATTTATTGTATATATATATATATTTAAATTTGAATTATTTATATATATGTGGGTGTTAATATATATTTATGAAATTATTTAAATATATATATATATCGCTGATATGTAGGGGAGATGAAGCTGAACACCGAACCATCTAGATCTCATTCTCCACATGAAGAACCAACTACTTCGCCTTATCCTTCAAGCTGTAATTTTCTTCTCCTTCTTCCTCATCATCGATTAATTTGAGAGAGAGCCGCTGAAGTAAGAGAGACCTAGCAAAACATGGAAGTCGTGTAAGGGGTGATGTGACCTAGTGTTCAGTCACCGGAAAATGGAACGATGATGGCGACGGTAACTGGAGGTGGCACGCAACTTGCACAAGCGGTAGCGGGCAGAGCCGCGGTCAAGCAACCACGAAGTGGTGGTGCAGAGGCCAAAATCGGCCAGAGTGTTTGACACCAATTTAGTGGCTTCCTGAGCTCCATTTGGGCTGATTTTCCGAGGGTAGTTGCGTCTCGGTGCCAAGTACGACATACTAAAATTTCAAAAAAAATTCTTGAATGGTTTATCGGGAAATCGCGATTATAGGTACAAATTTTCGATTCATATTTCATAAATTTGTTAGATTCCGTTTAGTAATTTCTAATGGGCATCGACTATATTGTATAGTATCCCAAACAGAGTACCAATAATCCAATCATCTACCCAACCAAAAATAAGGGTAATACTATAATTTCTATAACTTTAAATACCACTCCTTAATAAATATCCTCCAAACAAAATAAAAATAAATAAAAAAAAACAAATAAATAACACATAAACAAACAAACTGCAACCACAAGGCATAAAACAAAACAAATAAAGTGAAACCAAAATTCAAATCACAAATCAATAGGCAAAGCAAATAAAATAATACAATAACCAAACCACAAGTCCATCGGCAACTAACCCATGCCGAACCATAACTGCGTACCCGAACTCCATGTCATGGTACAGATGAGACTGCGTTAATTGTCAGCCCATCGTGGTTCCTCCATTCCGTAATAAATAATAATATTACCAACTAAACATAAACGCAATACTTATCGTGTACGAAAGAACTCATCAATTCCCTTACATTATACACGAAGTCATTATTTTAAAACCAAATTATTTCATTACTGGAAACAATTTAATAGACTTCATCCATCAAAAATCATAAGAGCGACACATGTATATACGAACATATATTTATATATATATATACAAATAAATTACGGCACATGTTGCTGCTGATTATCACCATTGTTATCATTATAAAATTTCATTCCTACTAGTATTGCTTATTTATTTATTTTACTTCAATTACCATCTTTAACCAAAACACAGGATACATATATATATATATATATATATATATAATTACAGATTCACATATGCATTCATATGTGCATACATGTAAAAACAAAACTAGGCAAGACCATGCTAGTATGTTACCCCACGTCACACCTTTTTTACTTTGGAAATCTATAAAAGACAACCCAATTCTTTTACAATTACAATTTTTGGCATGAGAGGTCATGACGTGTACCGTATACATGTAAACCATGCAAAAGAAAAAAAATTAGATTTAGGAGCACAACACAATCAAACGAATCAGTAGGGGTGATACCCTACACGCGTTCAAGTTCATTAATCATAAAACCTGATATTCATGTCGTTGGCTTTGAAATTTACTTTCGGCAAACAATTCCAAAATTGATGATAACAAACCATTGAAGAGTGTTTGATACTAATGAATTATCGAGTTTATATTTTCAGCAAAAGACAGGTGAACGACTCAGAAATCAAACTCGAAAAGGAAACTACTCGAAAAACAAGCTCGGAAAGAAAGCTTGATTTAAAGCGAAAAGCTGTGAAAGAAATTGAAGCGAAAAAGGAAAATCAATTAATTCAACGGCAAAAGCGAAAGTCGAAGACTCAAGACTCGGGGTAGATAGGTCGGGGAGCGATCATTGTAACAAGGTAATTTTATGTGTCGATTTTATCGTATAAGCTCAAGTATAAAATGAACCGAACTCAAATGAAATGAAAAACACTTTACCAAACTTAAACGGAAAAAAAAATATTTTTATTAAATGTTTTTCTTGTTATAGTCGACTAGAATCACCCTGTTTATTTTCTAGTAGTCGACTATTTCAATCAGTAGCTATTGGTTTTTCATCCACATAAAAAGAGTCGACTGAAACAAGCTTGAGTCGACTAGACTACTCATTCTAGTCGACTAGAACTCATTCTAGTCGACTAGATGGTCCAAAGTAGTCGACTAGAACTCAATCTAGTCGACTAGATGGTCCATTGTAGTCTACTACAATAGAGAAGTAGTCGACTAGAAGTTGCTTAAAATCTGCAGATTTTCAGAAAACAATTCCCATGTTTTGTGGATTGTGTTTAATGGTGTTCAAACGGCTCTTGTCTTTCAAATACTATAATCACTCTTCAAAACCCTAATGCAATGCTATATATAGAATGAGATGTGTATATTGAAGATTAAGAGATTGAAATACAAAAGAGAAAGAAAGCTATCAAAAAGTCTGCAGAAATTTTCTCTACAAAAGCCATTGAAACCAAGCTTTGAAAATCTGATTTTCTCCAAGTTTCTTTGAAAATCAAAACCTCTAGAATCTCTTCTTATTCTCCAAATATCATTCATTGATTATATCCTTTGAGAATACATTTCTAGAGCTATTGTAAAATCACCAAAAACACTTGAGCTTATATTGATTTATCTTCCATAAAAACCTTTGGGTTTTGAGTGTTTTTGTTCTTGAGTGATTTTATTGATTACATACGAATTTGTAATCTCGGACAAGTGAAGTCCACCGATTGTTCAAGAGAGGGTTGTTCTCTTGATTGAGAGACAAGCTCGAGAGGCTTGTGTTGTAAAGGTTTGTCATTCCTCCTGTGAAGGAAGGGCCATAGTGAAAGGATCGGGAAAAGTCTCAAGAAGGGGTTCTTGAGTCGAGGAGTAGGAGTTACCGAACCTCGAAAAAATCACGGTGTCAATCTCTCTATCTCTTTCTCTTTACTTGAGTATTTTGCATGCTATAATTGCTTGAATATCTTGTATGCTAATTTGTCTTGAAATTAATTATTATAAAAGTTTAAATTGAATCATCCACTTGCTTATTGAGAAATTGATTTTTGATTATAGTGTGTTCCATTTTCGAAAAGAGTTAGACTTATTTTTGAACACCCTATTCACCCCCCCATCTAGGGTTAATTAGTGACTAACAATTGGTATCAGAGCCTAATCTCTATTTATTTTAGACTTAACCGTCTTAGAGAACGATCATGTCATCAAATTTAGTCACTCATGTTGAAGGACAATTGAATAATAGGCCCCCATGGTTTGATGGATCAAATTATAGCTATTGGAAAACTAGAATGATAGATTTTCTTCAAGCTATCGATTACCAAATTTGGCTAGTAGTTCTTGAAGGACCATTTGTATTGACCAAAATTGTTGATGGAAAAACCGTCCCCAAATTACCCAATGAATGGGATAATGATGACCGTAAACTCATGTCATACAATGCTAATGCCAAAGTAAATTTAAATTGCGCTTTAAGTCCAAATGAATTTAATCGTGTATCTACTTGTTCAACGGCAAAAGAAATGTGGGATAAACTTGAAGTAACCTATGAAGGTACATCTCAAGTACGAGAATCTAAAATTGACATACTCATGCATGAATATGAATTATTTGCTATGAAAGATGATGAAAATGTGAATTCTATGATGTCTCGCTTTACAAATATTTTGAATGGACTAAAGCATCTTGGTAGAATTGTTCCTAGATCCGATGCGTCACGAAAAGTGCTTAGAAGTCTCCCGGCAAAGTGGGATGCAAAAGTAACGGCTATCAAAGAAGCTCATGACCTCAACACCATGAGTCTCGATGAAATCTTCGGCTCTCTACTCACTTGGGAAATAACATTAAAAGCTCGTGAAGACGACATCAAGCCGAGAAAGGGGATAGCTTTGCAAGTCTTCACCAAAAATGAAAATAATGAGCCGAGTGAAGAAGAAGAGGATGAGGACATTGCCTTGTTCACCCAAAAATTCAAGAGACATCTTCAAAGAAAGAAAGCAAATGGTGGAAGATTCGTGAAAAGAATTGAACCAAGAGGCGAGCCTAGCAAAAGAGAACCCCTAACGTGTTTTAATTGCGGAAAGCCGGGACACTACAAAAGTGATTGCTTCAAGCTCAAAAAGGAAAACGAGAAAAGATCTAGCAAGATGGCAATGAATGTCACATAGGAGGACTATGACTCATGCGACTCGGATGAGGAGAAAAGTAGTGAGGAAATGGCAAACATTTGTCTCATGGCAAATGAAGAAGAGGTACATTTAAATTTAAATGATTTGGATAAACTATCATATGATGAACTTCTTCTTGATTACAATGAATTGCAAGATGTGTTTGAAGAATTACATGATGAATTCGAAAAATTAGCTAGAAAATATATCCTTCTTAAGAAAGCTAAATCTTCATGTAGTCTCACTAGTTCAAGCTTAGAAGTTTCTTGCAATGACAAAAGCATTGAGCTAGAAAAGGAAAATATTCGTTTGAAAAATACTATTGATGATCAAATAAATGTTTTAGCAAAATTTACAAAAGGAAAAGAGAACCTTAGTATCATGTTAGGAAGACAAAAAGGATCATTTGATAAATGCGGTCTAGGGTATGATGCTTTTGACAAAAATGCTCTCATTTTGAAAAAGAGAAAATCACTTAGCTCTACATTTACTAGAAAATCATCTCATGCTTCTTCAAATGATTATAAACATGTTACTTGCTACTATTGCAATAGAAAAGGACACAAAGCAAATGTATGCTTTCATAGAAAGAAGAAAATTATGTCAAAAATGGTTTGGGTTCCGAAAGGATCTATTGCATGCTCTCATAGAAAAGAAAATGTTGTAACAAAACAAATTTGGGTTCCAAAAGGAACTATTGCGTATCTATCTAATCAAAATGGACCCAAAACAGATTGGGTACCAATAAAAGTTACTTGAACTTGTTTTGTAGGTATGCTTGAAGTCCGCATCAAAAGAAAAATGGTTTCTCGATAGCGGATGCTCAAGGCATATGACGGGAGATAAATCAAAGTTTATTTCACTAAAAACATATGAAGGAGGAAACGTAACTTTTGGAGACAACTCTAAAGGCAAAATTATAGGAATTGGCTCAATCGGTATTTCCTCTTCTCTCTCTATAGATGATGTGCTTTTAGTTGATGGGTTGAAGCATAATTTGTTTAGTATTAGTCAATTATGTGACAAGGGCTATGATGTTATATTTAGGACAAGTGCATGCATAATCAAGAAAGATGGGAAGCAAATGTTCAATGCCAAAAGAAATGGAAACTTGTATACTTTGTTGCTATGTGAATTGCATGACCAAGATGTAAAATGTTTTGTCACATCTAGCGAAAATAGTTGGTTATGGCATAGACGTCTAGGACATGCTAGTATGGACCTCATTCATCGTTTATCCAAAAATGATTTAGTCAAAGGCCTCCCAAATACTAAATTTTCGAAAGATAAAATATGTAGCGCATGTCAAGTAGGCAAGCAAGTTAAATCCTCTTTCAAGAGAAAGAAAGATATTACCACTTCTAGACCTCTAGAGTTACTTCACATGGATCTCTTTGGTCCGGAGAGAACGGCTAGCTTAGCCGGGAAACTCTATGTACTTGTTATAGTTGATGACTACTCTAGATATACTTGGGTTCACTTTCTTGCTCATAAAAATGAAACTCACTCCATTCTTGAAAGATTTTATAGAGTCATTCAAAATGAAAAAGATTTGAAAATCAAGAAAATTAGAAGTGATAGAGGTAGGGAGTTTGAAAATCAAGACTTAGAGAAATTATGTGATGACCTCGGTGTTTCTCATGATCTCTCGGCCCCTAGAACCCCTCAACAAAACGGTGTAGTTGAAAGAAAGAATCGATCTCTACAAGAGATGGCTCGAACCATGTTAAATGAGCACAACCTTCCCCGAAGCCTTTGGGCGGAAGCGGTAAACACCGCTTGCCATATAATTAATCGTGTTATTATTCGGATGAAGTTGGGGAAAACGCCCTATGAGTTGTGGAATGGTCGAAAGCCCAATATTGGGTATTTCAAAGTTTTCGGGTGTAAATGTTTTGTGTTAAATGATAAAGATAACCTTGGAAAATTCAACTCCAAATCGGATGAAGCAATTTTCCTAGGATATTCTACAAGAAGTAAAGCATTTCGGGTTTATAACAAAAGGACTCTAACCATGGTTGAGTCTTATCATGTTGTCTTTGATGAATCACCCTCACCACCATCACCTAGAATTGACCTAGAAGAAGATGAGGTTGTTGGGATTGAGGATAATCTAAATACTTTCAATATCTCCAACTCATCATGTAGCCAAAAGGAAATGAGGGAAGTTGAGCATCAATCCAATTATGACTTGACCAACTCAATGCCTAAAGCATGGAGGATTGTTCACAATCATCCTCTTGATCAAGTCATAGGTAATCCTTCAAAAGGGGTTAGTACTAGATCTCAACTTAAAGATTTTTGCAACCATATGGCCTTTGTATCGCAATTCAAACCCAAGAACTTCCACGAAGATCAATGTGATGATTCTTGGATCGTAGCAATGCAAGAGGAACTAAATCAATTTGAACGCAATCAAGTTTGGCGTTTAGTTCCTAGACCCGAAAATAAAACTATAATTGGCACAAAATGGGTTTTTCGATACAAAAAGGATGAGAATGGAGTAATTATTCGAAATAAAGCAAGATTGGTAGCTCAAGGATATAATCAAGAGGAAGGCATCGACTATGATGAGACCTTTGCACCGGTAGCTAGATTAGAAGCAATTAGAATGCTTCTTGCATTTGCATCATATAGAAATTTCACTCTTTATCAAATGGATGTCAAAAGTGCTTTCTTAAATGGTGTCATAGAAGAAGAAGTTTTTGTGAAGCAACCACCCGGTTTTGAAAATAATCTTTTTCCAAATCATGTTTTCAAATTGGCTAAAGCTCTATATGGTTTAAAGCAAGCTCCTCGAGCTTGGTATGAGAGACTTAGCGGGTTTTTAACTCAAAATGGTTTTACAAGAGGGAAGATTGATAACACACTTTTTACAAAAACCATTAAGAATAATTTGTTGATTGTCCAAATTTATGTTGACGACATTATTTTCGGCTCAACAAATAATTCTTTATGTAGGGAATTTGCCACAAGTATGCAAAACGAATTTGAAATGAGCATGATGGGTGAGTTGACTTTCTTCTTAGGGTTGCAAATCAAGCAAAGCTCGGATGGCTTATTCATTAGCCAATCCAAGTACACTAAAGATTTGCTAAAGCGATTTGGTATGGAGGCTACCAAACATGCCATAACTTCTATGAGTTCCTCTATTAAGATTGATAAAGATGAAAATGGTAAATGTGTTGATATTACTAATTATAGAGGCATGATCGGTAGTTTGCTTTATTTAACCGCTAGTAGACCGGATATAATGTTTAGTGTATGCTTATGTGCCCGGTTTCAATCATGTCCTAAGGAATCTCACTTGCTTGCGGTCAAACGCATTTTTCACTACCTAAGTGGTACAATATACTTAGGGCTTTGGTATCCACGTGGAACTTTAATTGATCTTATTAGTTATTCGGATGCCGATTTTGCGGGATGTAGAATTGATCGTAAAAGCACAAGCGGTACTTGTCATTTTCTAGGACACTCACTAGTATCTTGGTCAAGTAAAAAGCAAAATTCCATTGCATTATCTACGGCCGAAGCTGAATATGTGGTAGCCGGTAGTAGTTGCGCTCAAACTCTTTATATTAAGCAACAACTACTTGATTTCGGTCTTACTTTCTCTCACGTGCCTATTAAATGCGATAATACGAGTGCGATTTGTATTTCAAAGAATCCTATTCATCACTCACGCACCAAGCATATAGAGATTAGGCATCATATTTTTTACGTGATCATGTTGCTAAGGGTGACGTTGAATTGATCTTTATCGACACTAAAAATCAATTGGCGGATATTTTTACAAAACCACTTGCGGACGAATCATTTTCTAAAATTCGTCGTGAAATCGGAATGGCCATGGATTTTGATGTTTTATCTTAATTTCTGTCATAATCCTTATTTTTAATATTTTTGCTATTTTTATGTATCTATTTCCTTATTTTTATCTATTTTTATCATTTTTTTTTCTTTTTTTTCTCTTCTAGTCGACTCATCCTGTGTAGTTCAAACCAATCTAGTCGACTACTTTGGTCAGTAGCTACACCATTTCATGGTCTTCACCTTCTAGTCGACTCATTGCCATTCTAGTCGACTCATCTTCCATTCTAGTCGACTCAAACATTGTTGTAGTCGACTACTTTGCCTTCCTAGTCGACTCAAACCTAAATCTAACCGACTCACCTAGACCTAGTCGACTCAACCCACTATAAAACCTAACCCTCATCTCATCTTCTCCATCCGCCTCCTTCAAACCCTCACCCACCTTCAAACCCTCTCCTCTCAATCCCTCTCCTACTACCACTTATACATTCAAATCTTCACCTATCCCTCAGTAATTTCACATTTCCATCATCTTCCACCCATTTCCCTCATCCAAATTTCATCATTCTCACTCTCTCACACATCTATATATATACACCATTATATATCTATATATCCCAATATATTTGTGCATCATCTTCTACAATGCCACCGAAGACTCGAGGTCTATTTTGGAAACGTTCACGCATTGATGGAGGCCAAAGCTCCACCAATCCACGCATTCCTACGGCCGTTGACGAAGAAGAGTCGAATGAACCTCTTCTTCTTGAGGTACTTCTTCTTGATGATGATGATAGAAATAAATTCATCACTATATTTGATCATCGTGCTCCTACACCTTGCCGTATTGTCACACAAGACTTATGCACTGAAATTAGGGCTCAAACTTTCGAGTTGTTCCAAGCAATTGGTTGGGATTTTTTCGTTTCTCTTGATATTCCGGTACTTCCGCGAATTGTCAAAACCTTCTACGCTTCTCTTAAAAATCACAAGGAGAAATTACTCTTTCATCTTCATTTTAATTTATGTGGTGAAGAGGAGACCGTTGATGACAGTGAAATCAAGCGCATTTTCTTGCTTCCGAATGACGGTATCCGCCACTTCTCCAAGGATTGGTATAAGGCTGATGGTTTCGATTGTATTGAGGCTGTTCGGGCAATATGTGTCGACAAGGAAATTTCGCAAAACGCCGGTATTACCTCTTCTATGCTACTACCCGAGGCTAGATTAATTCATAATGTTATTACTTACTCTATTCTGCCTAAAACTGGTAGTCGTAGCAGTGTTTCTCGTATGGAGGCTTTTTTGGTTTATTGCGTTTTGACAGGAACCCACGTTGATTTAGCTTATATTTTTCATTCCGTCATCCTCACATGTCAGCGCAAGCCATCTGGCCCGCTTTTCTTTCCTGCACATATTACATATCTACTGCAGCGGAAAGGTTTTAATTTTCCGAATGAAGTGTCCGAGCATCACCCTATTTTTCTTGATGTCACTCATGTCAAACATATGCATATTTCTTCTGATGCGGAAGCAAATTTCATTTCTGAAATTGCACCTGCTCCTCGTTCGCGTACTGCTCCTAACGGTTCTGCATCGCGCCAGGAAGCCTCTTCCTCGGTCCCTCCGTTGGACGGTGCTTCGGCTTCTCAAGCTGCCCTTCTCAACCAACTTCTTGGGGTTGTTCAAAGCAATACGGAGCTCCTTAGGCAGCAGGAACAAATGCTTCAGCGCCTTGATATGACCGTGAACCAGAATACGGAAGCCATTCGATTGATCAATGAGCGCCTTTTTCTTCATGATGAGGAAATGTCTAACCGTATTACAAATTTGGCGGGGTCACTTGATGACCTCACTCTTGCAGACAGGAACCCTCGCTCACGCACCCCTCGACGCTAACAAAAAGGGGGAGAAATTATGCTATTGTACTGTCATGCATTTCATTATCCGACATTAGCAATTTCTGTTTTTGTGTGGCTTGTTATGGTTATTTGCGAACTTGTTTGTTTTCCTTTCCATGTTTTTCATTAGTATAAGCAGCTTGTATTAAACTGAAACATCTATGATAGGCTGTTTATTTTTGCTATCTCAAATGTGCGCCTATTTTCATATATTGTATCAAAGTGCCTATTAAACTGCAAATTTCATTTACCAAGGGGGAGCATTTGATCAAAATATTATGCACATGTTGAGGGGGAGCATCAATTGATGTTTCGCCAAATGCCAAGCAAACACAAAATGTTTTGTCATCATCAAGGGGGAGCTTGTTGGCTTTGAAATTTACTTTCGGCAAACAATTCCAAAATTGATGATAACAAACCATTGAAGAGTGTTTGATACTAATGAATTATCGAGTTTATATTTTCAGCAAAAGACAGGTGAACGACTCATAAATCAAACTCGAAAAGGAAACTACTCGAAAAACAAGCTCGGAAAGAAAGCTTGATTTAAAGCGAAAAGCTGTGAAAGAAATTGAAGCGAAAAAGGAAAATCAATTAATTCAACGGTAAAAGCGAAAGTCGAAGACTCAAGACTCGGGGTAGATAAGTCGGGGAGCGATCATTGTAACAAGGTAATTTTATGTGTCGATTTTATCGTATAAGGTCAAGTATAAAATGAATCGAACTCAAATGAAATGAAAAACACTTTACCAAACTTAAACGGAAAGAAAAATATTTTTATTAAATGTTTTTCTTGTTATAGTCGACTAGAATCATCCTGTTTATTTTCTAGTAGTCGACTATTTCAATCAGTAGCTATTGGTTTTTCATCCACATAAAAAGAGTCGACTGAAACAAGCTTGAGTCGACTAGACTACTCATTGTAGTCGACTAGAACTCATTCTAGTCGACTAGATGGTCCAAAGTAGTCGACTAGAACTCAATCTAGTCGACTAGATGGTCCATTGTAGTCGACTACAATAGAGAAGTAGTCGACTAGAAGTTGCTTAAAATCTGCAGATTTTCAGAAAACAATTCCCATGTTTTGTGGATTGTGTTTAATGGTGTTCAAACGACTCTTGTCTTTCAAATACTATAATCACTCTTCAAAACCCTAATGCAATGCTATATATACAATGAGATATGTATATTGAAGATTAAGAAATTGAAATACAAAAGAGAAAGAAAGCTATCAAAAATTCTGCAAAAAATTCTCTACAAAAGCCATTGAAACCAAGCTTTGAAAATCTGATTTTCTCCAAGTTTCTTTGAAAATCAAAACCTCTAGAATCTCTTCTTATTCTCCAAATATCATTCATTGATTATATCCTTTGAGAATACATTTCTAGAGCTATTGTAAAATCACCAAAAACACTTGAGCTTATATTGATTTATCTTCCATAAAAACCTTTGGGTTTTGAGTGTTTTTGTTCTTGAGTGATTTTATTGATTACATACGAATTTGTAATCTCGGACAAGTGAAGTCCACCGATTGTTCAAGAGAGGGTTGTTCTCTTGATTGAGAGACAAGCTCGAGAGGCTTGTGTTGTAAAGGTTTGCCATTCCACCTGTGAATGAAGGGCCATAGTGAAAGGATCGGGAAAAGTCTCAAGAAGGGGTTCTTGAGCCGAGGAGTAGGAGTTACCGAACCTCGAAAAAATCACGGTGTCAATCTCTCTATCTCTTTCTCTTTACTTGAGTATTTTGCATGCTATAATTGCTTGAATATCTTGTATGCTAATTTGTCTTGAAATTAATTATTATAAAAGTTTAAATTGAATCATCCACTTGCTTATTGAGAAATTGATTTTTGATTATAGTATGTTCCATTTTCGAAAAGAGTTAGACTTATTTTTGAACACCCTATTCACCCCCCCTCCCCTATAGGGTTAATTAGTGACTAACACATGTATGTAAAGCGGTGCACAGATAAAGCATACATATTAACACAAATCAGCTGTCGATATATACTAACAAAGATATACATACATATTTATATATACCGATTCTTGAGAAACCCCTTCCAGAATATATATATAAATACACGAATTTAAGAAATACTAAATATTAAGATGATATAATTACAGGTTCAAAGGGGAAGAGAAGAACATTCTACTTGCCTGATTTAAGAACCAAATCACACGCAACTGTAGATCGATCGTTGTTTTCCCTCCTCTTTCATGCATCTCTCTCTACTCTCCCTCTATAGAATCGGCTGATCGAAAACGTAGGACTATCTTATGATTTTATTTTGGTTATATCAATATATATAAAAATATATATATATTTAATCCTTCCGATGGGCCTAAAAATATATTATAGCCCATTAGCTAATAAGCCCAACTAATAAACTTATAGTTAATTAATTAATTAAAATAAATATATCCAATATAAATAAATAAAAAGTACGGGGTATTACAACTCTATACTTATATGTGATATTATCATTTGAGCATGCTAGTTATATGATATGATTTAGAATTATTTTTAGGATTTAAAGGTCACACCAGTATGTATATATATATATGGTTGTATGAGAATATATATGTATGTATGTATTTGAGTTATGTTCTGCCATTGATAGTAGTTTGGGCTAGTTTCATCTAGGTGATTGGAATTAGTAGCGCTAGACGTAGTTTAGTGTATACGTGTAAGCGCAGTTGTGTACGTTTACAGTTTCATTGATTAGTGGATCCGCTTATGAATTTATGTGATTTATGTGACGTGAAATCCGTGAACTTAGAACGTTATTCTAGTTCCCCATATATTTGTGGATTATTGTTTGATTAATTTAAAACAATGTAAAAAGATATGTGATTATATGCTTGTGGATTATTGCTTTAATTGAATTGAAAGCATGTTAACATAAATGAAATTGATAGTCATGTGGATTATTCCTTATATGTGAGTAATTATGAGTATGTTAATGATTTGAGCAAAATATATTGCATAACGAGATAAAACATGTATTATGATGAGATGTGACTAAATTGAGAATTTTGCATATTGAGTACACCTTGTTGGGTGAGTACATTGGTGTTGGTTTATGTCGGTCACGTAACCATGTGTGAGTTGACTTGTGTCGGATAGTCGCATGTTTTCATAAATATGATAAGATACATATATGTGATGTTGGATTGTCGTAACAAATGGCCAGGTGGTGCTTCTCGCACAAATGAAACTAGTCTTCCGAGAAAGAGAGATGATAGGGGAAGGACTTGTTCTAAATCCTATTTCACGACCGCGTCATGTTGACAATCTTCCTTGTTAAAAGTGAAAGTGTCAAAAATCAATTGGGAATAATTGGTACGATAAATCTACCTTCCTTCATGAGCTTGTATCCAAAAAAGTAATTGGTTAGAGAATACCCTTAGAGTTAGGGTGTGTTGTCGTATGTGTACCATGAGGTGGTGTGAGTCACATTGCATTCATGTTACCATTGTGTGATTCCATTTTACATGTAGATCATGATTATGAATATTGTAAAATATATTCATATTTTAATATAATGTTCAACTAAAAGTGGATAACATGAAAAATATGAATTACATGCAGTAATTGTTAAAGTATAATGAAATGTAAATTCGTATACTTGTGGTTATGTACATTTATGCCCTTTAAGGGTTTAGTATGTTCGGTTAGCGACCTCTTTGGATAGTTGGGGTTAGTGATAGCCTTTAGAGTCAATGGTGAGTCAAGCCTTAGAGAAGGCGAGTGATGATATGGTGAACTTAGTTGATTGTGTAGGATAGGCCTTTAGGTGCCTTTCACATTTTGAGGAATGCATTATCAACCGTACTTTTAAGATTTTGGTTGAGTCAAACTAGGTGACAATTGAAGTTAGTTGTTTCGTGGCAACGTCCAATTATGACCCCTAGCGTCCTTAGTGATTGTGTTATTCCTTGGCGTTGTAGTCACTTTTATCAGGCTATCATTCGAAAACGACATTTTTCAAGATTTATAGTCAAACTCTTTATTATTTAAAGAAAAAACCCATTTCCGTCTACCCCCGTAGCCACGAGAATTTTTTGTACTTTAAAAACTGATCTTCTTTAAAAAGATTTTTAACTTCTAAAAGTCGATGATGGCAACTAACAGAGACCGGGGGCAAGAAGGTCATTTTCTATGTGTGTATTCTTAAAAGAAAATCAATTTTTTAACATTTCTCGAGATTTCGAGGCTTCTTTCTCAAGATCTCGATCTATAGTGTTTTGAAAGGTATCTTCTTGTTTCACCTTTACTTTCGATGAATTCTAAGCCTCGGGTATGAGGCTTGTGTTGTTTAGTCCACACACATAGTGTTTCCTTTTCCTTCTTCTTGTCGCTTGATATCACCATCTAGGTGATTTAGATTTTTACAAATTTTTGGGGCATGGATGCCGAATGGATTGGTTCGAGTTTTAAAAACCTTTTTCTTTAAACTATGAATCTTTAGGATTCATCTTTTTATGACTTTCACTCTCGGCCATTCGTTTTTGGTTTCTTTTGTTCGGGTGTTTTCCCTAATCACTTGTGGGGTGTTCTTAACCTTGGCATTGTTGTCTCGGTTATCCGTTGGTTAGCATTGGGACGTCATTTCCCTTTTTCTGTTTCTTAACCCTTATGTGGTTGTTCGTGAGAATAGATTTCATGTACTCTCTGTGATTTGGTCGGTTAGCTTTCCTTATTCATAGTGAGAGTGTTAGTGATTTATTGATCATATTGGAAATAGTATTATGAGATTCATATGGTGATATGATTGAGGTGATTAAGTCGTTGATGATGATTATGTTAGTACGCAGGGACGTGAGTGTTTTCCCTCATGTGTTCTCGGGGAGTTGGTTATGAGCCTTTCTTGGTATTATTTATGGATTTTTTCTCTTATGGATATTAGAGGTGAGTGTGATTCTCCTTATTTGGATCATCTAGTTAACGTTGTGAGCGCTTGATGATTTGTTAGTTTGGACTTGGGTGTCGTATACTTAATGTACATTTGTGAGAGTAGTGTAGACTACCGGTGTTGGTACTTAGAGTACGAGTCTTGCTTATACCTTTTGAGGCTGATTATGTACTTATATATATATATATATATATATGTACTCATATGTCGAGATATGATTAGTTACCATTAGGGTATGTACATGCGTATATAAAATATACTCGATTGTGTTTTATACATGGGTACATTATATTGATTTATCATTAGCATTGTATTATATGCTTCGTGCCTTATCGTGCATCCCTGATACATGATTGGGTTATTTATGGGGTTGTTTGGGGTCTTGTAGTGGCATGAGTGCCATGTGAGATGACGGACTGACCTAGGGTACATGCATGTACACGGGTTGGTTAGTACTACTGATGACGGTCAGAGGATGGTCAGTTATGATTTTTTTTTCTACGGGGCTTTGATGAGCTCAGCTCAGCATTGTATGCCCTGGTGTACCAAATCAGTTTGTAGGAAATGTTTTGACTACAGGAAGAATGGGGTGTAACGACACCTTTCTTTTAGTTTCCTCGTTACAGGTGTTGGAGTTGTGCTGGGTGATGCGATTAATGTTGCAGTGCGACTGGATTGGGGACGATAGTTATCTATTGTCTTCATCATTTAGTTTTTTTACCCTGGTTGTATGGGATTGTCATGTATTTATTTTGGGAGCCACTTTGTTGGTATACTCCCTATTGGTGTATCTTTTATTTCCTGTATTTATTATTTTGGGATGTCATTGTATCTCTTCGGCACTTTCTGTATTCTTATTCGAGCATTGTGGCTTAATAGGTTTTAGAAAGGGTTGTGTAGAGATAGAGATGGTTTTGTTTCCACTACCTCGACCCTAGTAAGTTTCTGAAAGGTTGGGCTACGTGCCATTGCAATTATCGAACTTGTTATTGGCAGGTTATTCTATATTGTTGTGCTTGTGTATCCGGATGTTCCATTTACAAACGAAACTCTGCAGGATTTTTGTTAGATTCTTCTGTTGAGTTTCTATCACTCTGTATGTATGGAATAAATCAATTTTGTCATTATTCCATACGTTTCATCATCTTCGATGTTCTTAATTGGTCGCTTTTTGTTTGAATCACACCCCAAAATTCTGGGATGTCCGGGTTCGAGAGTCATAGGAATTTAGTGATAAAATTATTACAAGCGATCACGGCTTCCCAGAATGTTTCTATATGATCGTAAATAATATCTGATATAGACACCCAATATCCTTGATCGAAATAGCAGAGCATTTTGATAAGTGAAGACCCTCGGTCATTACCAAACTTAAGCCCTACTTGTCTAGTGATGATGTTATTTATAAACAATAGTTCAGGTCGAATTTGTGCTTTTGTAATCCCTCCCATTAGGATTTTTGTGTCATTATTTCCACAAATAATTTTAGCCATTTCAGGAGTTGTAAGATCGTAGGGCAGAAATTTTGGAAACTTTTCCATTAATTTCGAGGGTAGTTTCCAACCTTTTTTTCTTTATAAGCGGGCGGGATTCGCTCAAATCGTCCTATAATTTCAATCGGTGTTTGTACATCATTCCTTCCCCATTATGAGCCTCTTAATGACGATAATAATATATAGCGTACCAAAATAGTCCACACTATCCTAACTAACCATTTTCTTTCTCTCCAACCTCCTATTCTTTCTAAGTGGGACGGGTTTGACTCTAATCGTCCTATAAGTTGAATCGGTATTTGTACCTCTTTCCTTCACAACTATAACGCTCTTTTGGACAATCATACTATAAAATGTAACTAAATAGTCCACACTCTCCTAACTGGCCATTTCTTTTCTCTTTAACCTTATTTTCATTTTAAGTGGGATGGATGTCACTCGAATCGTCCTATAAGTTGAATCGGTGTTTATAGATAATTCATTCACCATTATAAGGCTCTTTTCGAGAACAATACTATAACACGTACCAAAATAGTCCACACTCTCTTAATTGGCAATTGTTTTCTCTTTAACCTCATTTTCATTCTATATGGGACGGATTTCAGTCGAATTGTCCTATAAGTTGAATCGGTGTTTGTACATTATTCGTTCACGATTATAAGGCTCTTAATGACAACAAAAATATATAGCGTACCAAAATAGTCAACACTCTCCTTACTAACCATTTTCTTTCTGTCCAACCTCTTATTCTTTCTAAGTGGGATGGGTTACACTGGAATCATTGTTTCAGTTAATTCGGTGTTTCTAGATAATTCCTTCAGTATTATAAATGTCTTTTAGAAAACAATACTATAAAGCGTACATAAATAGTCCACACTCTCCTAACTCTCCCTTTTCTTTCAGACCATCCTTTTTTTCTTTCTAAATGGGACGGGTTTCACTTGACTAGTCTTCTAAGTTGAATCGGTGTTTGTAGATAATTCATTCACTATGGAAAGGCTCTTTTAGACAACCATAGTATAAAATGTACCAAAATAGTCCACAGTATCCTAACTGCCCATTTTCTTTCTCTTTAACCTCATTTTCTTTCTAAGTGGGACAGACTTCACTCGAATCGTCCTATAAGTTGAATCGGTGTTTGTAGATAATTCGTTCACCATTATAAGGCTCTTTTCGAAAAAAATACTATAAAGCGTACCAAAATAGTCCACACTCTCCTAACTGACTCCTTTCTTTTTATCCAACCTCTTTTTCTTTGCAAGTGGGATGGATTTCACTCGAATTGTCCTATAAGTTGAATCGGTCTTTCTGCATAATTCCTTCACTATTGAAAGGTTCTTTTAGACAACAATACTATAAAGTGTATCAAAATAGTCCACACTCTCCTATCCAACCTCTTTCTTTCTATCCAACCTCATTTCTTTCTAATTGGGACGAGATTGATTTGAATTGTCCTATTATTTGAATCGGTGTTTATACATCATTCCTTCACCATTCTGAGCCTCTTAATCAAAACAATACAATATAGCGTACCAAAATAGTCCACACTCTCCTAACTGACCCTTTCTTTCTATTCAATCTTCTTTTCTTTCTAAGTGGGGCGGGTTTCACTCTAATCATCCTATAAGTTGAATCGGTGTTTCCACATTATTCCTTCACCATTATAAGGCGTTTTTGGACAACCATACTATAAACCGTACCAAAATAGTCCACACTCTCCAAACTGGCAATTTTTTTTTAACCTCATTTTCATTCTAAGTGGGATGGATTTCAGTTGAATCGTCCTATAAGTTGAATCGATTTTGTACAGAAATTGTTCACCATTATGAGCCTCTTAATGACAACAAAACTATATAGCATACGAAAATAGTCCACCCTCTCTTAACTAACCCTTTTCTTTATGTCAAACCTCTTATTCTTTCTAAGTGGGACGGGTTATACTGAAATCGTCCTTTAAGTTGAATCGGTATTTGTAGATAATTCATTCACCATTATAAAGCTGTTTTGGACAACAATACTATAAACCATACATAAATAGACAAACTCTCCTAAATATCCCTTTTCTTTCAGACCATCTTTCTTTTGTTTCTAGGTGGGAATGGTTTCACTCGAATAGTCCTATAAGTTGAATCGGTGTTAGTACATAATTCCTTCGCCATTATAAGGCCCTTTTGGAAAATCACACTATGCAGCATACCAAAACAGTCCACACTCTTCTAACTGATCATTTTCTTTCATTCCAACCTCCTTTTTATTCTAAGTGAGACAGATTTCACTCGAATCGTGCTATGAGTTGAATCGGTCTTTCTACATAATTCCTTCACGATTGTAACGCTCTTTTGGACAACAATACTATAAAGCATATCAAAATAGTCCAAACTCTCCTAACTGACCCTTTTCTTTCTTTCCAACCTCCTTTTCTTTCTAAGTGCGATGGGATTCACTTGAATCGTCATATAATTTGAATCGGTGTTTGTACATCATTACTTCACCAATCTGAGCCTCTTAATGACAACAATACTATATAGCGTACCAAAATAGTCCACACTCTCCTAACTGACCAATTTTTTTCTGTCCAACCTCCTTTTCTTTCTAAGTGGGATGGGTTTCACTCTAATCGTCCTATAAGTTGAATCGGTGTTTGTACATCTTTCTTTCACCATTATGAGGCACTTTATGACAACCATACTATAAAACGTACCAAAATAGTCCAAACTCTCCTAACTGGCCATTTTCTTTCTCTTTAACCACAATTTCTTTGAAAGTAGAAGGGATTTCACTCGAATCGTCCAATAACTTAAATCGGTGTTTGTACATAATTCGTTCACATCATGAAGCTCTTAATGAAAAAAATACAATATAGCGTACCAAAATAGTCAACACTATCCTAACCAACCTTTTTCTTTCTGTCTAACCTCCTTTTCTTTCTAAGTGGGACAGGTTACACTAGAATCGTCCTTTAAGCTGAATCGGTGTTTGTACATAATTCTTTCACCATTATAACACTCTTTTAGGCAACCATACTACAAAACGTAGCAAAATAGTCCATACTCTCCTACCTCACCCTTTTCTTTCTATCCAACCTACTTTTCTTTCTAATTGGGACAAGATTCACTCGAATCGTCCTATTATTTGAATCGGTGTTTGTACATCATTCCTTCACCATTTTGAGCCTCTTAATGACAAAAATACTATATAGTGTACCAAAATAGTCCACACTCTCCAACTGACCCTTTCTTTCTGTCCAACCTCTTTTTCTTTCTAAGTGGGACGGGTTTCACTCTAATCATTCTATAAGTTGAATCGGTGTTTGTATATCATTCATTCACCATTATGAGGCTCCTTTGGAAAACACTACTATAAAGCGTACCAAAATAGTCCACACGCTCCTAACAAGACATTTGTTATCCCTTTAACCTCATTTTCATTCTAAGTGTGTCATGCCCCAAATTCCTAGGACTCCGAAACCTGAGCCTAAGAGCTAAAGGAGTGAATGCGGGAGTAAAAAGAAATGAGAACAAATGACCTTCGTCATCAAACACTCACAAAAGGGTAAAAATGTCATTTCACCCCTACAACAAATGACCTTCAGCAATCATGCTCTGAAACCATGTTGTCACGCCCCTAGGATTCCCGAAACCCTACCCTAGAGAATAAGTGAATTTCTAAAGGGTGACGTAAGTCAAACAACCACTAGAGTTAACAATAACAAGGAAATACATGGAATGACAATGAAAAATATACTCCTAACCAACTTTTTTCTTTCTATCTAACCTCCTTTTCTTTCTAAGTGGGACAGGATACACTAGAATCATCCTTTAAGCTGAATCGGTGTTAGTACATAATTCTTTCACCATTATAACGCTCTTTTGGGGAACCATACTATAAAACGTAATAAAATAGTCCACACTCTCCTACCTCACCCTTTTCTTTCTATCCAACCTACTTTTCTTTCTAATTGGGACAAGATTCACTCGAATCGTCCTATTATTTTAATCGGTGTTTGTACATCATTCCTTCACCATTATGAGGCTCCTTTGGAAAACACTACTATAAAGCGTACCAAAATAGTCCACATGCTCCTAAAAAGCAATTTGTTTTCCCTTTAACCTCATTTTCATTCTAAGTGTGTCACGCCCCAAATTCCTAGGACTCCGAAACCTGAGCCTAAGAGCTAAAGGAGTGAATGCGGGAGTAAAAAGAAATGAGAACAAATGACTTTCGTCATCAAACACTCACAAAAGGGTAAAAATGTCATTTCACCCCTACGACAAATGACCTTCAACAATCATGCTCTGAAACCATGTTGTCATGCCCCTAAGATTCTCGAAACCCTACTCTAGAGAATCAGTGAATTTCCAAATGGTGACGTAAGCCAAGCAACCACTAGAGTTAACAATAACAAGGAAATACATGGAATAACAATGAAAAATATACTCCATGCCTAATCGGATACTAGAAACTCAATAGTATCCTCAGATACCAAATTGACACGTCCCTAAATCCCTAAGACTCCCGAACTGGGACATCCAAGGAATCCAGGATGTGAGCCTTCATACGAACTACCAACTAAGATATCATTAACCATGAAAACGTATGGAATAATGATAAAAATGGTATATTTCGTACCCAATAGAATGATAGAACAAAGCAGCGGAATCTAACGAAATCCGGCAGAGTTCCGTTTCTAACTGGAACATCCGGACACCCAACCACAACAAAATAACCTGCCAATAACAATTCAATAATATCTTTGGCTCACATGCCCAATATTTATCAATCCTACTAGGGCTGAGGCAGTGGAAAGAAGCACCGCTACCCCTACACAACCCTCTATAATCAACAGAGCCACAAATGCTCGAATAAGAATACAGAAAAACACATGGCAGTACAGAATAGATACAATAACATCCTGAAATAATAAATACAGGAAATAAAACATACACCAATAGGGATATCCCAACAGACTGGCTCCCAAGAGAAATATATGACAATCCCATACAAAATGGGTAAAGAAACTGACATGAGATAACTATCATCCCAACCCAGTCGCGCTGCAACCGTAACCGCATCACCCAGCGCAACGCTAAATACTGTAACAAGGAAAACAAAAGGAAACTATTGCTGCATCGCATGCTGTCCATAACTGTAACATTTCCTGCAACCTGGCGTGGAAATACCAGGGGGCAAATGAAATACCCCTGTGAGCAAATAAGCTCAGTGGGAAAAGATACTCTAACTACCACATCCTCTAATAGTTTAGGTAATGTTAAACCACCCAATGAGATACATAGCCCACAACATAACCCAATCATGAAAACCCAAGGTACGTGCTCACATGCTACCGTAAACGAGTATATATCGGGAATATATATATATGTATATATATATAAGTACACAACAAGAGTCTATATGATACATCTAAGACTCGTACTCCAAGTACCAACACCGGTAGTCTACACTACTCTCACCGACGTACACTAGATACACGACACTCATGTCCCATCTAACAAATCATCAACGCTCACAACACTAACCAGATAATCCACAACAGAGGGGAAAACAAACTCACCTCTAATATCCACAAGGATAAACATCCACCACTAGTACCAAGGAATACTCATAACTCACTCCCCAAGAACACAGGAGGAAAAACACTCACGTCCTTGCGTACTTACACAATCGTCATCTATATATTTATATATGTACAATATATATATATATAAGAGACATCATCTCATTCCTAGAGAAATCTACCTCTTAAGGGCTAGATCACCTCAATCACATCTTTCCATCAGTACCATAACTCACATCATCACATCCTCACATCGACCTCATAATATTATCATCAATAGGGTCAATCAAATCACTAACGCTCTCACTATAGGTGAGGAAAACCAAGAGCACTCGAACTCTACTCATATGAACAACTACATAAAAGTCAAGGAACTAAAACAAGGGAAAAGAAGTCCCAATGCTAAACCAACAGATAACCGAGACAACAACGTCAAGGTTAAAACACCACAAGTGTTTAGGGAAAACACGTGTAACAACTCAAATCACCTAGGTGGTGACGTCAACAACCAAGAAGAAGTGAAATGCAACACTATATGTGTGCACTGAACAACACCAAGCCTCATACCCGAGACTTAAAAATGATCTGAAGCAAAGGTGAACAAGAAAACACCTTTCAACACTCTACAGGGCGAGATCTTGAGAAAGAAGTCTTGAAATCTCCGAATCCCAAAAAGGTAATAAAATATTTATCCTTTAAGAAATTATATAGTAAAAATGACTGTCTTACCCCCGGTCTCCATCAGTCGCCATCATCGGCTTTTAGAAGTTAAAAATCCTTTTAAAGAAGATCCTAAGATCATTTTATATAGTACTAAAAATTTTAGTTGCTATGGGGGTAGGAGAAAACGGGTTTTTCCTTTTAAATACTAAGAGTTTATTTAAAGACATAGAAAACACCGTTTCCGAAAGACAACCAAACAAAAGTGAATACAACTCCATGGATTCCTATAATGTCCAAGAGGACAAGGAAGGAAGAGTACTACATTGGGTTCACGGAACACAAATATCCGTTTACAACTCCACAAATCAAATGATAACACGTGGAAGAGGTTCGGCTACACGCCGTAACCGAAAACTCAAGGAGTGACATGGAAATCAGTGATCACATACTAGTGTACAAAAAGCCCTACAAGGAATGCTTAGGAGAATGAACTAAGCATAAGAAACAACTCTACAGTACCCCAAGAACTCAAATAAAATCACCTCAACTATAACCTCTTCTAACCCAATCAAAATCTCAAATATAGTTGATAACTCATTCCTCAAAAGGAGAAAGGCACCTAAAGGCCTGTACAACAACACCCACTAAGTTCACAATCTCATCACCTACCTTCTCTAAGGCCCCAATTCTCAATTGATACTAAAATCAATCACTGACCTCAAATCTCCAAAGAGGTCACACAACTAACCACAATCACAAAGCCATTAACCGCCTTCTCCAAGGCCTCAACATAAAACCAACTCTATAGTCCAATACTAACATCAACTATCCAAAGAGGTCGCTATGCCAATATACTTAACCTCCCCTAAGGGCACAAAGTATATAACCACAAGTATAAAGATATACGTTTCATTTATACTTTAATAATTTCCTCATTCAATTTATGTTTTTTAACATTATTCATTTCCAGTTGAGCATTTATAAATTATGAATTTAATTCGCAATATTCATACATAACATGCTCCAAAATCCAACAGGCAATAATAACACATAATACCATGCGCCAACATCACATGTAATATAGCATATATACATGTCAAATGAGATCACATAAATGGTATGCAGTGTAATGTGACTCGATACTGCCCGTGATACTCACACAAAAACATACCCTTCCCAAGGGTAACGGATACATACTCTGTCCAATTACTTTTAAGGATACAAGCTCATCAAGTAATGTAGAGTTACCATACCGACTCTTCCCAGATAATTTTTCTCTCTATCACTTCAACAAGGAAGACGGTTGCACGAGAGCCCAACTTGCAACTCCGTGCGCCATGACTACAAAAGTCAAGAAAATGAGCCTCTACCTGGACATTTAACTCACAATTGCCGACTTTTTAGTTCCGTAGGCGTGATACCTCCTGGGCAGTTGTTCTAATGATCCGACACAAAGACACCCACAAGTGACTACACAACTCACATATATCAACATCGTGATTTGACACTACACGACGTTCTCAATATGCATCCCGGGCCTCAACATAAATATGTAATGCATCATATTTATGAAAATATCGACATGTTACCAAATGAATCTCATAATCTCTTTCACATGCTTTTAAAACATTAAGGCAATAAATCACGACAAGCAATTATATCACATAATCATGCTTTTAATTCCCTTAAGCCAAATAGTACACGTATTATAAGGGTAACCTATCATAAGGTCTAAGTTTTCACATCCCTCTCGTTCACATATTCCCTGACACATTGAAAAGGGAACTAATCCACCTATTATCTTTCAATTCACATAGGTATTTATTTAATTTAGCAGGAAAATAATTTCATTAATTTATCAAACAAATTTCTAAGCCCTGCCTCAATTATAATTCAATTATAGATATTTAAATTCATAATTTAATATATCTATATTTAAAATAAATACGGGTTTGCACACCCAAACCACGTCAACGATTCAGAAGTGAGCATAAAATTTCCCACCTAAAGTACGCTTACAGAACCGCCCGAAACAGCCCACCGTGAACAGTACCGGTGCCCGTATATGGAGCCCGCTAATCAAAGTCACACGAACAATATTTCAAATATATCAAAATGTCCGTCTCGACAACCTATACGATATATATGAAGCCCATTAGCAATAGGTTAATCAATTTGGGTAAATCTAAAATAATCTAAATGAAAATTATAAGCTATAAACGCGATTTCCCGACAAACCGTTCAACGGAAAATTACAAAATTTTAGTATGACGTACCTAGCATCGATACGAAGCTACTCTCCGAATATCAGCCCAAACCGTGCTCGGGAAGTCGACCAAAAAAATGGCCGAAGGTTCTGGCCGAACCTGCTGCTGCCACGCCACCTGCGGGACTCAGCTGTGCCCATCCTCTGCCCGAACCAGACCCACCAGCTACAGCCCTTGCCGGTCACGACACCGCCGCTGCTTCAGCCGGTGCCGTGACCTAGTCGTGCGTTCATCTCCAGCCCAACCTCTCTTTCTCTTTCGTCGGCCAGATGATGAGACGATGAAGGTGTAAGGTGTGGTTATTGTCGGTGCAAGGAGAGGAAAAGAAGATGGCGTGATGAAAGTGTTCGGATTTATCTCAATACCGATATATACATATATATATATATATAATTCAATTTTATTTTTTTTGAAGAATTTTACTATTTGATGCTCATCATAAAAAACCGCAAAACCTTATGTAAAATGATTCAGTGAATGGGTCTATTTAATAATATTTAAGTATTGATTTATTTGTTTGAAAATTAAGTATTTAATTTTTTTTGTCCTACTAATGTTTTTTTTTAATTTTTCATTTTTATTTTAAATGTAAACTTCATACGGGTTGAAGCTGTTAAACAACTTCGTGTATTGGTTTCTCAAAAACATGGGCATCAGTCAAAAATTAAATTGAAACTTGCATCTTATAATCATGTTATATACAGAAATTCCACAGCCGCCACTAGGCTTGCAACACTGAATCAACGTATTCAAATTGCAAATCACTATTGTATTATTCATATACAGTATTTGTTATTGTTATTTTTATTTTATTTTTCTCTTAATTTAACTGAAATCATGTGATGAATTTAATTTGAACTTGTTAATGGCGGTTTAGAACTACGATTATGCAGTTTGAATATGTTGATGACAAAGACTGGCCCGTTAATTAAAAAAATGGAACTTTTTAATTAGGGTAAATCTCACTTATACCCTTCTGATTTAACCATATCCCAGTTACACCCCTTCTACTATGGTATATCCCAAATACACCCCCTGTCAGTGACAGCAGTTAGGTCAAATAACGGACTAGGGTGAAAAGTCTATTTTATCCCTCGGTAATTTATTGCCTTTTAACATTTAATTTTTTTTTTAAAATACAGAATGTGGAAGGACAGAAAATGCCCTTAGTCATCCTATTAAGTCCCTAGTACAACACTCCCTTTCATTTACCCAAAAAATCAAACGTAGATCTAGAGATAGAGAGAGAAATGTTTTAGTGAGAGAAAATTAGGGTTCTTTACTATTCTTAGTGAATCGAGAGTGTTTGAAGACCAAATGAAAGGGATAATCAACCCAAACGGTAAAATCCATCGGTGTGAATCATTTTTAATCATTGTGAACTGGTGGGGTGACATTTTTGGGGTGTTTCGACTACGAATCTGATCTACACGAGGTATGTATGAATTGTTCACAAACCCTAGATTTCTTGTATTAGGTTTAAAATATTTGTATTAGGGTGAATAGTTTAAAATTTAGGGCTTTTTTGAATTTTAGAGTGTTATTTATTCAAGAAAACTTAGGCCTTGCTTGGATTGCATCTGAAAAAATGAATTTTTGGTTTTTTGAGATACAAAATATTGAAAGGAGGTAGAAAATTCACTTGGAACTGTTTTTAAAAAATGTTTGTTCTTAGAATTTTTTAAAATTGATCAAACATGGAGAAAACTAACAGTGGGGTGTGAAAGATGGAAAAAAGGTTGTCATTGACGTTTTAATATTAAGAAAATGAAGATATGAATGTTATACCCAATACACTTGATATATGTGCATATATATATATATATATATATATATATATATATATATATATATATATATATATATATATATATATATATATATATATCGTATATATTATTAGAGACTAAAGTAGTTGTCGACCTACAATATGAAGATCTGAATGTTACACCCAATACACTTGATGTGATTTTTTATGAGAAATTCTCGTTCAAAAGGAATCTCTGGTTCTCGTGCCAAAAGAGATTTAAAGTGGCACATGTTTCCACTACCAACAGATAAGAACAATGGACTTCATTTCTTCATTAACTGAATTCAAAAAGAGTTTTCAATTTTATATTGACATTCACAATTTCCAGATTAATAATTCATAAAGAGAAATGAGAACTCTAGCAAAAAATGGGGAAAAAAAAACTCATTAGGAAAAAGTTATACAAAAGCCTTATTTTTATTTTTTTATTTTTTTTTGAATGGTAAGAAACGCACACACCATACACCCACAATGCCTCCTAAGAGGCTCGAAACCCTCACAAAAGCCTTATTTTCTATTTTATAAAATAGTTAATCCGAATAATGAAAAGAAAAATGGTATTATTGTTTACTTGATTGTCCTTCAAAAATAAAAATAAAAATTAATTTTGATATTTAGTTCTTCAAATATTTAAACTAGAGAAGTGCATTTGACACTTGAAAGACCATGGAAAACAATCTAGGATTTGTTTTTGTGCAAATATATTAGTGGTCCAGTTGTATATATTTCATAGGTTCATTTTGGGTAAGTATATCAAACTATATATTAATAGGACGGCTATATATTTCATAGGTTTTTTTAGGTTGAGTAAAATTGATTTTTTAAAACTATTTTTATGGTTCTTTAGCTTGAGTAAAATTGATTTATTTTGTTTTTGTGTAGTACTTCCATCGATGATGAATTATACGTGCTACATATCCATTATTTGGACCAAGTAATTAGACTTGGTAATGTTGACCCTGATAGATACTCTTACATTGAGTTATGCAATGATTGTCATAAATATGTTATAAGCCCAATACATGGGGGAGAGGGAAATATATACCCGTGTTTGACCATTTAGGAGCTAGGGGTAGTGGTATTGGAGGCTCACAACAGCAAAGGAGTACAAAAAACCTTAAGCCATAGTTTTAATAAGATTTTTATGAATTGGTAGTTGTGAACATGTAATTTGGAAAAATTGTGGTATGTTTGTGAGAAGTTGTGGACATGTAATGTGTCTTTTGGTGGTATCTTTGTGGGAAGTTTTGGACATGTAATTTTTCTTTTGGTGGTATGTTTGTGGGAAGTTTTAGACATGTAATTTGTGATTTTGGTGATATAACTCATTTGGTACAGTAGTACAGTGCAATGTAATGAAAGTTGCCAATTTTTGGAGTTAACAAATTGAGTGTCAATATTCATTTCAAGTTGATAGATTGTTATGTAATGTTGTTGTACAGTTCAATTTTCAATTACAAATTGAATGCCAATTTTCATTCTAGATTGGTATGATGCAATGTAATGTAGTAGTGTATTGAAAATGGCCAAAAATTTGTGTTTTTGGCACAGTTGAATTACTCAGAGTTAATAAATTAAGTGACAAATTTCATTCAAAATTAATAACAATTATATTGGGTAAAGAAGAGAGAAGGGGAGAGAAAAATGTTTTTAGAGAGAAATATATCAACACATATTTAAATAGAACCTAAGGGTTTTTTTGTAACTTTACAATCTTAAATAAAGGGTAGCTTGGTAATTTCAATAAGGTAATGGGGTAAAATAATAATAAATGATAACTTGGTCATTTTAATAAGGCAATGTGGTTAAATAATTCATTTTGGGGGCAAAACGGACCATTTAATAGCTTTTTTACTCATGACATCATCACATAACAACTGGAAACTAACGGTTGATTAACGGAGGGGGGCCTTTGATACACGGAACCAAAACTGTGGGGGTGTAACTGGGATATACCATTGTAGAGGGGGTGTAACTGGGATATGGTTAAATTAGAGTGGGTATAAGTGGGATTTACCCTTTTAATTAATATCATATTAAAAAAAAAATTTCTTTTCAAAAAAAAAAAATTATAAAAAATGCAGTTTGAATACGTTGATGACAAATACGATTATGCAATAAGATATTGTCAAGGTTTGGAACTTGATGATAAATACATTGATGACTCTGCCCATTAATATATATATGTATATATTGATTTAATCCATCATTATATGAATTTTTTATTTGGGAAAATGGATCGAATCAACTCGCGGGTCAATTCGGCTCGTCTATGACCCGGTTATAGTGGGTCAAGAACGGGTCACTAATTCATTAATGACCCGCCCGTTAACGACCCAACCCAAACCTACCCAATTATCTATCCTACTTTTAAGAGAACATAAGAGGTTCTCTCTTTTTAACCATCTAAGGAAGTTTGGCATTGTAATAGTCAAAATAATGCATGGCCCAATCAGGATGGGCCACATGACTAATGGGCGGAAGACAGATGGAACGAAGACCGATGGGCCGAATAATAAATTGGCCCATGGAATTCTATAGAAGATGAGTGATGCATAAGTCAGGGAGTTGTCCTGTTTATGGAATAAAGAGTCCAAAAAAGGGTAAAGTTTATCAAATCCCCCGATTTAAGGGATTGATAAGCTTGGGTAAATGGGTTTGACCCATTTACGAGAATTGTGTATAAATACAAGGCTAAAGATTAAATGAAGAGGCCAATTTTTTAACCCAATTATTATTGTGTATTTTTCTGCATCTACACAATTGCGGCATTTATGGGAAACACCATTATTGAAATCTTTTTCAATAAGCTTCCTATTCTCTACGAAGAAGCTAAGATTTATACCATCAATGACGGTGATCACCCGTTCGCATCAAACTGACTTATCTCCAAACGGTGGCCAACAGGCTGATGATCTGATTAGGCGAGCCCTGGAGGAGAGGACCGCCGAATTGGAGAGACATAACGCTGAACTAGTTGCAAAACTGGCTCAACTTCAGAACCTACGAGAGGTCCATAACGAGGAACAATCTAGCCAGTAGAAACGATCCATAGGCCACCAATCAAAAAGAGACAACCGCCAAGTAAAATCCAACAACGATCGGGAGGAACACGCGGAATCATCCCTACAGGTGCTTGGGGGCGCAATCCCGAGGAGATCCTGACCATGAGGAGGTTGGAGGAAATTATGACCACATTCCAAAGGGAGGTGTTGAATGATCTGAAGGTGCAGACCCCTATCGATATGGCCTCCGAAGCATCCATCGACGCCGTGTAGACTCCATTCACCGTGACAATCACCAGTGTGCCCTACCCGGAGAGGTTCAGACTGCCGAGGTTCACCCTGTTCGATGGCACGAAAGATCCAATGGAGCACAACTACTAGGTGCATACAAAGATGAATGTCTACAACGAAAACGAAGCCTTACTCTGTAAAGTCTTCCCCACCAGCCTAACTGAAGCAGCCCTGCTCTAGTTCATAAAACAATCATCCCGATCCATTAAAAGCTGGCTCAGACTCTGTGAATTATTCATTGCCCAGTATTTTGGCAATAAGAGACAAAAAGACTATCTCCAGCATGTTCACGATGATCCAGGAGAAAGTAGAATCCCTGAAGAGCTTTGTCTCGCGATTCAATGTCGAGATCTCCTCAATTGATAATTGTGACCAGCATTCGGCTGTCGAGGCCTTCAGAATAGCCTTGATCCCTGGAACCAAATTCCATCAGTCCTTGGTCAAAAGGCCACCAACAGACATCGGGAAGCTCAATTCCAGGGCACAAGGGCATCTCCGAATAGAAGAGGAGTTGGCCATAAGACAGAGAAGGACAACTTTTGCAAGCATAGAGGTAAGGGCATCCGAACCTTCCAGGTTAAAGGATCGGGCTCTGGATTGGAAACGACCGAGCACTCCTATTGCGCCCTCCCCAGTCCCAGAGAAATGCCATAGGTTTGAAGACAAAGTCACCCCTTTAAAGGTTACCCTGGCCAAACTGTACCAGGAGACTAAGGGTAAAGGAATCTACTGGTCACCACCACCATCAGACAGCCGATGGACCAGAGAGATATGTCGAGGTATTGTGTCTTCCATAGCGAGTACAGACACCACGCCAACGAATGGAGAAGCCTCAGGAGACAGGTGGAAGCCATGATAGCAAAAGGAAAGTTGAGCGAGTATGTTGCTAAGGAAGGAACACGATCAGATCAACCATCTCATGCGCCCGTTAAGGGGGAAATGGGATAGCCCATAAGAGTCATTCACATGGTTCACAGAGGACCAAGTCGATTAGAAGTAGAAGAAGCCCGTAGATCCCAGATGCGTCAAGCCCAGAAGCTGCGAAGGGTTGGGGAAGTCAGCGAGTTCCGAAGCCCGAAGGAGAATGCCTGTATAACTTTCTCCTCTACAGATATACGGGGCATTCAGTCTCCACATGAAGATCCCTTGGTTATCGCTCTCATGGTCTCGAACTGCTTAATCAAGAGAGTGATGGTTGACCCAGGAAGCAGCACCAACATTATCACCAAGTGGGCCTTTGAGAAGTTGGAGATCAACCCCCAGGAGATAGTCCCTTCCAGGAGCCCGATAGCCGGATTTGATGGCAGAAGAGTGGAACCAGTGGGAGAGATTCAGCTACCAGTGACAGCAGTAAGACGCACGCTCAGAGAAACTTTTGTGGTGGTGGATGTCAAACCTTCCTATAATCTCCTCATCAGAAGGGGTTGGATCCATCAGATGCATGGAGTCCCTTTAACCATGCATCAATTCATGCGGTGCATCGACCTGAATAGAGTTGATGTGATAGATCTCAGAGGCGATCAGGTAGCAGCTAAGGAATGTTATGCGGTCACCATGAAAAGACTGAGGAAAAGGGTTGAGCCAGAAAGGGAATCACGATCCAAAGCAGTACCCGATGATTAATAACAATTACAGAAAGAGGGTGCAGGGTCTTCAATAGCAGCTGAACTATTGCTTGAAGTTTAGATCTACCCTGATCACCCTGAAAGGTTGACTTATATCGGTTTTGGCCTCAATGCTCAAGAAAAGGAGGAAATAGAGGTCTTATTACGCTCCAATGCCGACGTATTTTCTTGGGGCCATATGGATATGACTGGCATCGATTCGTCAATAGCACAACATTCCCTGAATGTAGATCCCAACGCAAAGCCTATCAGACAGAAGCAAAGGAGGATGGGGGCTCATTGAAATCAGATCATAGCTGAGGAAGTTGATCGGCTCCTCCAAGCAGGATTCATTAAGGAGGTGCAGTATCCTTCCTGGCTGGCTAACGTGGTCGTGGTTCAGAAGGAGAATGGGAAATGGAGAGTGTGCTTGGACTTCACCGATCTAAACAAAGCATGCCCGAAGGACTGTTTCCCCTTACCAAAGATCGATTAGATGGTAGATGCCACGGCGGGATTCGAACGATTAAGTTTTCTGGATGCGTACTCTGGGTATAACCAGATACGAATGAACCCAGATGATGAGGAAAAGACTGCCTTGATCACTGAATCAGGTACATATTGTTACACAGTTATGCCTTTCGGACTAAAGAATGCAGGTGCAACCTTTCAAAGATTGGTCAACCAAGTCTTCCAGGGCATGATGGGATCTACCATAGAATCCTATATTGATGACACGGTGGTCAAGAGCAAGGTAAAAAGTGATCACCTGAACGATCTGCAGCAGGTGTTCGACACCCTCAGAAAGTAGAAAATGAAGCTCAACCCATCCAAATGTTCCTTCGGGGTGTCCTCAGGCCAGTTTTTAGGGCACATAGTTGATCGAACGAGAATACAAGCTAGCCCGACACAAGTCAAATCTCTCATGGAGTCAGCAGAGCCAAAGTCCCGGAAGGAGATCCAAGTGCTAACTGGAATAATAGGGGCCCTCAGTTGTTTCATCTCTCGGTTAACCGATCAGTGTAAGCCATTCTTTCAAGAAATAAAGGCGGTGAAAGGAGAGGTTTGGGGGCCAGAGCAATCGGAAGCCCTGAAGAAACTTAAAAGCTGCATGGTAAAGCCTCTTATACTGGAAACCTCAGAAGTCGATGAGCCGCTACACCTGTATATGGCCATATATGCAACATCTACCAGCGTCGCTCTGGTCAAGGAGGGCAACGGGTACTAGACACCAGGTTTCTACACCAGCAAAGCCCTTGTTGATACGGAGACCCGATACTCAAAATAGGAGAAGCTGGTACTATCACTAATCAATGTTAAGCGATGTCTGCAGTATTCTTTTGAAGCACACCCGATCGTAGTACCAACAACAACCTCGATTATATCCATAATGGCGAAACTTAAGTTATCGGGGAGAATGTCCAAATGGGCAATAGAACTTGGGATTTTTGACATAACCAATGTCCCTTGAACGGCAATTAAAGGACAAGTAGTAGCTGACTTCCTGTTGGAAACAGAAACTATAGACTCCGTAGAAGAAAGTGAGCATGGATTATGGGTCATGTTCGTGGATGGGTCATCGAACATCAACGGAGCAAGGATCGATGTAGAACTCGTAACACCAGATGGTACTGAAATCCAACAGTCCATTCGATTGGATTTTCCAGCCTCTAACAATGAAGCCGAATATGAGGCCCTTCTTGCAGGAATTCGGTTGGCTCGAAGCCTTCAAGTACAGAAAGTAGAGGTACGAAGTGATTCCCAGTTGGTCGTACTGCAGTTAAATGGGGAGTATGAAACCTGAGAGCCAAAAACGGAATCCTACAAGAATTTGGTTCTAATGGAGGTCGAAGGGTTCCAGGAGTTAATCTTTGAACATATTCCCAAAGGGGATAAGTTTATAGCAGATCGTCTAGCTAACCAGGCCTCCGCAGCAGAAGAAAGTATGACTCACACTGTTCCAATAGACTTCATCGTCCGATCAAGCTTGCAGCCCCCCGAAGAAGTAATGGTCATTCTATGGGATCCAAATTGGATGGACCCTATAGTAGATTATTTGAGGACTGGTGCATTACCTGAGTCAAGGCCAGAAGCCCGGAAGATAAGAATGAAGGCAGCAAGATATGCTCTATACAACGGCCAACTGTACCGCAAGTATTTCTTCGAGCCATACTTGAGATGTCTCACGTCTTTCGAAGCTTCGGTAGTCACGGAAGAGATTCATGCAGGAGCCTGTGACAATCATTCTAGAGGAAGGTCTTTAGCCCACATAGTTCTCACCTAGGGATATTTTTGGCCCTATCTGTCAAAAGACGCTGAGGTCCATACCCGACACTGTAAGAAGTGCCAATTTCATGGGGATGCCATTCATCCACCTCTAGAGTTGCTGAACCCAACAATTATCCCTCACCCCTTTTGCCCGATAGAGGATGGATATTGTGGGTCCTCTCCCGCAGGTTATACGATCAACCACTCATGTTCTTCTTACAACAGACTACTTTACCAAACGGGTGGAGGCCGAGGCATACCCCACCATCACAGGCAACCATGTTATAAAGTTCATCTGGAGCCACATCATCTGTAGATTTGGTCTACCCCGAACTATAATGATGGATAATGGCACCAATCTTGATAACAGGAAGGTTCAAGCATTCCTGGCAAAGCATGGGATCAATCAGAATACTTCTTCCATCGGCTATCCGCAGGGAAATGGGCAGGCGGAAAGGACAAACAGAACCATTTTGATACACTGAGGAAAAATCTTGAAGAGGCGAAAGGGGCATGGTTGGATAAATTACCCGAGGTGTTATGGTCCTATCAGACTACTCCGAGGCAACCAACTGGAGAGACCCTTTCGCCATGGCTTACGGGGCCGAAGCAGTTATCCCGACCGAGTTGAGAGTACTTACTTTGAGAAGTTAAGCCTGGGAGGAAGGTCCAACTAATCATCACCTGGCCCATGATTTATACCTACTGGAGGAAAGAAGGGAAGTTGTCGGGATAAGGCTAGCTGCCTATCATCAACAAGTCAGGGCATGGTTCAATCAGAAAGTCAGGTTAAGAAAATTCCAGGTAGGCGATATGGTACTCAGAAGAAATATTGGGATTGTAGGCAATTTACGAGAGACATGGGAAAGACTTTACACAGTAGTTGAAGTTATCGAACGCGGGGCTTATCGGGTCTGGAATAACGAAACAGGCTGCATCGAGTCCAACTCTCAGAATTCTTACCGATTGAAGAGGTATTATCCTTAGGAATTTTATTTCTCTTGTTAAAACAATAAAATTGTGTCTCACATATGACACATTTTACTAATTATAATAAAGCATCTGTGCCCCATGTCCGGCACCTCTGCTTCATGACTCTCAAGTTCATTTCAATAAAGATACATTATATTTTATGTGGGTGTTCTATCTAATTTTTAATGAAAATTTTCCTAAGTGTTAAGTTTAAACCTTATTTGAACTGACCAGAGGACAAGAACAAGCCTCAGGGGCTTGAAGACTTCATGTTTAAAATTGAAAATTTTCCTAAGTGTTAAGTTCAAACCTGATTTGAACTGACCAGAGGACAAGAACAAGCCTTAGTGGCCAGATGCCCGAAGGCTTCGTGCTTAATTGAAATTTTTTCGAAGTGTTTAAGTTCAAACCTGATTTGAACTAACCAGAGGATAAGAACCAGTCTCAGGGGCCCGATGACCGCAGAATTTATGTTCAAAATTGAAAATATTCCTAAGTGGAGTTCAAAACATAGATGTGAACTGACCAGAAGACAGAAAATAAATATCTGGTGCCATATGTCCAAATACTGGATATTACAGAAAATTCAGAGAAAAATAAAAACTATGATGGAAAAAAGTTCTTTTTCATTAATAAAAAAAAGAGATTACAAAGATACCCTTCTGGAAAGGGGTAAAAACAGATAAACTTAAAAACCTATTCTACTGACCGGGGGGATGATATTTCTCTCCCTTTAAAATAGCGGCGAACCGTTTCTCATTTTCAGAGGCATGAGGGGTTTTGTAGGGAATGGACACCCCATGTAGGCATCAAATTCCTCAGTGGTATTCATTCACCATTAAAGACTCTTATGGAATAATCCAACTAAATGGGTTAGAGAGAGAAACTCCTTCTTCTCTCTAGACTTTAGAGCTATGGTATTCTGATTTTACACTTGATCTCTTGAATTCATGCTCGAAATCAGATTTCACAAGTGTTTTTGAGCATCTTTTCAATCTTCAAAGCCGATTCTCTTTGAATTTGCTTTAGATTCTGACTTTTATTGATTGTTGTTGCTTTGTTCACAATAAATCTCGTGTTTTCTCTTCTTTTTACCCCTTCTTCATCTCATATGATGTCTTCAACAATGATAAAACGTGATGATGAATTGGTTCAGCTTCGAAAGGAAAATGAAAATCTAAGATGTGCATTGGAGGCCAGCCATGATGTAAATGGAAAATACAAGTTTGACAAGGTGGATACAAGGTCTGGCCATGGTGATATGTATATGAATGGACACCATGTTCTCCATGGGGTAAAAGGTGCAAATGATGAAATTTCAGCTATGAAGAATCCATCTCCCCAATCTGAATATGTTACAAATGAGGGGGCTCCAAGTGTTTGATGATTTGCCAAAGAGGATGAATAATAGTGCTCTTCCTCCTTCAAACAAAAGTGCACACCAACTGTTTGGTGAAAGTCCTAAGAGTCATACAAGTGTTTTAGGGGCTGCCACTACAAGTTCCAACAAGGAATTCCCTACAACTTCAGTTTTGGATGGTGGAGGGGAAATGCAACAACATGTGGGTGATGAAAGTCTTAAGGAAAGTTCTAAACCTACTATGATTACAATGTCATGGGCTGAAACTTTGACTAAAAATATCTCAAAGAACAAAATGCAATTGAAGTACTATCCTCAGGCTGTGAAAGATAAAGTGGTAGAGATTCCTCATGATGTTGAAATGAAGGGATGTTATATGTGGAAGGATTGCATAGTAGACTATTGCATGGATAGAAAACTCCCTTATCCAATTGTGGATTCAATAGCGAAAAGGCTTTGGGGCAGAAGTGGTTTGATTGAGGTAACAAGTCTTGATAGAGGTTTCTTTTTATTTAAATTTAACAGCCCCAAAAATTGCGAGTTTATCATTGAGAATGGTCCTTGGCATTTTGCAAGCCAATTCATGGTGTTGAAAAAATGGAGGCCTGATTTAGTAATGCACAAGCAAGGTCTTAAGAGTGTTCCCATATGGGCTAAATTCTTTCATGTGCCTTTACATTTGTGGACTCCGGAAGGGTTAGGCTATATAGCAAGTACCTTGGGTAAACCTCTTTACACAGACTCTCAAACTGATGGCAAAGGGAGACTAAATTATGCAAGAGTATGTATTGAGATGGATGTCAATTCTGAGTTCCCTTCAGAGGTTGGGGCTAAGTTCTCCGATGGTAGAATTGTTCCAATTGTTGTTGAGTACCAATGGATTCCATTGAAATGTACTCATTGTGAGGTGTTTGGGCAAAGTAATAAGAATTGTGTTAAGTTGAAAGTTCAAGTTGCAGTGTCAAAACCAAAAGAGACTAGGAAGGAATGGGTGGTTGTGGGGAAGAAATCAAGGGCTGTTAATTCTTCTTCTATGGAGGTTGGGGAGAATACAAAAACTGATATTTTGGAGGATAATTCAAATCCAAATGCAGTTGCTAAGGAAGATACACATGAAAATTAAGTAGAACATATTGTTGTAGAGGAAGCTATAGAAGCAAATGTTGCTAAAGGGGGTACAAATTTGGATGCTCAGCTGATTGTTCACATTGGGGACGAGGAAGTTGACCCAATTCACAAATCTCCAAATCAATTTGCTTGTTTGCTAAATTTGGAAGAGCAAGATACTTTTAACATTGAAGAGCAAATTGTTATGGATGCAAAGGAGAAAAAGGATACAATAACCGAGCACTCTAAAGGGGAAGAGGGGGTTGTTGGTTTGGCAAAAGAACCACTGAAAAAGCTATTGATGGGAAGCAATATCATTTGTAAGGTTTCTATGGCACAATTCAAAACCAAAAGATTGCTGAAGAGAAATTCTCCTCACAAAGGTGGGAAAGAGGTAACCATTTCTTCTATTGTTTAAATGCTTTATAGCATTTGGAATATTAGAGGATTGAATAGCTATGTCAAGCAGGTGGAGGTTAAAAAACATGATAAAAGAGATGGGTCTTTCTCTTATGTGTCTTGTGGAGACTAAAATCCAGCAATGCAATATTGATAAAACTCTAAAACTTATTTTCCAGGGATGGGAGCGTATTCATAATTATGAGCATGCTGATTTGGGGAGAATTTTGATTTGTTGGGACCCTTCTAAGTTAGTGGTGAGCACTCTTTTTTCTACTGATCAGATTGTTCATTATAAAATTGCAAATGTGGATGATTCTTTTGTGGATTTTGCTTCCTTTGTTTATGGCTGCAATGATTATGTTGAGAGGAGGAAACTTTGGGTGGATCTTTCTAATATTGCAAATAACCATCATCATGAGTCTTGGTTTGCAGCTGGTGATTTTAATGCCATTAGGCACAAGCATGAAAGGGTGGGGGCTCTCCTAGTTGGAAACCTTACATGAGAGAGTGTGGCCATGCATTAGATGAAGCTGGTTTAATAGATATTACCTATTCCGGAATGAAATATACATGGAATAATGGGCAAAAATTCAGAAAGTTGGAGAGGTGTCTTGCAAATCACAAATTGTTGGAGTTGATTCCTAATGGAGAGGTAACTTTTGCACCTCCTTTTATTTCTGATCATGCTTGTATCCTCTTCAAAATTCATGTAGGGGAACTAAAAGTAAGAAGTATTGTCAAATTCAATAATTTTCTCATTCATCATGAGGGTTTCCTCCCTATGATTGTTGATGCATAGAGTAAGGAGATTAGGGGCTCAAAGATGTTTGTTGTCACTCAGAAATTGAAGCTTATCAAGCAATGACTTAAAAGCTTAAATTCTCTATACTATAATCAGATTTCTAATCAAGACAATTTGAGTAGAAGAAAGCAGGTGGATATTCAAAAGATCATGGATAATGACCCAACAAATTCTGAATTGAAGAAAGTTGAGAAGGAATGTCATCATCAATTCTTTAAAATGGCCCATGCGGAAGAGAGCCTTTGTAGACAGAAATCAAGAGTGAAATGGCTTAATTTAGGGGATCAGAATACATCTTTTTTCCACAAGATGACTTCTCAAAGAAGAGCATTCAATAGAATTATGTCCATTACCAACGAGAATGGAAGTGTGGTTTCTTCTCCTGAGCTTGTGAAAATGGAGATCATTCATTATTACAAAGAGTTGTTCACTAAACAAATCAGAAATGGTGAGATAGAGGAGCTGGATAATTACATACATCATCATATTTCAGTTGAACAAGGTGAGCTAATGTGTAGGAGTATTACAACTGAAAAGGTAAGACATGCCTTCTTTGCTATGAATGATAATAAATCTCTAGGTCCTGATGGATTAAATTCTCTATTCTATAAGGCTGTTTGGCCCATAATAGGGAAGGAGGTGGTGGAAGCAATCCAAGATTTTTTTGAATCTGGTCAATTGCTAAAAGAGATCAACACTACGACGATAACTTTGATTCCTAAAATCACAAATCCCTCCAAAGTTGTTGATTATAGGCCCATTTCAGTTTGTAATGTGCTCTACAAATGTATCTCCAAGATTTTGGTTAACAGACTAAAAATTGTTTTGTCTTCTTGTATTAGCCTAAATCAATCAGGTTTTATTCCGGGAAGACATATTGGGGACAATGTGCTTCTTGCTCAAGATATTCTTCCCCACTATCACAAGAATGATACTCCTTCTAGAGTGGCTATGAAGGTGGATCTCAGAAAAGCTTATGATACCATATCTTGGGAATTTCTAGCTAAAGTTCTTGAAAAGTTTGGGCTGCCAGAGAAGATGCAAAAATGGATTATCACATGTTACTATACTCCTATGTTCTCTATCAACATCAATGGAGGGTGAGAAGGCTTTTTTGCAAGTGGAAGGGGGCTTAGACAAGGAGACCCAATCTCTCCTTATCTTTTTGTCATGGCTATGGAAGTGCTTTCCGGAATTCTTAACAACATTGAAGAGGGAGACCAGTTCCAATACCATGTGAGATGTCAAAGTTTGAAGCTTAGCCACTAAATGTTTGCTGATGATCTTCTTCTTTTCAGTAAGGGTAATGTATCCTCTGTTTCTACCTTGATGAATGCTTTGAAAAAGTTTAATAACCTCTCTAGGTTAGTTCCAAATCCTCAAAAAAGTCTTCTTTTTGCATCCGGAGTGGAGGACGAAACCTTACAAACCATGCTTAATTTGACAAATTTCAGCTTGGGTACTCTTCCTATCAAGAATTTGGGTGTACCCCTTAGCTCTTCTAGACTATCTACTGCTGATTGCCAAGAATTGGTGATGAAAATCACAAGAAGAGCTCAATCTTGGAATACTAGAATTTTATCTTTTGTGGGAAGATTACAACTTATTGCAGCAGTGCTATTTTCAATTCAAGTGTATTGGGCTACTACCTTTATCCTTCCTAAAGGGGTGATGAAAGAGATTGCTAGCATTATGAGGAAGTTTCTATGGAAGGGGCCATATTTGTCTTTGGGAGGCGAGAAAGTGGCTTGGTCTACTATTTTCCTTCCAAAAGAAGAGGGAGGTTTAGGGCTTAAAGACTTAGCTGCTTGGAATATGGCTGTTATTGGGAAACAAATCTGGAATTTGTTGCATTTTGATCATTCAAATCTATGGGCTCTTTGGGCAAAGGAGGAGTTAGTTAAAAATAGAAATTTTTGGCTTCTAAAGATTCCGGATAAAAGCTCATGGGTATGGAGGAAGATGCTTGACATGAGGGAGGATTTTCGAAGACACTTCAAATTCAGAGTTGGCAATGAGGAAACTATATCTTTATGGCATGATAATTGGGTCTATGACTGCTCTATAGTGCAACAATTGGGGCATAGGGTTATATATGCCTCAGGGCTGCCTCGAGATGCAAAAGTTTCTTCTTTGGTCAATGAGGAGGGTTGGAATCTGCCCATTCCGAGATCTTTAGAGCTTATTCAATTAAGAGAGGATATTCAAGCCCTTGATCCTCCAAATATTCTCAATGCTGATAAGCTTATTTGGTACCCAACTAGAGGTAAATACTCTATATGTTCAGCATGGGAGGTTCTCAGAAATGGCAGAAATAAAGTGGATTGGGTTCACACAGTGTGGTTTCCAAATCATATCCCCAAGCACGCATTTAATCTTTTGGTTGTGATTCAAGATAGATTAATGACTCAACAAAGAATGATGGTAATGAATTTGGTGCAACATCAACAATGCATGCTATGTTCTTTGCCTATTAAATCGAGACAACATCTTTTCTTTGAGTGTGATTTTTCAGGTCAAGTTTGGAGCAATATTCAGCAAAGGACTGGATTCTTCTTTCCTCTCTTGCCTTGGACAGCCCTCCTTCATTGGTGTAATGTGCATCTTATGGAAAATGATTTGGAGCATATACTTGCCAAGCTTTGTTTCGCAGCTACTATTTACTCTATTTGGCAAGAGCAAAACAAAGAGAATGTATGCAAAGGAGATCAGAAATGAAGCCCAAATATAAAAGGAGATTCTGGAATCAATTTCACTTAGAGCTTGTGTAATTCAACGAGTTAAAAGGACAAATAGAAATCTGGATATCTCGGCTGCATGGGGACTACCACATACTATATTTCGTGCATGATTGGAGGCTATTTTGTTGCTATAGAGGATGGGAAGTTGTTATCAATGAAGATTATTGATTATATGATCTACAGATTGTTGATGGTTATCAAATGGCGTGGGAAATTGAGGACAATATGTTTTTCAAGTACATTATGGAGGTGGCATATTCCCAATATCCATAGGATCGGTTGTATCTTGTATGGGATTTATTGCTGTAGTAATTTGCTTAACAGAGATGTGTATCTTTGTCATTGTGTCCTTTGTTCTAGTGAGGATAGGAATGGAAGAGCTAGATGTTGGGTTTTATTACTTTTGTGGATTTGGGGTTTCCATATATGTATTCTTACCTGGGGAATGCTCCTTGGAATGTGTATGGTCTTCTAGACCGTGTTTTTTCTTCATAATACTGACTTGCTTATAAAAAAAAATTAAAACATTCCTCAGCGGTCTTGTACTCCCGAGCTTCCAGAGGAATATGCTCCATTTCGTGTCTCTCTCGCCAGGCTCGGATCGTTTGGATATCACATATAGTGCAATATCGGTTGTACCTATCCAGACCTCCTAGGTGGCACACTTCCACTTTAGCCCGCTCAAGAGCTAGAAGGTTCTCTGACTCTGCCTTTTTAGCTGCCATCTTCTAGTTAGCTGCTTTCACTTCTTCAAGCTCAGTAGCCAAAACTAGCTTTTCAGCAGTCAGAGCCCGCTTCTCCGCCTCACTAGTCTCCAGAAGGTTCTTCTGTTCTGAGACGGTCTAACGAAGGCCATTTGCCTCTTTGACCAAAGCGACCCGATGATCATTGTTCTGCCTTATCTGGGCCTTCATAGTTGCCATCTCATTGACATCAGACTCCACAACATTGTTGTAGGCCTAGACCCCATAAAGAAGTTGCACATAAAGGAAATGATTAATGCGTGAAGTAGTAGTGATAAATAAACTAAGTAAAAAAAGAAGAGCAAGTATGTACCTCCATGACCATTATGGAAGTCTTCTTCGCAAGATCAGTCCTAGAGACTTTTGATTGAGCATCCCTAAAGGCCGGAGTCCAAATCCCTTTTGCTATAGCCCGAAGAGCTTCTGGCTGGGTAAGGGTAAGATGATCGGCGCAGACCGGAGTCCCATCTGGTAGAAGGAACTTCGGTTCCCAAGGAATAGAAATACGAGAAGCCTCCTGAGCTTAGGGGGTTTTGCTTGTAGAAGCATTAGTTGCTTGAGTTCTGGCCCTCTTGTTGGCCGCCCCACCACCTATACCGGATCGGGTCCTGGTGACTGGAGGATTTACAGGAGGAGGCTGAGGCGGGGCTACCAGATTCTGAGCTGGAGGAGGCACTGTAGGCGCCGGAGAGGCCGGAGGTGCTGTTGAGAGCGGTACAACATCAACCAAGGTGACCCCTTCGGGAACTTGAGGGTGTCTGGAAAAAAAAGGTTTGTCAGGCAAGTCCATCCTGTCAACAGCAGCGCCCAAGTTAGAAATTGACTCTAGATTTTCCGAAGTCAACAGGTCAATAGCAAATCGGGCTTTGCCCCAGATATGGGTTTTCAGGAGGCCTATACGTTGTTTTATGAAGGACAGGGGAATGTCCCTATTCTCATAACCTAAAAATTTATAGGCATAATCCCCCTGATGAAGATCACAATACTCGCAAAGGCAGTAGACTTTATGAAGGGGCAGTAGATGGGCATACGGATGGCACCGAACATACTTGGGATTGGGAATATACGAGAAAATGGGTAAGACCAGTTACCACTGACGACTACCATCCTCTCTTTCCATCCTTTATCAGATTTTTCGGTATCAGTGCATATACTCTGACCATGGAAGGGAAAGATATTGTATCTACCCTTACTCGCTCTGACATTTTGGAAAAAGTAAGAGAGAAGAAGGTCGGCTAAACCTAGGTTAAGGTCTAGATCCCTATTATACAACAGGAGCATGGACAGAATCCTAAGGCTGTTCAGGTTCAGTTGAAGGGGATGTAAGCCTAGCATAAAGAACACATAGTGAAAGAAAGGGTGAAGGGGAAACCTTAAAACCCTAAGGTGAACTGCCGATAACAGAATGCTACCGGGTGCTAGTCCCTGATTCTTGGTAAAATCAAGGTAACCTGGGTAAGAGTCCACATCAACATCCCCAGGTACTTGGGTCTCAGCCCGAAGATGTTTGACGTCTACTTCAGGACTGACTCTCTTAAGAGGGGCCACTATAAATGGTTCAGAGGACTTGGGGTCTACAGATTCAGTGGGACCCCTTGAAATTGGTGTTTCCGGATTCGTTGACGAACCCGGAAGATCGGTGCTTTGGGGAACTGGTCTTGGGGCCCCTTGATGGGTAGACGAAGGGCTGTCACTACTGGTGGGATAGGAGCCAGTGGTAGAGGACAAAACGATCTCCTCTACTGACCGGGTGTCGTCACTATCAGACATAGTGCCAAGAAAGGTAGAAGAGACAGAAGGGGGGCAGAGGTGAGAAATAAAGAAAAAAGGAAGAGACCGTCTGACTTACTTAGATAATAGTGACGTGTCAGGGAAAGCTTCGGGTGGAAGCAGACTTTCGTGCTACTGGAGGATCTAAAATGGACCAAACGAAGAAGATTTCAGGAATTAGAGAGAGACTTGTTTTAGAGATGGAAGTTGAGAACAGAGAGTAGTTGTAAATGAGGAATGAAGAAATGAAGTAGCTTTGGGGGGGTGGGGGGGTGGGGTTATAGAAAGAGAGAAGAATGTCAAAGGACTACATGAAGCCCGAAGGTCGCGCAACCCACGATGAGCCATCATGGTGCAAGATTTGAGGAAGTAATGACCCATTATTTTGAAATGTCATTAATGCTTAATGATGTCATGACAACTCATTGCTTTCATTTCCCATAAAAGCTATTAATATATATATATACATATGTATTTGTAATTATTCGGTCATGGGATTTAAAAAAGAATTTCAAGCCCATAACCTCAGGGGCCTGTGTAATAGTCAAAATAATTCATGGCCCAACCAGGATGGGCCGAAGACAGATGGGCCGAAGACCGATAGGCCGAATAATAAATTGACCTATGAAATTCTATAGAAGATGAGTGATCCATAAGTCAGGGAGTTGTCCTGCTTATGAAATAAAGAGTTAAAAAAATGATAGAGTTTATCAAATCCCCCGATTTAAGGGATTGATAAGCTTGGGTAAATGGGCTTGACCCATTTACCATAATTGTGTATAAATACAAGGCCAAAGATTAAATGAAGAGGCCAATTTTTTAACCCAATTATTATTGTGTATTTTTCTGCATCTACAAGCATCTATAACAATATGTGTGTAGGCTAAACCCAAACAAAAAACTAAATGGAATGAGGAGATATGTCCCAAAAGAGTATGAATTCGATAAATAATTATGTTGAACTTTGTATAATTAGAAAAAATTAAACTCTAAGTGGCACAATATTTTTTAAACGTAGCACTCTTGTGTAATGGTGGATACTTCGCGGTTCGAGCCAAAAGTTTAAGTCAGTGGTTAGGTTTAACATTCACCCATTTAAACCCCATTCACTTTCCCATTTTTATCCGATGTGGGACAACAAATGCACCTCTAACATTCTCCCCCATCCAATGGCGGAGCCAACTTGTGCTCGGGGGGCACATGTCCCTCCTCAAAAAAATATTTTTGACTAATATATATATATTTGATATTCAAAAATTGCCCCTCCTCAAAATAATTTTTTTTGTTACATTGGCCTTAAAAAAAAAAAAAACTAGTTATGTTAGGGCCTGTTTGGTTGGGCTATTTTGTTTTTGTTTTGTGTATTTTGGCCCAAATTTGAGAAACATGCATGTTTAGTGGACTAAATATATATTTTTTGCTACAGTTAAGAAACAAAACTCAAATTGGGCCATTTTGGAATAACACCAAATTGGTCAAATCTTCACTTTTTTTTGTAGTTGTTTCCAATATGGTGAATATAGTTGGAGCCTCGTGTAAACGTCGTCATATGCTTCGATCCAAAAGAATTTTCAGCAGTAAACTCGTTGAACTCAATACTCAACTTGAGACTTATTTTCTTGATATGCGATCTAATGAAAGCTTTGAAGGATTGAAGGAATTTTCGCTCCTGCAAAAAAATTGTTTGGGGCAAAAAAAATATAAGGTGTATCCATTGGTTTATTTGTTTGTATCGTTGGCGTTGATCTTACCAGTTGCGACTGCCACATTAGAGATGACATTTTCTACTATGACTATTGTGAAAACTGATTTGCGTAATTGAAAGGGGGATCAATTTCTTAATGATAGCTTGGATGTATATATTGAAAGAAATATATTTCGAGGCATTGATAACAAGAAGATGAAAAATCGTCGAGGATAACTGTAATTGTTATCAATGGTGTATTGAGTTTTCTTTATTTAACTATAATATATATCTGTTCAAGTTTGAAGTGGAATAATTTTTTGATTGATTGATTTTTTATTTGAAGTTGAATATATATTGTGAAAACTGATTTGCGTAATCAGGGGATCAATTTATTACTGATAGCTTGGTTGTATACATTGAAAGAGATATATTTCGGGGCCACCCTGCCTGCCCGCCTTAGATCCGGACTCGCCCGTGGTACAGACTCCAAGCGAGTGCTTGGCGTGACACCGGATCAAGGACTAGGTTTTGCTCTAAAACCAACGATAACGGGTGGATGCTTTGCGGTTCAATCCAAAAACTTAAGCCAATGGGTATGACTAACATCCACTCATTTAAACTCCATTCACTTTCTCATCTTTATCCAATATGGGACAACAGATGCACATGTAACATCTTGCTCTCGGCTCATTGCATGTTCTCACCTAATGTTTCACATTCTTTAACTTAAATTTAGCTTATGAACACTCCGGACTCCCTCTTTATGTAACTTCGGACAGAGTTGCGAATTTTACATTAAAAATGTATTCAATAATTAAATGCTTTTAAATTTAAAAAGACGGTTTGTCTAAAGCGTGGTATAAATTTCAGATAAACTGTCCAACTTCGTCTAACAGCATATCATTTATCAAATTAAGGCTCTCAACTACAAAATAAAATTAAAACCAGATCAATAATAAGAAGATCAACAATGTAGTACTCACAACCTATGATGAATGAATAGTTAATTAGTTCTTATTTAACACCTTTTTATTAAATAAAAAGTTTTACTATATATGTGGACTATTGCTTCTTGCAAAGATTCTAGCTACTAAGGGCCTGTTTGGTAGACATGTTTTTGTGTCTGTTTATATTATTGTGTTTATAAATTTGTTTGGTTTAGTGTGTTTTGGGCTATGTGTGTTAAAAAACACTTTCTCACTTACCCAAATTTTAGGCATATTTCAATAAACATGAATTTGATGTTTATTGGGGTGTTCTACTAGATCCTAAACTTAAAAGTCTGTTTGTATTATTATTTATTTATTAAATAATAATAAATAAATTATTATAAATTATTTATAATAATTTATAAAGTTTTATAATTATTATAATTTATTAAACATGAATTTGGTCTTACTATTTATTTATTATTTATTATAATATTTATTTATGTATTATTATTTTTCTTTCTTTATTATTTCTTCACTTTATAATATATTTTATTATTTATATTATTAAATTATTATTTATTAATTTATAAATATATCTATTTATTTATTATTATTTCATTATTTAATTCATTTTATTTATAAATTATTTATTCATTTTTAATTATTTAAAAATATATTTTATTAATTTAATATTAATTTATTATTATTATACTCATTTTTTATTTTTATTATGAAGTATTTATTTGTTATTATATTTACTTATTATTTATTATTATATTTATTTATTATTTTTAATTAAATTTATTTATTATTATTATGTTGGCTTTGAAATTCTATTTCAAGCAATAAATCTTATTTTGATATTAACAAAACATTCAAAACCGTATTTGGTACCAATATGATTTTGAGCTAAGTGTTCCAGGAAATACAGGAAAATGATTCGGAAAGATCGCTAAAGCAACAAGCGATAAGGAAACTCAAGCGCAAACTCGAAGAAGGACAAAAAGATCAAAGAAAGAACAAAAGCTGGACTCAAGACCTGGGGTAAATAGGTCGGGGTGAGAATATTGTAACAAGGTATCTTATGAGTTGATTGGTCTTATAAGCTCAAGTAATAAATCAAACGAACTCAAACGGATCAAAAACGGACCTTTAAAATAATTCTTGGAGTCACCCAGTCGACTGGCCATGAAATGGCAGCCGACTGACTGTGACCCAGTCGACTGGCCATTAAGGACCCAGCCGACTGGATGAACCAGTGAGCTATAAAACGTTTTGACTGTATGAGGCAGTCGACTGGCCTGTCCAAGGCAGTCGACTGACTGTGCCCAGTCGACTGGTAGTTAAAGACCCAACCGACTGACTGAACCAGAGAGTTATGAACATTTTTGATTGCCTGAGGCAGTCGACTGGCCTATCCAAGGCAGTCGACAGACCTTCTTGAGGCAGTCGACTGACCCTAGCCGTTGGGAAAAATATTTTAAATCTAAGCATGGAGGCAGTCGACTAGGTGCTTCAGGATTTTAAGGAAAATTATTTCTAAACAATATTTTTGCCCAAAAAGAAATGATTTTGCTTACTGATTTTCAGGTCCTACTCTCCACATTGTATAGGGTGAGATACACTCTCCAAACCCTAGTGTTACACTATATAAAGGAATAGATATAGATTAAAACTTTAAGGTTCTTGTGTGAGAAATTTTCAAAATATTGTTCATCTCTAATTTTCTCTCAAGCATCTTCTGAAAAATCTTTTGATAGCAAGAAAGATCAAAATCTCGTTTTTCACTCTTATCATTTTGAAGATTTAAACTCATGCCTTGAGCTTATTCTCTTATTAAAAATATATTGTGAGAATATATATATCTTGAGTTCTTGAAATATCACTTAGAAACACTTGAGCTTATATTGATCTATCTTCCATAAAAGCCTTATGGTTTTTGAGTATTTTTTTTTCTTGAGTGATATATGGATTGCATACACAAATTTGTGATCTTGGGTGAGTGAAGCCCATTGTATCAAGGGAGGATTGTTCTCTTGATTGTGTGAAGAGCTAGTTAGCTCTTTGTTAAATGTTTTGCTATTCCACCTATTGAAGGAAGAGTTATAGTGTGAGGATCGTGAAATTCACAAGGAAGGGGATTCTTTGAGCCGAGGAGTAGGAGTTACCGAACCTCGTACAAATCGCGGTGTCAATATCTCTATCTCTATCTCCTTACTTTATGTTCATGCATGCTTAATTTATATTGTGGTAAATAGCTTGTTGTATTTAAGTGAAAGTATTCATTGCATATTTTACCTTGTAAATTAATATTGAACTTTGTTGCATGTTCTAGTAAGAAGAAAAAGAAGTTAGAAATATTTTTAAAACCCTATTCACCCCCCCCCCCCCTAGGGTATTTTAGTGACTTACAATTGGTATTAGAGCCTAATCTCTACTTGTTTTAGACTTAACCGTCTTAGAGAACGATCATGGCCTCAAACATAGTCACTCATGTAGAAGGACAATCTAACAATAGGCCCCCATGTTTGATGGTTCAAACTATATCTATTGGAAGACTAGAATGATAGATTTTCTTCAAGCTATTGATAATCAAATTTGGCTAGTTATTGTCGATGGACCTTTTACTATTACCAAAGTGGTTGATGGAAAAACTATTCCCAAATTGTCCAACGAATGGGATAATGATGAGCATAGACTTATGTCATTTAACTTCAAAGCTAAGGTTAATCTAAATTGTGCCTTAAGTACAAACGAATTTAACCGTGTATCTACTTGTTCCACGGCCAAAGAAATGTGGGATAAACTTGAAGTTACTTATGAAGGAACTACTCAAGTTAGAGAATCTAAAATTGATATACTTATGCATGAATATGAACTCTTTCCCATGAAGGAAGATGAAAATATCAATTCTATGATGTCTCGTTTTACTAATATTTTGAATGGACTAAAGCACATTGGTAGAATTGTTCCTAGATCCGATGCGGCACGCAAAGTTCTTAGAAGCCTTCCGGTGAAATGGGATGCAAAGGTGACGGCTATTAAGGAAGCACACGATCTTAGCACTATGAGTCTTGATGAGATTTTCGGGTCACTCCTTACATGGGAAATTACCTTAAAATCTCGTGAAGAAGACGCCAAGCCTAGAAAAGGTATAGCCTTGCAAGCTTCAACTAAAAGTGAAGCAAATGAAAGAATCGAAGAAGAGGTTGATGAAGACATTGCCTTAATCGCTCAACAATTCAAGAGATTTCTTCAACGAAAGAAGGCTAAAGGTCGGAGGTTCTCAAAGAGCAACGAACCAAGAGGAGAGACAAGCAAGAAGGAGTCCATTACTTGCTTCAATTGTGGTAAACCGGGACACTATAGAAATGAGTGTTTCAAGCCCAAAAAGGAGAACGAGAAAAGGCCAAACAAAATGGCAATGAATGCAACATGGGATGATTATGACTCTTGTGATTCGGATGAGGAAGAAAATGGTGAGGAAATTGCAAATCTTTGCCTCATGGCAAATGAAGATGAGGTACATTTAAATTTACATGCATTGGATAATTCCATTTTGTCATATGATGAACTTTTATTTTCTCATAATGAATTACAAGATGCATTTGAAAATTTGTATGATGGGTTTGAAAAACTAGCTAAGAAACATAGTTTGCTCAAGAAATCTAAATCTTCATGTAACTCTACTTGTCACACCATAGTTAATGTAAATACTACAAATGACAAAAGTATGAAGATAGAAGAGGAAAACAGTTTATTGAAAAAGACTATCGATGATCAAATAAACATCTTAGCAAAATTTACAAAAGGAAAAGAAAACTTAAGCATCATGATAGGAAGACAAAGAAACTCTTTTGACAAATGCGGCTTAGGATATGATGCATTCAACAAAGATGCACTTTTATTGAAGAAAAGAAAATCATTAAGGCATACTTTTTCAAAACAATCCTCATTCTCACCTTCTATTGATCACAACCATGTCTCATGTTATTATTGCAAGAAAAAAGGTCACAAAGCAAATGGATGTTTTCTAAGAAAGAAGAAGAAAATTGTCTTAAAAATGTTTTGGGTTCCTAAAGGAACCATTGCATCTCTACGTGCAAAATAAAATTTGGTAACAAAATTATTTTGGGTACCTAAAGGAACTATTGCATCTCTTTCTAACCATAATGGACCCAAAATAGATTGGATACACGTAACATTGTGTTGTAGGTATGCTTGAAGTCCACCTCAAAAGAAAGATGGTTCCTTGATAGCGGATGTTCAAGGCACATGACGGGGGGCAAATCAAAATTCACGTCCCTAAAATCTTATGAAGGAGGAAGTGTTACTTTTGGAGATAACTCACAAGGCAAAATTGTTGGAATTGGATCCATTGGTATATCTCCTTCTCTGGCTATAGATAACGTACTTTTAGTTGATGGTTTAAAGCATAACTTGTTTAGTATTAGCCAACTTTGTGACAAAGGTTATGATGTTATCTTTAGGTCAAATGCATGCATGGTTGAGAAAGATGGAAAGCAATTGTTCAATGCAAAGAGAAACGGAAATTTGTATACTATGTTGCTATGTGAATTAAATGAACAAGATGTTAAGTGCTTTGTCACATCGAGTGAAAATAGTTGGTTATGGCATAGACGCTTAGGACATGCTAGTATGGACCTCATTCAACGTTTGTCTAGAAATGAATTAGTCAAAGGCCTCCCGAAGACTAATTTCTCAAAAGATAAAATATGTAGTGCATGTCAAATAGGTAAGCAAGTGAAATATTCTATCAAGAGAAAGAAAGATATCACCACTTCTCGACCCTTAGAGCTACTTCATATGGACCTCTTTGGTCCGGAGAGAACGTCTAGCTTAGCCGGGAAACTCTATGTACTTGTTATAGTAGATGACTACTCTAGATTTACTTGGGTTTACTTTCTTCCTCATAAAAATGAAACTCACTCCATTCTTGATAAATTTTATAGAGTCATTCAAAATGAAAAAGATTTGAAAATCAAGAAAATTAGAAGTGATAGGGGTAGAGAAATTGACAATCAAGATCTAGAGAAATTATGTGATGAATTTGGTGTATCTCATGATCTCTCTGCTCCAAGATCTCCTCAACAAAATGGGGTAGCTGAAAGGAAAAATAGATCTTTACAAGAAATGGCTAGGACTATGTTAAATGAACACAACCTTCCCCGAAGTCTTTGGGCTGAAGCGGTAAACACCGCTTGTCATGTCATAAATAGAGTTATCATCCGAATGAAATTAGGTAAGACTCCGTATGAGTTGCGGAATGGTCGGAAATCCAATATCGGTTATTTCAAAGTGTTTGGTTGTAAATGTTTCGTTTTAAATTATAAAGATAACTTGGGGACTCCAAATCGGATAAAGCAATTTTCTTAGGGTATTCCTCAACTAGTAGAGCCTTTAAAGTCTTTAACAAAACGACTTTAACCATGGTAGAGTCTATCCATGTTGTCTTTGATGAATCACTGCCTCTACCCTCACCTAAAAGTTCACCTAGATGATGATGAAGTTGTAGGAATTGAGGATAGTTTCAATAATCTCAATATCTCTAACTCATCAAGTAGGCAAATGGATAAGAGCGAAGTTGGAAATCAATCTAATGATGACTTGACTTGCTCCATTCCTAAATCTTGGAGGATTGTGCACACCCATCCTCTTGACCAAGTCATAGGTAACCCTTCACAAGGTGTTAGCACAAGATCTCAACTTAGATACTTACGCAACCACATGGCTTTTATGTCTAATATTGAACCCAAGAACTTCCACGAAGCTCAATGTGATGATTCTTGGATCATGGCCATGCAAGAGGAACTAAATCAATTTGAATGCAATCAAGTTTGGCATTTAGTCCCTCAACCCACACATCAAACTATAATAGGCACTAAATGGGTTTTTCGAAATAAAAAGGCTGAAAATGGAGTGATTATTCAAAATAAGGCAAGATTGGTAGCTCAAGGTTACAATCAAAAGGAGGGCATTGACTATGATGAAACCTTTGCACCCGTAGCTAGATTAGAATGCTTCTTGCATTTGCATCATCTAGAAATTTCATTCTTTATCAAATGGATGTCAAAAGTGTTTTTCTAAATGGAACTATAGATGAAGAAGTGTTTGTAAAACAACCACCCGGTTTTGAAAATGAACTTTTTCCAAATCATGTTTACAAATTATCTAAAGCCTTATACGGATTAAAGCAAGCTCCTAGAGCTTGGTATGAACGGCTTAGTGACTTTTTACTTCAAAAAGGGTTTTCTAAAGGCAAAGTTGACAACACTCTCTTTACAAAAACTGTCAAGAATGATTTGTTGATTATCCAAATATATGTTAACGACATTATATTCGGTTCCACAAATACTTCTCTTTGCAAAGATTTCGCATCTAGTATGTAAAACGAATTTGAAATGAGTATGATGGGTGAGTTGAATTTCTTCTTAGGATTGCAAATCAAGCAAAGCTTGGATGGCTTATTTGTTAGCCAATCTAAGTACACTAAATATTTGCTAAAACGATTTGGCATGGAGGGAGCCAAACATGCCATTACTCCTATGAGTACCTCTATTAAACTCGACAAAGATGAAAATGAAAAATGTGTTGATATTACTCAATATAGAGGCATGATTGGAAGTTTACTTTATTTAACTGCTAGTAGACCAGATATCATGTTTAGTGTATGCTTATGTGCTCGTTTTCAATCTTGTCTTAAAGAATCTCACTTGCTACCCGTAAAACGTATTTTTCGCTATCTTAGTGGGACGATTTACTTAGCACTATGGTATCCACGTGGCACCACACTTGATCTCACTAGCTATTCGGATGTCGATTTTGCGGGTTGTAGAGTGGATAGGAAAAGTACAAGTGGTACATGTCATTTTCTAGGTCATTCTCTTGTTTCATGGTCAAGTAAAAAACAAAATTCGGTTGCCCTGTCTACGGCTGAAGCCGAATACGTAGCGGCCGGTAGTTGTTGCGCCCAAACTATTTATATTAAGCAACAATTACTTGATTTTGGACTTGTTTTTAATCTCGTACATATTAAATGTGATAACACTAGTGCTATTTGTATCTCAAAGAATCCTACTCAACATTCTCGCACAAAGCACATAGAGATTATGCATCATTTTCTAAGGGATCACGTTGCCAAAGGTGACATTGAATTGATTTTTATTGACACTAAAAATCAACTGGCAGATATTTTTACTAAACCCCTCTCGGACGAACCGTTTATAAAAATTCTTATGGAATTAGGAATGGCCATGGATTTTGAAGTAATCAGTTAAATTTTCACAAAATATCGTCCACGATATCGGCTTTCAAATTTAATATATTTTTCGAAAATTTATTTTTGAGGGCCAGTCGACTGCCTAGTATACGGCCAGTCGACTGGATCAACCAGTGAGTTTTTCTGATTTTATTCATCTTCAGCCAGTCGACTGTTTCCTTCGGCCAGTCGATTGGGTCATGATCCAGTCGACTGCCTCCATATGGCCAGTCGACTGCCTCTGCGCGAACCCAGTTTTTATTTCTTCTTTCTCTTCGTCTTCTCTCCACTCTCTCCACGATCTATCCCATTTCTTCCTTCCTCCTCGCCATTTAATCACCTTTAAACCATTTCCCCACTACACCACGACCCTCTCTTCCATCATCACCACTCTTCTCTTCATTTATAATCATATATATCCATCTATATATATATACATATCTATACACACCATTTTTTCAGTTTCTCTCTTCTATCTCATTTTCTTCTCGTTTTTTTTTCATTTTCTTTTCAAAATGCTTTCAATCATCTTGGTTATTCTCTCTCTCATGGCTCCAAATGTCGTGCGTCTCAAGAAATGCGCCCGTAGGGGTGAAAGCTCTTCGGCTGCACCTCCTCCACCTCCATCCCCTGTTCATGAGGCCACTGGTTCCGAACCTGAATCTGGTCCTATGTCTCTCTCTACCCTTCTTGGTGATGAAGATAGTGTTCGTCTTTTCGAAACTAACTTCATTCATCGCAAGTTTGCTCGGAGTCGCATTGTGACTCAACCCTTGTGCGAAGAGATTAACGCTAATAAGTTTAATCTTTTTCAAAATATGGGTTGGGACTTCTTCGTTTCGCTTGATGTTTTGACTTTTCCACGAGTGGTCAAAGCGTTTTATACAAATCTGGAGAATCCTTCTCAACCAAGTCCTCCCGCTAGCAAACTTTGCTCCACTGTTGCAGGAGTTTCAGTTGAGTTGACCGAAGCAGAAATTAATACTGTTTTTCCGCTACCTGCTGGCGGTATATCGTATTTTTGCCCATCTATTTGGTACTCTTCGAGTGATTTCGATCCTCTCGAAGCAGTTCGGGCCATCTCGGTGAATAAGAATACCACTGCCACTTTTGAGTTTCCTTCTTCCTCGCTTACTCCTGAGGCTCGACCTGTGCACAATATTATCACATATTCCATTTTGCCAAAGTCCGGAAGCCGGAGTCTTGTGTCGATCATGGAAGCCTTCCTAGTCTATTGTGTCATGACCAGTCGTAAGGTCAACCTTACTTTTCTTTTCATTTCAGCTATTCTCGAGTGCCACAAGAAGAAAGGAACACTTATTTTTCCTACTCATCTATCTTATCTTCTTGGTCGGTGTGGCGTTCCGCTTGATGAAAAGCCTTCGGAGCACAATCCGATTTTTCTGGACCGCAAGCATCTCAAGTAGATGCATATCGGTAAGAATGCCGATGGAGTGTTGGTCTCACTTAGGGTTGCTCCTTCTGCGGACCAGGCTGGTCCATCTGTTCCTCGTCTTGATGTTCCTCATCCCGAGGCACCTCGTCCAGAAGCTCCAACTTCTTCTTTTCCGTCTCTTGGTAGCGATTTCGATATTCCATATTTTGGGTTCAGGGGAAATCCAGAAACTCTTACCCAAATCTTAGAAATCGTAAAGCGCAATGAAAGGGCCCAAAAGCGCAATGAGGAGGTCTAGAGGAAGACGGACAAGGATATGAAGCGTCTTGAGGACAAGATCGACCGCATCGCCACTACCATGGATGCCTTTCACCGTGACCCTCCGCCTTTTTGATGTCGTCAAAGGGGGAGAATGTATTAGGGTGTTTGTGTTGGCCATAGGTCTATTTTATGTCTATTTTGTGTAGCATAGGACGTTATCTATGTTTGTTGTTTATGCTTCGCTTCATTTCAATGCTTTATCATTTTTTAATGTGTAGTAGTAAAACAACATGTACCGAACCTGCAAATTATGAATTGAAATATGTTGTTTCTATTATATTTCCATGCATTACGTAAATGAGTATCAAATTGAAAAATTTATTTCCTAAGGGGGAGCATGACAATAAATATGAAAGATGCACACATTGAGGGGGAGTATCACTTGATACTTCACCATTTATACACAAACACGAAATGTTTTGTCAACATAAAAAAGGGGGAGATTGTTGGCTTTAAAATTCTATTTCAAGCAATAAATCTTATTTTGATATTAACAAAACATTCAAAATCGTGTTTGGTACTAATATGATTTTGAGCTAAGTGTTTCAGCAAGTACAGGTAAATGATTCGGAAAGATCGCTAAAGCAACAAGCGATAAGGAAACTCAAGCGCAAACTCGAATAAGGACAAAAAGATCAAAGAAAGAACAAAAGTTGGACTCAAGACCTGGGGTAGATAGGTCGGGGTGAGAATATTGTAACAAGGTATCTTATGAGTTGATTGGTCTTATAAGCTCAAGTAATAAATCAAACGAACTCAAACGGATCAAAAACGGACCTTGAAAACAATTCTTGGAGTCACCTAGTCGACTGGCCATGAAATGGAAGCCGACTGACTGTGACCCAATCGACTGGCCATTAAGGACCCAGCCGACTGGATGAACCAGTTAACTATAAACCGTTTTGACTGCATGAGGCAGTCGACTGGCCTGTCCAAGGCAGTCGACTGACTGTGCCCAATCGACTGGCAGTTAAGGACCCAACCGACTGACTGAACCAGAGAGTTATGAACATTTTTTATTGCTTGAGGCAGTCGACTGGGTGCTTCAGGATTTTAAGGAAAAATATTTCTAAACAATATTTTTGCCCAACAAGAAATGATTTTGCTTGCTGATTTTCAGGTCCTACTCTCCACATTGTCTAGGGTGAGATACACTCTCCAAACCCTAGTGTTACACTATATAAAGGAAGAGATATGGATTAAAACTTTAAGGTTCTTGTGTGAGAAATTTTCAAAATATTGTTCATCTCTAATTTTCTCTCAAGCATCTTCTGAAAAATCTTTTGATAGCAAGAAAGATCAAAATCTCGTTTTTCACTCTTATCATTTTGAAGATTTAAACTCAAGCCTTGAGCTTATTCTCTTATTAAAAATATATTGTGAGAATATATATATCTTGAGTTCTTGAAATATCACCTAAAAACACTTGAACTTATATTGATCTATCTTCCATAAAAGCCTTAGGGTTTTTGAGTATTTTTGTTTCTTGAGTGATATATTGATTGCATACACAAATTTGTGATCTTGGGTGAGTGAAGCCCATTGTATCAAGGGAGGATTGTTCTCTTGATTGTGTGAAGAGCTAGTTAGCTCTTTTGTAAAGATTTTGCTATTCCACCTATTGAACGAAGAGCCATAGTGTGAGGATCGGGAAAGTCTCAAGGAAGGGGATTCTTTGAGCCGAGGAGTAGGAGTTACCGAACCTCGTACAAATCACGGTGTCAATATCTCTATCTCTATCTCCTTACTTTATGTTCATGCATGCTTAATTTATATTGTGGTAAATAGCTTGTTGAATTTAAGTGAAAGTATTCATTGCATATTTTACCTTGTAAATTAATATTGAACCTTGTTGCATGTTTTAATAAGAAGAAAAATAAGTTATAAATATTTTTAAAACCCTATTCACCCCCCCTCCCCCACTCTAGGGTATTTTAGTGACGTACATATTATTTATTTCATTTATTTATTTATTATTTTTAATGTATTTTTAAATATGTTTTATGTAATTTATTATTTATTTTATTAATTTATTATTATTATTTATTATTTAGTCCATTTTTTATTATTATATTTATTTATTATTATTGTATTCATTTTTTTATTATTATATATATATTTTTTATATTATTAATTATTGGTTTTTAATTTTTCAATTTCGACCCAAAAAACATCCCTATCAAACATACTTATGTTTTTGAATGAATAACCAAAAAAACAAAAAACATGTTTTTTGTTTATTTCAACAGAAACACAAACACAAACACAACTCTACCAAACAGGCCCTAAGAAAGTTGTCATTAAGGTCCTGTTTGGTTTGCGGTCCGGTCCCATGTGGTTCGATCTCATAATGGTTTTTTTGGGACCGGACACTGTTTGGCAACACGGTTCCAAAAAAATAAGGATCACTTGAGACCAAAAGGGGTAATTTGAGACAACAAAAAATGATGGTCTCAAGTGGTCTTATATACAATTGTCTTAACACTTGGGACCATAAAATTTGAAATATATATATAAAATTAAAAATATATATATAATTTGAAAATAATATATAAAATTAAAAACATAATATAAAAATTTGAAATAATGTATAAAATTTGAAATATATATATAAAATTCAAAATTAATATATAAAATACAAAAAATATATTTAAAATTTGGGAAAATAAAAACAATCCAAAATAATAGAAAAAATAAAAAATAATGTATAAAATTCGAAAATAATATATAAAATTTGAAATATAATATAAGTTTTTAAAAATAATGTCTTAAATTCGAAAAATATATATAAAATTCAAAATTAATATATAAAATTTTAAATATATATATATATATATATAATATAATAAATAATATATTAGTTTTGAAAAATAATGTAACAATTTTGAAATAATGTATAAAATTTGAGAAAAATATAAAATTCAAAAATAATATAAAAATTCGAAATAATTTATAAAATTTGAAAAATATATTATTTTTTAATTTCTTATATTATTTTCAAATGTTTTATATTTTTTCAAATTTTATATATTTTTCATACTTAATATATTTTTAAAATTTTATATATCATTTTTTTTATTTTTTTTTTTATTTTCAAAACATAAGACCAAACAGCTTGAATAATACCATAGGACTAGACAACTTTACGAAACAGACTTTTAGAACACCACACAGATAAGACCATACCAGACCGGACCAGATAAGACCAGACCAGACCGGACCGGACCGGACCGCCTACCAAACGGGCCCTAAGTGAATCTAAAATGCAACTCCACATACCTAGAAAACATTTGTGATAAGAAATATTTAACATATAGAAGAATCACAAAACTACCATAAATTATGTAAAATGGACCGAGTCACTAGCCACAATTTCACTTTGCTACAAACAAGAACCCAAAGTCTTGTAGTTTAATGATATCACCTTCCTCCCCAAAGTGTGAGTGTATTGAAAGTTAGAGGTTCCAGCCTTATGTGACTCATGTGGGAGTGTGAGTATTTACCTACCAAAAAAAATAAACACATGGTCAAGAGAGGTAAAATTACTCCACCACATTCAACTCATATATATTTACTAATGCTTATGAAGTTTGACAGCAGCAAGCACAACCAACAAGAAATATGCGAATGAGGTAAGCATAGCCAAGGCTATGGCAGCAGTGACTTGGTGACAGAATTTGCAGAAAATGTTGCACATTTTTTCCCAACGCAGGTGCTCGTTGCCTTTGACGCCGAGGATGCCGACAGCGGTGGCAGCTCCGATGCTTGAAGAGAGCAGTGTTAACATCACTACATCCAGGATGATGATCATAAGAGAAACTCCTTTCTTTTCACCCATTGTTACCAATGTGAGACCCAAAGAGACTGCTGTATCTGCGCACGCTATGGCACTTGACACCACCAAGTACATAATACAAGAGTCCACAAATTAAGTTACTACATGAAGTCATCACACATCGATAATGAGTGAGGGGTGACATCATATATATATATATGATGTCAACATTAAATCCTCCTCCACATGAACAAGTCCAATGCATTTTCCTACAAAATCACATGGTGATGTACATATATAGTATACATTCAATCAACGCATTAAAGTAAGCCAAACTTTAGTTATATGATAACCTTGGTCTAAACTCTAAATCAGAATAATGGGCTAAAGTTGAAGACTTTTGGGTGGAGTTTATTCAAACCAAATTTTAATTTGATTGCATTTGTGTAGGTATCAATATAGCTTTCCATTATTTCCCCTAATTAGTTTCTACTAGTTTCTGTTGAAGGATTTAACTATATATTGAAATTACACCTTTCTAAAAGCTTAGAGTATATGGATGGTTAATATGATACCATAGTAGAAAATCTTATATTCAAACATTATCATCACCTACATTCAGAAATTGTTCACATATTGAATCAAAAGAAGATCTCACGTGAGGGGCGTGTTGAAGGATTTAAATATTAAAATTACACCCTCTATAAAAGCCTAACTTTATAGAGTACCTCAAGAAACCTTATATTTGAACCACTAATTTAATCTTAATGAGTTAATGAAAGATTATTTTAATTTGCAAAAAATTTACTTGCACTAGGTATGTTCAAATTCTTTTCTTTTTTGTTATTTTATTCGTTATTTTGATGAATTTGTCACGACTCTTGACCCCGTGTAGATATATTTTCATTTTCTACGGTATCCACAGTCACTATTATTTGAAATATGTGTATACACAATTAGGATATGCCAATACTTTTTAAGTGTTATCAAACTTCTTCTCCTCACAGTGTCGGATATCGCAATCACCTCCTCTTATCACAATCATGTCATACATATAAATATCATCATTTAAGCAATATCAAACAAACATCAATGTAGTGCAGAAAATAAAACAAGAGACGACACAGAGAATTATACGTGGAAAAACCAAGGAAACGTTTCAAGGAAAAACTATGGGTACACTCAGGTACCGATGCACTATGAATTAGCAAGTACAGACTCTATGAAAGTTTTAGACCTACAATCATTCCTGATATGCCTTCTTCTACTCGCAGTCTGAAACCCTTGAATCACTCATACTTCACAAAGCACGCTTGTTCCGCCAGACACTATGAAAGACACATAAATAAAACCTGATTTTCCTTTCTCTACTCGCGGTCTGAAATCCTCGAATCGCTCCGTACTCGGACGGTTCCGCTTCTCAACAGATCAATGCAACCTCGTTGTAATGGATAATGTGATGATTTTTCAGTAACCACTCATCCAATCATGCATAAAGAACTTCGGTGTAGAAGCACGATTGGAGAACCTCAGCACAAGAGAGAACACTAATATGTATGATCACTCCATAATCACCTCTCTATGTGTATCACTCTGTAGAAGAATATGAACGATAGAATATTGCAGAGCTCTCACCAATAACCCTCTTGAAAAATCGTCATAAAAAACTGTAGTCTCTTGTTTTGTAGAACCTTGGTATTTATAGACCAAGTCAAAGAAAACCCACCTTGCTCTTTTGCGTAATTGCACAATACGTTGATAAATCCTCTAAAATATGATGTAAATATGTGTATACACCTATATGTAGAGATTTGGAGTCGCCGATCACTTAAAAACTCGAAGTAGGGACAAAACTGGAAAAATCCGAAAACACTCCAAAACAACTCCTACATAACAAGTGATCACGTGGCCACAAAGTGAGACCTATGCCTGGGACCTACGCTTGGGCGTAGGTTAGGGGGCGTAGGGTTCATTCCCAGCTCCAAAAACCAAAGCGTAGGTTAGTGTCATTATGCCTCTTTTTGCTTCTGACAGCGTAGGGTATGATACGTCTTTTGTTATAAAAACCTGTTTTTTCATATTTTAGCTAAACTGGTCATCTCGGACTCCCGACGCTTTTGGTTGAAGTAATAATGTTTGGAAATAACATTTTTGCCCTCCGGTGAAGTGACAATGTTTGGAAATGACGTTTTTGCCCTCCGGTAGCTCTTCTTTGCTCTGACACACCCCTTGACTCTTCTCTCGAGATAGAAATGAACATACTAACAACTCGATTGCAAATACACAATACTCTCAACATGACAATTCACTCATCATGGTTATTGTCTAAAATATGCCAAACACAAATAATACTATAAATGTTCTTACAATCTCCCTCTTGGCATTTCTGAGACAAAACCATGTTTTTACAATATAGCCTCACAATCAACATAACATCTATACCTATGAACACACACCGACAAACATAGATATAAATTGTCACCTTGCTTTCATGAAGGTCTACCAATCCTGTAACCACAACACTGAACAAACCATTAAATGCAGGTGTGGAAAATAGATATAAATCAACACAATGATCATTATAGAATTATAACAATAATGCACACATAATAATCATCATTCTCCCCCTTGCTCAATACTTCTCCCTCTGAATCAATCAAACAATCTTTCCCCCTCACTAAAAACTTCTCTCCCTTTTTGTCACTAAAATGTCAAGCAAAGAGAGTATATGCCATAGCAACAATGTAGAGAGATACAAGGAAGTACTCAATGAAAAACACTAAGATATAGAACTCTTATCAAATCATATTCAAATTCTTAGGGTAACAGAAATCTCTAGTATGCATGACTTTACTACTAATGCATGAATGTAAAATATCATAAATAAAAATAAAATAAAATATTTTTGTTTTTAGAAATTTGTGAGTAAGGCAGTAGAGACACAAAGACAATCATTAACACATCATATTCTCATATTTAACTCGACCATTATACACATGGTATAGAAGAAAATCAGCACACATACCTTGTAAACTCAAGAATGCACAAGTCAAGTTTTACAAATAGATATATATGAAAATTCTCATGTGCAAGAACTAAGGTAAGATGAAAACAATACAAATTAAAGCTGATAATCTCCCCACCAACTGTGATGATAATTCAATCCAAGATCCAAACTAGAAGGCAAAAAATAAAAGATACTTTCTCTTTGTCACACAATTTCCTCCTTCTCATATTTTCAACTTTTCACCATATCCCTTTTTATCTTTCTAAGCTTCGGACTTTCCAGCGAGGATTTTTAATCCCGACCAACTGGGCCTGAGCTTCTTCCATGGGATTTTTGCTTATTAGTCTTCTCCCCTTTATACGCGAACACTCAATGCTTACTAAGGTAAGAGGCCCAGTTACTCAGATTGAAGAACTACTTTTTGCATTTTTAATATTTTAAACATCTCATTTTGTTTTCAACATCACCACAACATTCATACACATGCAAAAATTATTTCATGCATAGACCAATCTAGCATAGCTCATGAACCTTCATACCACTTCGGGTTAAATAAAAAAAATTAACAGATTCCACAGGCATTATAATCATCACCGAAGCAACTAGCACTTATGATTAAAGTTTGGTAACATAAAATAATCATGCCAAGTGATCATCCAATAATCTTAGGTTAAACTTATACATCTACTTCACGTATGCATAATGAGATAAGTAAATGTGAAAATAGAGTAAAATATGACAACTCTTGTACTTTAGCCAATCTCAACAGTCTCAAAAATTTTATTGTCATTTATTTCAAAATAAAATGCATGCAAGAATAAAAATAATACAAATGCATGATTACTTATCAATTCTAGGAAAATAATGCAATGTGCTCCTAGAATGATAGATAAGAAGATATTTATTCTAAAGAAAGCATACCAATAGATTTCCTAACACTAACATGCTTTTGAAAATCTAATGATTTTGTAAAGATATTTGTTAACTCAGAATCTGTGGATATGAACATGAGAGACACTATACCATCTTCAACAAGATCACGAATGAAATGATGTTGAATATGTATATGCTTTGTCCTAAAGTGTTGACAGAATTTTTAGAAATATTTATTGCACTGGTATTATCACGGAACACAATCATTATACCTTGAGAAAAACCATAATCCTGCAACATCTGACGCATCCACAAAACCTGAGTACAACAACTACCAACTGCTATACTCAGCCTCAGCAGTGGAAAGAGAAACACAATTTTGCTTCTTGTTATGCCAAGCAACTAAGCAATTTCCAACATAAAAACACCCTCCACTGGTACTTTTTTTATCATCAACATTACCGGCCCAATCAACATCAAAGAAAGATGCGATATCAGTATCAGTACCTGATGGATACCATAGTCCATAATTCACTGTCCCTTTAATATACTTGATAATCCTTTTCACAATAGTAATATAAGACTCCTTAGGACTTGTCTCGTAACGTGCATACAAACTAACACTAAACGCTATGTCAGGTCGACTGGCAGTCAAGTACAACAAACTCCCAATCATACTTTTATAAAGTGTATGATCAATATCTTTGCCTTTAATATCCAAGCTAAGCTTAACATCTTTGCCTCCAGCCTTTTCCAAACCAAACTTCTTCAACAATTCCAAGGCATAACGAGTTTGAGAAACAAAAATATCATCATTTAATTGCCTAACTTGAAGCCCTAGAAAGAAGTTCAATTCACCAATCATACTTATCTCAAATTCATGTTTCATTTGATCTCCAAAATAATGAGCAAACTGATCATAACTGGAACCAAACACAATATCATTAACATAGATTTGAGCAACAACTGTATCATCCTCAATTCTTTGAATAAACAGTGTTTTGTCCACTCCCCCTCGAGCAAAACCTATTCGCAATAGGTAATCATTCAACCTTTCATATCAAGCTCTAGGAGCTTGCTTTAGCCCATACAAAGCCTTTTTCAGCCTGTAAACATGATCTGGACAATAAGGATCTTCAAATCCTTTGGGTTGCTCCACATATACTTTCTCATGAAGAACACTATTAAAAAATGCACTCTTCACATCCAATTGATAGAACTTGAATCCAAGATGACAAGCAATAGCAAATATAATCCGAATAGATTCAAGCCTAGCTAGTAGAGCGAAAGTCTCATCAAAATCAATACACTCCATCTAAGTATATCCTTGAGCAATAAGCCTAGCCTTATTTCTAACCACGGTACCATTTTCATCTTTTTTATTCTTGAAAATCCACTTGGTACCAATCACATTTATCTTTTTCGGGTTAGGCACAAGATACCATACATCATTCTTAACAAATTGTTGAAGTTCTTCTTGCATAACATTTATCCACTCACTATCTTGAAGGGCTTCTATGACATTTTTAGGTTCCAAATAAGATGTATAACAAGCATGCAAAACCTCATTCCTAGTATTTCTCTGTGTCACCATCATCTGATCAACAAATCCTATAACATTATCCAAAGGATGGTACAACTTTACCCTTACAGATGGTTCCTTAGATGGTGTAGGCTGAATATCATCAATTGAATCATGTGATTTTGCAGGACTTGAAGTATCATCACTAACCACATTGTCCTCATTTTCAACCTCAAAAGAATCATTATCCAATATAAAGAATGGCTCACCATCTTCCTCCTCAGCAGATGTTGGGGACTCATCAATACATGAGTCATCAACCACTACATTAGCAAATTCCATCATTGTTTGAGTTCTAAGGTTAAAAACTCTATATGCTCGACTAGTCAATGAATAATCCAAAAATATTCCTTCATCACTCTTAAACTCGAACTTCCCAATAGATTCACGATCTCTAAGAATATAACATTTTACTCCAAAAACTTTGAAATACTTTACATTGGGTTTCTTGTTATTCCACAGTTCATAAGGACTTTTTAAGGTGTCAGACCTAAGATAAACTCTGTTCGAGGTGTAACACGTTGTGTGGAACATTCTTACCATGTAGCATAACATTGGCCATTTCCTGAATAACCCTATTTTTTCTTTCAACTACTCCATTTTGTTAAGGAGTTTTAGGTGCTGAAAATTTATGTTTTATTCCCCTCTCATCAGAAAACACTTCAATTTATGAATTTTCAAACTCCCTTCCATGATCACTCCTCACTCTAAAATTGAACAATTCTTCTCAATCTGAATTCCTAAACAAATCCTTTTAAAACTTTCAGAAGTTTCAGACTTTTCACTTAGAAATCCAACCCAAGCAAATCTCGAATAATCATCCATAATGACAAAAATATACTTCTTTCCTCATTTGCTCATGGTCCTAGTGGGACCCATTAAATCCATGTGCAACAGCTCTAAAGGTCTGGAAGTACCAAAGACAGTTGTCTTTTTTTACTGACATCTGACTTGTTTACTCTTCTGACATGATCCACACACAACTCCTTTTGCATAACCAAGGTTATGGACTCCCTTAAAAATTTTACTTTTAGTAATTTTTGTTAATTCTCGAAAATTAACATGTCCTATCCGTTGATGCCAGATTTCAACTTCATCAAGTTTAACTCTATTGCATAATAATTCAGAACTAGGAACAATGCAGTAGCAATTATCAGTTGAACGCATACTTTCCATCACGCAATTTCCAGAAGTGTCAATGATCGAACACTTATCAGGTGAAAAACTGACCTTATGATTGTTATCACATATTTGACTTATGCTCAACAAATTTTCTTTAAAACCCTCTATATAAAGCACATCTTCTAGTTTAGGTAGACCAGAAACCACAATGGTACCTTTGCCTAGAACCTTCGATTTCTCTCCATCACTAAAAGTGACTATCCCACCGTGACATTCCTCGAGAAATTCAAACAATTACTTATCTCTAGTCATATGCCTCGAACATCCACTATCCAAATACCAAGAAATAGACTTGCATGCTCTAAGTGCAGTATGAACTACAAGACAGTGTAACTCACTTTTTCTCACCCAAGCCTTCTTCATCTTCGAATCACCTTTTGCCATTCTTGACAAATTCTTCATTTCTTCATTCATCATTCGAATTTGATATTGAACACGATCTCCATGTTGAACTCTTTGTTCCTTCACCGATTACAGAATCTTCCCTTTCAACTTTGAACACCTTGGTCGAATGTGACCATTAATACCACAGTGGTGAAAAATAGGAACAAACCTCCGGGCTCCATCAGTTGACCTCCTAGGATTCCAATTTGAATTTTATTTTGAATAACTCGATGCTACATGGGAGGCTTTTACAAAGGTGGTTTTTGCAGCAACATTTGAATTTTGCAATACTCCAACAAAACCTAGTCTCTTTGTATTTCCTAAGGACTTTTCTATACTTAACATATGATTAAGCTTAAGAGTTCCACTAGACCACTTCTGAATAGTTGAGTTAGCATCTTTCAGCTCTTTTTTGCAAATTTTCAATCTTAGTAGATTTCTTAATCAATTCCTTATTGAGACCATCTACTAACTTCAAAGCCTCAGTCTTTTCAAGTTCAGACCTATTTAAATCCTCAATCGACTTGGCCTTTTGGGTATATAGAAGATTTAGAGTTTGAGAACTATTAGCTATTTCGTCTTTTAAAGAATGCAATTCTTTGTCCATGTTAAGACTTGTAGTCAACAGTTTCATGTGATTCTTGTGAAGTTGTGTGGTCTTATCAAGTAATTTGTTATAAGACTCCTGAATCGTTTCATCACAATCTTCATCACTCTCAAAATCTTCTTCTCCAGACATCGCCCAACTTGAAGCAACTTTTTTAACCTCCTTGTTTTGTACAATAAACACAGTGAAATTCTCAGAATCACCACCTACTTCTGATTCTGTCACATCACTAGCTGATCCATTATCAGAGTCATCATCCCAACTGACAGCTAATCCTTTGGATTTCTTCAGAGTGTTTGCACACTCTGTAGCTATATGACCATATCATTGACATTCAAAACATTTGGGTTTCTTCTTTTAAGGATCAGACTTGTCCTTCATAATTTGAGTCTTATTTCTACTTCTAGACTCACCCAACTTATTCCAAAAACATTTTCCTTGGCCATTCTATTTAACCCTAAAAAATTTGTTCAACCTCTTAGCAAATATGGCAATATCATTCAGACTCAACTCACTTTCTTCATCAAGTTCAACTCGATCCTCCCTAATGGTAATGAAAGCTATGCTCTTCTCTTTTATGACATTAGTTTTCTTAGGGGGTATTTTTGGACATCTCCATCTCATAAGATTTTAAATTTCCAGCTAATTCTTCAGCCTTAATTTCTTTAAGACTCATGACCTCTGAGATGACAGTGACCTTAGATCGAAAACGTTTAGGAAGAGACCTAAGGATTTTCTTTACTATGGTAGTCTCATGAATAGGCTCACGTACGTTATGACAACCTGTTACAATATCAGTTAACCTAGCCTCAAAGTCGGCATAGACTTCATCCTCCTCCATCTTCAGCTGTTCAAATTGAGAATTCAAAATTTGAAGCTTTGATTGTTTCACCTTCGATGTTCCTTCATGAGTGACTTGGAGAATGTCCCAAGCTTCCTTGGCAATTACGCACGTAACAATCCTCTTGAACTCACTTGGAGTTATAACATTGTATAACACATTCAATGCCTTCGAGTTCCAATTCACGCTATTTATCTTGGCAGCAATTGATGGGTGTCAGGTGTGTGCAAAATATGTGGTTAAAAATGACACATCAACGACACTTTAGGTTTTACCCTTCTACAAGCGTACAAATCAATTGTAGACATTTTTTCTTGAGTAGGGGAATATCGATCCCATAGAGACGAGGATTATTCACTTCAATAGTCTAAAAACACTGAATTATATTTTTCCGAAAAGAGTTTGGTTTTGTAAATTATCTAATACTAATGAAAATAAAATAGAAAATAATAATGAATAATGGTTATGATTCAGAGAGAGAGAAAACTAGGGTTTCCTCACTCCACCACTAACCGTATAATATAGTTGAGATTATATATCAATTGGATGAGGGCAATCCATTCACTGTGAATCAGGTCGCACCGCGCCAATAGTTTGACCCCAAAAATGATTACTCTCAACCGGATCGAGACAACCCATCTCAAGACTAAATTGATTAGTGCATGGCAACTACTAACAGAAAGTAAATGCAGAAAAGTGAATTAAAGCATGAAAATAAACTAAAGCATGTCTATATCAGTTTGTTAGGGCATGACCTGTGTCAACCTAAGGTTTCGAGTTTTATGACCACCATTGTGTAGAAAATCACAGATTAAGCATCCGAGTTCTAGCCTATAGTGAATAATTGTGATTGTGTAAGATAAATATATTTAAAAAGTCTAAGATAAGAATAAATTCAAATATATAAACTTGTATCACGAATAAAAATGGTCTATCATCTAACACAATCATCACAGTATAGTTACATTTTTCCCTCTCTACAATTGAATATAAAATTAGAACTACATTACTTGGCTAGGGTTTTACAAGAAAACCCTAGATACCGAGTTAGTTGATCATGGTGGAAAGAGACTGCATTATCGGTGTAGAAACGCTCTCCATGACCTTCTTCTCCGGATCTCTAGGTCTTCAATGGTGGTTCTCTTCAATGGAAGCAAGTCTGAACTTTGAATATGAGAACTTTATGAATGAACGTGCATGAAAATCAAAACCAGAACTAGAACTTTAAACCTAACCCTCTCATATTTATAGACAAGTGACGGAAACCTTATTTTCTGTAATTTCATAATACATGAAAAATATCTATAAAATCTAATGTAAATATGTGTATAAGCCTGTATGTAGAGGTCTGGAATCACTGATCACTTAAAATATTGAAGTAGGCTCAAAACTGGAAAATTCTAAAACAACTTCTACACGTAAAGGGATCATGTGGACACAAGGTGGGACCTACGCTCCTGACCTATGCTTGGGCGTAGGTCTAGGGTGTAGGGTTCCCCTTTGGCTTACAAATCAAAGCGTATCTCAGGTCCAGTCTGCCTTTTTTTCCCTTTGACGACGTAGGGTATGATGCATCGTTTGCTGAAAAACTTATATTTTCATATTCGAGCTAGACTGGTCGCTTTTGACTCCCGATGCTTTTGAGTGAAGTAATAATATCTGGAAATGATATTTTTGCCCTTCGTTGAGATAATGATATCGGGAAATAACCATTTTGCCCTACGGTAGCTCTTCTTTGCACTGATACAACTCTTAATTCCTTTCTCGAGATAAAAACGAACACGAACTCAGTTAATTCACCGAGATTAGCTCTGTTAATTCATTAAGCTCCTAAAACATGCTTACACACACAAAAGAGATAAAAATACCAAGTACTGGAATGTAAAGACATAACAAATGCAAGATAGAGGCGAAAAATGACCAATATTAAGCACCTATCATACCCCTAAACTTATATATTGCTATTCCCTTAGCAATAAACTTAGAGAGAACTGACTGTGATGATTCTTATTCTATCTAACCTATCTACTATAGCCTAATCCCTTGTTTTCATAAGGGTCAACGATTACACTTAGCACGTGTAACAAGCCTTTGAAACCCCTAGGTTACCCCTAGTGGACGAGTGAAGTCTCGTGAAGGTTTCCAGTGATGGTACCAACAAACATCACAATTCTTTTGTAATTACGCATTCATGAGTTCACACACACAAGTCAAATAAACTATGATACAACACACAAGATAATATGAATGCAAATATTCCCACTCACTACCAAACAACAACTATATCAAGCTTTGTGTTATGAATGGTCCCCACTTAAGTGAAAGATTTTGCTACTTTCTACTTAAAATCCAAACAATCTTCTGTGATTTTGTGAACATTCAACTACAATATTTCAGTTTCTTTTCTCCTACTTCATTGATTAAACTTTGCCATTTTTAGTAAAACCGTACTCTTTCCATCTTTTCACTTTTCATCTCTTTTTGTCTTTCTAAGTCTCCGGACTTTCCAGCGAGGATTTTTAGTCCTGACCAATTGGGCCTAAGCTTCTTCCATGGGTTTATGTTCATCAGTCTTCTCCCCTTTACACATGAATGGTGATATTGGTGATACCAAGGCTCGGTTACTCAGATCAAAGAACTATTTTTTGCATTTTATTTTATGAACAAATGTTTTTTAATTTTCTCCATTTCAACCATAACAACTCCCCTTCTCCCCTTGTATTGTGGCAAAGTTATTTTTCAACTACATAGTAAAAAACCAACATATTTCTCATAATGAATGTGTGTTTGTGCTTATAGGTCAAAGTTTTTCTTCTTAATTTCAATTTCACTAATCACTCACCCATGTAAACCACATCCCTTCACTAACTCAATCTAATCATTACTCTCATCAGCGGGAACATCACATCACATACTACTTATGTATCATAAACATAAACCTAATGAGCTCATCACGCGGAACACTCATGCGTAAAAACAAAGAACTTTTTTAAAATTGTAATTTTTTTAGATTTTTCAAAAACATTTTTTTCCTTACAATTATACTCTCACCCCTAAACTTAAATGAGTCCGTGTCCTCATGGTCAAAATAAATAATGAGACAAGATATAGTTACCCTTGAAGAACAGTTCTGAATTCTTTCAAATGCTCAACCTCCTCCCCCAAACTAGATTTGCATCATCTGTATATATGCAACAAACACATGCCCAAATATCATAGCAAGGGAAAATAAATTTCAAAAATTACCAGAAATTGACAGACAATTTTTCAAGGAATTTTTGAAAATTCTCTTTTTGGATTTTATTGAATTTTTTTAAATGAAATAAAAAGTGATTTGGCCTTAAGGGCCTACCATCTCTAAGAATTGAAATTGCAGAAATAACTTACCTATTATTATACAAACTGAGGCTAGACAGCCTAGGACCAATGTTTAACGCTTTTGGCACGACGTTTCACACAGGGTTATCCAACACATTTTATCTCTACCATACTTCCCTTAATTAAAGGACAAAATGTAGGAGGTGACTCTCTAAGCGCTCTCACCCATAGAAAATTAGTACTACTCATGACATCGAGTACATAACAATAATCACCATGTAAAATACCCCATTTTTCTTATTCTAACTCCAACCCCTGTATGGTCAATGCTTCCATTAAATCCTCCTTCAACACCTTAGACAACAGTCCTTCCATCATCTCATCACTCTCCAGTAAACTGACAGACGCCAAAAAGTTTGGTCCCGGATCAATCTCCTTATAATATCTCAGTCTCGGCCCATGTATCCCGAACCTTTTATCGAATACTACTTCTCCACGGAGGTAAACCGATCTAGGTCTTCAATGGTGGTTCTCTTAAATGGAAGCAAGTATGAACTTTGAATGTGAGAAATCTATGAATGAATATGCAAGAAAATCAGAACCAAAACTAGAACTCTAAACCTAACCCTCTCATATTTATAGACAAGTAAGGGAAACCCTAATGGTTGCCCTTTTTTGTAATTTCATAATACATGAATAATGTATATAAAATCTGATGTAAATATGTGTAAAAGCCTATATGTAGAGGTTTGAAATCACCGATCACTTAAAATATCGAAGTAGGGTCAAAACTGGAAAATTTTGAAACAACTTCTGCACGTAAAAGGATCACGTGGCCACAAGGTGGGATCTACACTCCTGACCTACGCTTGGGCGTAGGTCTAAGGCATAGGGTCCCCCTTTGGTTCACAAACCAAGGCGTAGCTCAGGTCCAGTCTGCCTCTTTTTCCCTTTGACGACGTAGGGTATGATGCATCTTTTGCTGTAAAAACTCATTTTTTCATATTCGAGCTAGACTGGTCGCCTTTGACTCCCGATACTTTTGGGTGAAGTAATAATGTCTGGAAATGACATTTTTGCCCTTCGGTGAGATAACGATGTCGGAAATGACCATTTTGCCCTCCGTAGCTCTTCTTTGCTCTAATACACCTCTTGATTCCTTTCTCGAGATAGAAAATGAACATGAACTTAGTTAATTCACCGAGATTAGCTTTGTTTCTTCCTTCAGATCTTGAAACATGCTTACATACACAAACGAGATAAAAATATCAAGTAACGGAATGTAAAGACATAACAAAAGCAAGATAGGGGCGAAAAATGACCAATATTGAGCACCTATCAGCAGTCCACTCGCTTGATGGTTTTGGTGTTGATTCATTGGTCGCGTCGTCTTTCTAGTAGGAGGTGAATATCATACTTCAACAACATTCCACACTCCCTCATCTAAAGATTTTAAAAACGCTCTCATTCTCGCTTTCCAATATGTGTAATTCGACCCATCAAACAAAGGGGATCTAGATATGGAACCTCCTTCATGAGGTTTCTCCATCGTCTCAATTCAAAATCTAACCTTAGGTAATTAACCTAATAAGGGGTAACCACGCTCTGATACCAATTGAAATTACCTAGACGGTGATGAAAATAGCCTAGAGGAGGGGTGAATAGGATTTTTGTGGATTTATTGATAAATTAATATTTAATTACGGTAAAGTCAATTTTAATCGAATCACAAAATCCTAATTCTCAAACCACATCATTCAAGCAATATCAAGCAAACATCAATGTAGTGCTGAAAATAAAGCAAGAGACGACATAGAGAATTATACATGGAAAAACCAAGGAAACATTCAAATGAAAAAACCACGGGTACACTCAGGTACCGATGCACTATGAATCAGCAAGTACAGACTCTATGAAAGTTTTAGACTTACAATCACTCCTGGTATGCCTTCCTCTACTCGCGGTCTGAAACCCTTGAATCACTCATACCTCACGAAGCACGCTTGCTACGCCAGACACTATGAGAGACTCACAAATCACACATGATTTTCCTTTCTCTACTCGAGGTCTGAAATCCTTGAATCGCTTCGTACTCGGACGGTTCCGCTTCTCAACGGATCAATACAACCTCGTTGCAATGGACGATATGATGATTTTTCAGCAACCACTCATCCAATCGTGCATAAAGAACTTCGGTGTAGAAAAAAGATTGGAAAACCTCAACACAAGAAAGAACACCAATATGTATGATCACTCCATAATCACCTCTCTGTGTGTATCACTCTATAGAATAATATGAACGATAGAATATTGCAGAGCTCTCACCAATATCCCTCTTGAAAAATCATCGTAAAAAACCGTAGTCTCTTCTCTTGTAGAACCATAGTATTTATAGACCAAGTTAAAGAAAACTCTAACCTTGCCCTTTTGCGTAATTTCACAATACGTTGATAAATCTTCTAAAATATGATGTAAATATGTGTATACGCCTATACGTAGAGATTTGGAGTCGCCGATCACTTAAAACTCGAAGTAGGGAGAAAACTGAAAAATTCGAAAACACTCTGAAACAACTCTTGTATAACAAGTGATCACGTGGCCACAAAGTGAGACCTATGCTTGGGACCTACACTTGGGCGTAGGTCAGGGGCTTAGGGTCCATTCCCAGCTCCAAAAACAAAAGCGTAGGTTAGTGTCATTCTTCCTCTTTTTGCCTCTGACAACGTAGGGTATGATGCGTCTTTTGCTGTAAAAACCTGTTTTTTCATATTTGAGCTAGACTGGTCGTCTCGGACTCCCGACGCCTTTGGTTGAAGTAATAATGTTTGAAAATGACATTTTTGCCCTCCAGTGAAGTGACGATGTCTGGAAATGACGTTTTTGTCCTCCGGTAGCCCTTCTTTGCTCTGACACACCCTTGACTCCTCCCTCGAGATAGAAACGAACATACTAACAACTCAATTGCAAATACACAAAACTCTCAACATGACAATTCATTCAACATAGTTATTGTCTAGAACATGCCAAATACAAATAATACTATAAATGTTCTTACAAATTTGGTTAATTTTATAACTTAAAAGTAATTTTTTAGTAGAGGAATGCTTTGTTTACTATTTCCTACATAAAGTGAAAATTAGTGTGACTATGGAAACGGAGCCTCTATTTTCCTATATTATTCAATTATGTACACTAAAATATAACACATCAGAGGGTAAGGGAGAGACCAATTTTCATTTCTACTATTGTTCTACGTGCACTAAAATATAACACATCAGATGTTGACCAGTGTTTGACTTTTCATTCCCTTGCCCATATTTTGGGCTACAGGGATTATTTCGAGTGTCTTGAAGGGCTTTGATGAGCCGATCTTACAATGGTGAGTTGGGCTCGTGTTTAACCAGCTTTGGGGTTGACTCGAGAGGATTAAACATTGACCCGGATTTGACTTTAAGTCGACTCCTTGTTGACTATTATGAATTTCATTTGTAAGGGTTAGGCCTAGTTGTGCCTTCTTTTTCTCATTTCCTCACATAAAAAATTAGATGGGTTCCATATATATATATATGTTTGTCTCATGTTGTCTTATATATAAATCATTGGATACTAACAGAACAGAACAGAACAGAGAATTAATTTGTTTTGTTGTTTTAAGTTCTTAACCTGGACTTGATAGGTTAAGAACTTAAATTAATTTATTTTCATCCCTTTCCATATATGTCTGTCTCATGCTGTCTTATATATTGTTCTTTGGATACTAACAGAACAGAAACAGAGAATTCATTTATTTTCATTCAATTCCACATATATATATATATATGTGTTTGTCAAATGTTGTCTTATATATTGTTCATAGGATACTAACAGAACAGAAACAGAGAATTAATTTGTTTTTGTTGTTTAGGATATGACAAGTTGTTTAGTTGAAGTTCCCTTAATTTGTGCATAATTTGTCTTTTTTGAATTATTATTATTTTTATTATGGCAGTGCTTCGGCATTTTTCGTTATTTTCTTTCGATTTGTACACGCTTAGGGGTAGCATTGACGGTCGTGTTTCAAATTTGGAGATGATCTTTTGGCTTTTCATTCTCTTTCGGTTCATTTTTTTCTCTCTCTTGTGTCACCTCGGAGTTCTCTCTTATATCACCCTCGGAGTCTTGGGATGTGGGGTGTGGCAATTTTACTAAACCAAGTGATATCCATATGATCCAAGTGGAGATTGTAAGTGATTATTATGACTCAGGTGAGTTTTTACATATTATGTAAATTTTATACTACAATAAACAGAATTTTCAATTGTCAGGTATGTAACATGGTTAATTTTCTAACTTAAAGTAATTAATTAATGGGTCAAGTGCAATTACCCCCTCAACTATATCAGCGAACTAAAAGTCACCCCCAACTATTAATTTGTTGCAATAAATTCAAATTTTCTCACAAAAGAGCATCCTACCCTTCATGACAAATTTATTTATTCTTGTAATTATACTACTATTTTTCTCTCTCTCTCTTTTAATATGTAAATTATACCATTCACCTTAATAGTATTCACATTAAATATATTCTCAAACATAAAAGAAAAAATGTATAAGTTGCTTAAATAATAATAAAAAAATGTGTTGTATATATAAATAGTGGGAGTAATTACATAATCATTTACAAAATCTTACTTAATTTTATTTAAACAATTTAAATTTATTATTTAGTCAATTAATTTTAATAATTATATGGAAATCTATGCAAATTTTCATGGAGAATATGCTATCAAATTTGTATTAATTATGTCATAATCTATGTTTAAAAAAAATGCATAACTATAATTAAATAAGAAAGGACATTACGATCGTTTATGAAATTTTTTGAAGAAATTGGGGCAATTTTCAACTAAATATCATAGTTTACAAGTTTTCTGCACAAACTATAGTTCAAAGGGTTCTTTGCAAAACTGACCAAAGTTCATGTGGTTATTTGCAATTTACCCTTAATTAATTAATAGAGAAGTGTTTCTTTTATTGTTCCTTATTTTGATGGAAAGAGAAAATTATGTTAAAATAGGAAACAAATATTCAGCATTATTCCTTGCTGATTATTTGATTTATTGCATTGATTTTGTTTACATATATAGCTTCCTGATTATAGGATGAATTAGCTGTGATTATTTTCTTTCCTAGTTCATTAGGGATAATCTTGTATATATGATAGCCTTGTATCAGAATTGAATATACAATAAGAATACATAAAATATTTTCTCTCCAATTTTCTTCTTCTTCCTTCTTCTTCTTTCTCACAAATTTTTATGGTATCAGAGCATTAAGTTCTATACATGTCTTCCGCTGCACTAGAGAAAGAAAAAGACGAAACCGTTTCTACTGAGAAGATGACATAGAAAATTGTAGACAACATGGATTCCTTCACCATACACCACTCGGATCATCCGGGTCTCGTTTTGGTTTCCAAAACACTTGAAAGAGACAACTATGGGCAATGGAGTCGCGCAATGCGAATAGCTCTAAGTGCCAAAAACAAAATCGGATTCATCGACGGGACGATACAAGCACCGCCACAAACTGACTCCAAATTTCCGGTGTGGCAACGATGTAATCACATGGTATTATCTTGGATCTTGAATTCGGTTCAATCTAATATTGCAGGAAATGTTATCTATGCAGAAACTGCGAACGAGGTGTGGAACGATCTGAAAGATAGGTTTTCATAAGGGAATGATTCCCGAATCTATCAAATCCGACAAGAGATTATGTAGCAACGACAGGGACAACAATCTATTTCCGCCTACTACACAAAGATGAAGTCACTTTGGGATGAGTTGGCTTCTTATCATGATCCAATTTCTTGTAATTGTGGAGGTTTAAAAAGTCTTGTTGAACGTGACGAGAAAAAAAGGGTCATGCAGTTCTTGATGGGACTCAATGATTCGTATGCTACCGTGCGGGGTTCAATTCTCATGATGACCCCTCTCCCAGATACACGCAAGGCCCATGCCTTAGTGCTTCAACAAGAAAGGCAAACTAAAGTTGTTGCAGGACGTGAGAACTTCGAGGCACAAAGACCCATCAACACTACTCTAACTCCCGAAGAGTACAACCAACTCATGGCTTTACTTAAGAAGGAAACTGGTAATACACCACCTTTTGCGAACATTACAGGTACTCATTCACCTTTTTGCTGTAAAATTGAATTGTCGTCGATTGCTGAATGGATTATAGATAGTGGGGCTACAGATCATATTTCCAACACCTTGCCAACATTCAATAAGACAACTCCTAAATATGATTTTGTTCAGTTATCGAATGGTGGTCAAGCAAAGATTAAATATGTCGGGTCAACCAAGTTGTCTGATAGCATTACTCTAAATGATATACTTTATGTCCCAAAATGTAGAGTTAATTTATTATCAGTTGGCAAGCTTACTCAAGCATTGGGTTGTAGTGTGACTTTTTATCCTGATTTTTGCGTGGTGCAGGACATGGCTACGAAGAAGACGAATGGCCTGGGCAAGCAGCTTAATGGTTTATACTATTTCGAATCAAGCCATCATCCACATCTCGCCCATCACATCAACTGCAGACCAAATCTTTGGCATCAACGGTTGGGACACCCATCTACCACACCACTTCAGGCACTTTCCAAGAGCAACCCAGAAATTTATTTTCATTATAATTTTTTTTTTGATATTTGTCCTTTAGCTAAACAGACTCGTTTACCTTTTCCTACTAGTTCCATATCTACTACTGCACCTTTTGATTTAATTCATTGTGATATTTGGGGACCTCATAGAGTTAATTCTACTTTGGGAGCTCATTATTTTTTGACAATTGTTGATGATTATTCTCGTTACACTTGGATTCATCTTATGTGTTTTAAATCTGAAACGCAAACATTGCTTAAATCATTTTTTTCATGGGCTAAAACTCAATTTAACTGTAGGATTACGGCTTTACGATCCGATAATGGAAATTTTCTTTTATCATTACAACCTTTTTTTCAAGAAAATGGTACATTATTTCACCACTCTTGGCCATCTACACCCCAACAAAATGGAGTCGTAGAATGTAAACATAGGCATCTTTTAAATGTGGGTCGCTCACTTCGATTTCAAGCCAACTTACCCTTACACTTTTGGGGGGAGAGTGTACAAACAACCTACTACTTGATAAACCGTTTACCAACACCTGTTTTATCCTGTCAAACACCTTATCATCGCCTTCACAAAAAATCACCCACATATTCCCATCTTCGCACTTTTGGTTTCCTATGTTAGCAACTAACCTTACTCCCCACCATAAATTTGATGCTCGAGCTCGTAAATGTATTTTTCTTGGCTATCCTCATGGACAAAAAGGATATCGTGTTTATGATCTGAACTCTCAAAAATTATTTATCTCTCGTGATGTTGTATTCCATGAAACCATTTTTCCATACACCACCATACTCCACAATGATCTAAACGATCAAAATGACATTCCAACCTTACCTTTACCCTTAGAAACCCATATTGAAACACCCAACATCCCTGATATCGCTGCACCTAACACCTCACACCATGGCGCTGCCCAACCTGCCACTGACAACTTCCACACAGACTTGACCGTCGTGGTACCCACTTAACCACCCCATGGCACCACCTCTTTTGTCAATGATTCTGCAACAGAAACCATCATCACCCCCAGACGATCCTCTCGCATTACCCGACTTCCTTCCCATTTTCGGGATTATGAGGTAAACCATTCCAGTCTTCTTGCTTCAAGCTCATCTTCTTCTGTCATGTCTAGCACTCGCCACCCAATATCAATGTATGTTTCATACTCCAATCTTTCTATTGCTTATAAAACATTTATCCACACTGTGTCTCACTTGGTTGAACCAGAATCAGCAGGCCTATCAAGATCCTAAATGGGTTACTACCATGAATGATGAGATTTCTGCCCTTGAAACAAATCGCACATGGAGCTTGGTCTCGTTGCCTCCTGGCCATCATCCCGTTGGCTGTAAATGGGTATACAAGATCAAATATAATTCTAATGGCTCCGTTGAAAGATATAAAGCCCGTCTTGTGGCCAAGGGATTTACACAATTAGAAGGGATTGATTACACTAAAACATTTGCTCCGGTTGCTAAACTTACAACTTTTTGATGTTTGTTAGCCATTGCTTCTATTCGTAATTGGTCTCTTCATCAAATGGACGTTCAAAATGCATTTCTTCATGGAGATTTAACAGAAGAAGTATATATGAGTCCTCCACCTGGCTTTCGTCGACAGGGGGAGCAACACTTGGTTTGTCGACTCCATAAATCTCTATACGGACTGAAACAAGTTTTACGCAGTTGGTTTCACAAGTTTCTTTCTGCAATTCAGAAGTTTGGTTTCCAACAATCTCGGGCAGATTATTCCCTATTTACCTAGGTCAGTGATGGTTCTTTTACTGCTATACTTCTCTATGTTGACGACATGATCATCACAGGTAATAATGAGAAGGCAATTCATAACGTGAAGGATTTTTTGGGCAGCTGTTTTCGGATTAAGGATCTTGGGTTTTTGAAATATTTTCTTGGGATTGAAGTAGCTCGATCTAAGGCAGGAATTTCCATCAGTCAATGAAAGTATACACTTGACATACTTGAGGAAGCTGGTTTATTAGGTGCTAAGCCTGCAAAATTCCCCATGGAACAGAACCTAAAACTTGCTTCGAATGAGGGGGAGTTACTTAATAATCCGACATACTATCGAAAGTTGATTGGAAAATTAATTTACCTTACCATCACAAGACCGGATATCACGTACTCAGTCAATACGCTTAGCCAATTCATGCAACAACCCAGGAAACCACATCTTGAAGCTGTTCACTGTGTGCTACGCTACTTGAAAAATGCTCCGGGTCAGGGTCTCCTATTTTCTTCACATGGCAAGCTACAATTGACAGGTTTTTGTGATGCAGATTGGGGAGGTTGTTTAGATACACGGCGCTCTGTCACAGGTTATTGCGTATTTCTTGGGAACTCACTTATTTCATGGAAAAGTAAGAAGCAAGTCACAATATCTCGATCTTCAGCCGAGTCTGAGTATAGGTCCATGGCATTGATCACATACGAATTAACTTGGCTACGGTATTTATTGCGAGATTTTCAGGTATCTCATCCAGAACCAGCTCGACTTTTCTGCGATAATCAGGCAGCAATCTACATCTCGGCCAATCCTGTTTTTCATGAGAGAACATTGGGACAAGTCGATTTTCATACATTGCTTGGCAAGTTGGGAGTTCTTGATATCCACTCTCCAACTTGAGGGGGAGTGTGAAAATAGGAAACAAATATTCAGCATTATTCCTTGCTGATTATTTGATTTATTGCATTGATTTTGTTTACATGTATAGTTTCCTGATTGTATGATGAATTAGCTGTGATTATTTTCTTTCCTAGTTCATTAGGGATAATCTTGTATATATGCTAGCCTTGTATCAGAATTGAATATACAATAAGAATACATAAAATATTTTCTCTCCAATTTTCTTCTTCTTCCTTCTTCTTTCTCACAAATTTTTAAATTAGGTTAACAAATAATCAAGTTACCTATACAGGGCAAATTCATTCCATCGATCATGTACACCAAAATAAAATAATATAAAAGCTTTAACGTCTGTGCTAGGATAAGGGAGATAAATCAATCTGCGCTCGAGCAATAATTTTATGTTCAAAATTCTGAATTAATGATTCAGCTAAATCATTATTTTTCTACAAAGTTTGCTGTCGTCAGGATCAATGTTTTTATAAATTTGTTTAGTGAATGATGGGTATTGTGAAGTTTAAATTACAATCGACCAAACATCACAATTTGTTTCATGAATATGCATTTTTCTTTCAACGAAAAACAGAAAGAGTTTCAGGTTCGTTCTATTTAGTATATTGGAAAGTTAATTACTAAAAGTATATTTAAAGATTTTTATTTTTTTTCATAAATTTGATAAAAAAACTGATCTCTAGATTCTAATGCCAGAATCCTTTCCAAGGACACAAGACTGACAAACACCCAATTAACAGGGCACTTCTAAGAAAATAGTAATCAAGGATGTGAAAATCAGTAAAATCTTTGCTTTGGTTGAAAAAAAAAACACAAGGTTAAAAAGACGAATTTTCTTGTTTTTGTATTTAGATCATAAAAGCATTGCTAAAATGAAGATTTGTGCATAATGGAATCTCCGATCCCTGCAATATAGTTAGGCTTCGTTTGGTTAAACAAGACAGAAAAGAAAAGAAATGATAACATTAGTTATGAGAAAAAAAGTAATATTTTAATTTATATTTGGATAGATGATGAAGAAAAAAAAAAAATTATATCATTCTTGTTTGAAAAAGTTAAACTAGAGAAAATAAAAGAAAGGACAATAATAAAATTACTATTATATCATTTAGTTAATAAAATTGTCCTTTTAATTATAGAAGGTATTTTTGACATTACAAAAATATTATTTTAAGTGATATCATTTTTCTCAAAATTTTTTCACTTTTGAAATGATAACATCCAAAGAATTTGGAGAGATAAGCTATCCCTCGAAATCATTTTTTTTCTCTTCATAGTGTCAAACCATACAAACTCTATTCTATCATTTTTTAAAATTTTCTTCCCAAACTTTTCAAATCATTCAATCCAAACGAACTCTTAAGAGTTTATCATTAAAGTTGTTTCACCACATTTATAACAAGCTATTTTTTTGTTCATTAAAATAAGTTGAGAGGGAAAATTTGAAATTGAATTAGCATTCAGAGAGGGTCTCTAGCCTTTAGCCTGTAATCAAACTCTCAAACTCTCCCATAAATACACATATATTATTAATTTGACATGGAAATTTCTAATAGTATCAATAATAAATTGATGGCATGTTTGGTATAGTTTCTTTTTTTATTCTATATAAAATAAAAAGAGAAGTAGAAGCCGTTTTGAGAAATTGGTATCCCAGTTTCTCAAAACCCTCTTTCAGAATAATAAAATTCTTCTATAAATTTTTATCAAATATCATTCAAAATAATTTTTGCTTCTACAAAGATAAAATCAGTTTTTAAAAAGTTAATCCAAACAGAAAGTGTTAAAATATCTTCAAGAACATCGTTGTTGCTAGTTTTTATTACCACACAAAAATAAATAAATAAAATGGAGAGATAATTAACACTCACACAAAGGCAGACATGTAATTCCACTTAGCGGTGACCGGAAGCAATAACGGTGGCGTGGTGGGAAGCACCTGTATGGGCACGACCTTAGTCTGCTGATCAATACCAAGAATTATTGTAGCCACCAGTGTTGATGCAAATGCAAAACTTCTCAACACCAAGTCACAACAATTCATACCCCTTTTGTGATTTATTTCTTGGTTCTCCATCATGCATAATAATTCATTTCCAATAATATTTAGTGTAGTCTTATACAGAGAGGAGATGTATATATATATATATATATATATATTATTACATTATTTGATGTAATAAATTGGGTACGTGTTTTTGTTGTTCGGGAAGAGAAAGTATTTGTGGTTGGTCATTGCTGCGGAGTGTAATGCTTCATTTTTGGTTAACACTTAGTGGGGGGGAGGATTGGGATATAATGGACCATTAATTCCTTTAATGTTGACCGAAAGATGAACCTTACTAACTTTTTTGATTTTCAACTTTATGAATTTTATTTTATTTTATTGTGAAACTATATATATATATATATTTTTCAGGTGATCCGAAATTGGAAAAAATAATCAAAAGCAAGATTATCATATTCTAGTATGATGTAATTTTTTTAATTTTTTATTATTATTAATTTGGTTATTGGTGTTAGGCTGCAAACGAACCGAACCGAACCGAACTCAGCTTTGAAATGTTCAAAGCTCTGTTCATTTACTAAACGAGCCTAGAAAATGTGTAAAACATTTAAGGGTCTGTTTGGTTGAGCAAATTTGGGATTGAATTGGAATTTCATAGTATTTCATTTTCACAAATACAATTTCATATACATTTGTTGGATAAGTCTTTAAATTCAAGTGTAATTGAAATTCAATCACAAATCCAATTTGAATGTAAGAGTTCATAAATTCGAAGTTAAATTAGACAATATAGATAACTATATATATATAAATATATAAGTTGAAGTATGTAAGTATACATATGAGTATATATGTTTGTATGTTTGTATGTTTGTGTGCATGTACCTGTGTGTGTATATAAATTTATATGTATGTGTTTATGTCACGTCCTGAAAATCCTAAGATCCCCGAACTGGAGCATCCAAGTATCCCAGGATGTGATACAATATAATATAGAGCAACCTACTAAAACTTACATAACAACAAATACATGGAACAATGATATAAAAAATTGATTCCAAACATAGCTAAACAAGGGCGGATACAATAGAATACACAAGTCATATCGAGGCATCAAACAAAATAAATCGTTACAACAATACATAAGTACAGAGATACACGAAAGGGATATGCCAACAGGTTGGCTCCCAAGCAATAATAAGAAAGTCCCAAGATACAAGGGAATGGATATATAAAAATGAAAAGATCGCCCCTAGTGGGAACATCAAAATCCACTCAAGCTACTGCCATGCCGTCCGTTGTCCTGCATCTACGTGGAACCTGAAACTGGTGGTGAAAGGGGGAGGGGTTAACAAGAATGCTCACTAGGGAAACCCTAACTGCCTCATCACTTGACCGTCAGAGAAGTGTTAACCAACCCGTGTGCATGCATCTATTCTAGGTCAGTCCGTTATCTCACATGGCACCCACGCCAATTCAGGACTCCAAAATGAATCCCCTTAATCCGCGACTATGCATTAGTAGGCAAGGCACATAGCTTGTAACAAGTCTTAATCACATAATCACATGGTACAGACACACACACACACACATATATATAAAAAAAATACACGGTATGGGTCCCCCAAAGTACAACTAAGACTAGTACCAAATGCTCTCTCTCCAGTAGCCTACGCTACACATACAACCGTGCATAAAGTGCACAACACTTAAGTCCCCAAAATCAATCATCATTGTGCCCATAGTATGTAACCGAGAACCCAAAAGAGGCTCAAGACCACTTCCAATGTCCACAGGAAAGGAACAACCTATAATCACCAACATTAGCGCTTCCACGATGCACTAACGAAAAAGGGAGACCAAAGAAACTAGATAAAGGTCATAAGAAACTCAACTCTTATCTCCAATTGTCCTAAAGTAAAAAAGGAAGTAATTGAAATATCCCGATGCCACGCTGAAACCACCCCTCAGGTACGTAGAGGAAAACACCGGAACCATAGAAACCAAGAACGGAGAGCCGAGGACAAAACTCGATAAAATGGTAAATCCCGTGGGACTCAATAGTTTTTAGAGAAATGGGTTTTTGAGGCTTGCCAACTCCGTTTAGCCCCGATGTTTCCGAACCCACGTTACAACCTAGAATCACATAGAAGGAGATTCACTTTATCTCAGCCCCACAAGGTAAAACCATTATATCAACAATGATAACTATTTCAACCCAATGTCACAATCTACAATCACCTCGACTAAGAGGTTAAGGAGAGACAAAAATTGATCATGATGTATGATCTCGTTAAGCGTGAAGTTGTGCCTTATGGTGGCACCCAAGTCCGAGAAAAAAGAAAAGGGATGGCACTACGTGTGCATACCAACCATCATGTCTCATACCCGAGAATAAAACAAAGAAAATTTTGAACGGATGTGCATTATGTATGCACTTTAGACAATTCATTCCACCAATCCATAAAAATACCCCTATAATGCTTCAAGGGAACAAGGAAGGTCAAAGGAACCTACTAAAACAACATAACACAAATTTTTAACCACTCTCGAATCAAAAGCGATCACAAAGGAAAACCTCGGATCCAAGCCGTATCCAACGGCTTGAAGGGAAATACATAAGTCAACACTATGTGTTGTTGTACAAAAAAGGGTAACTAAAACATCTAGAGGATGAAATGGAAAAAAATGAGCATTATCAGCAAAACTTCAGGCTGGAGGAGTTCTCGCTAAAGGGGGTGAGTTCTCTCCTTTTTGGGCGAGTTCTCGACTTTTCTGCAATGGTGCTCCCCATATCACTATACTAAAACATAAGGTTGGTTGTGCCATGAGGCGCCTTGGTGCACACCTAATTGAATTCTCGAAGTCACGTGCCATTAAATGAAAAGAAGGGCTGAAGGCCTAGGGACGACACCGGGTGGCTTCAGAACAATCCGAGATACTCCAAAACTCCTAAACCATCACAAGTCAAGGTCTAGCTCCAAAAATGATGATGAAAAGGTCGGTAGATGGAAACCTAAAATAACAACGCTATGATGGAATTAAAATGGCTATACTAGTTGTACCAACGATGACCCGAACACACCCGGTCCGACATTTAAGTTTACAACTTAATAAAATAACCTAAAATAAGTATGACAATCACCACAAGGACATCACGAACCTCATGAACACTAAACTGCCTATATGAATGTTGCCACACAATTAACCAAGTTCAAGTAATACATCACCCAACTTATCCAAAACCCAACTTACGATCGAAACCTAGACCCATGATACCAAACGTCACGCCCCGGAAATTCTAAGATCCCCGAATTGGAGCACCCAAGGATCCCTGGGTGTGATGCAATATAGAAAAACCTACTAGAACATCAATAACAAGAAATACATAAAACAATGATATAAACAATTGTTTCTGAACATAGTAGAGCAAAGGCGGATATAATAGAATACACAAGGCACATGGAGGCGCTGAATAAAATACATCATTACAATGATACATAAATACAAAGATACATGGAAGCTATATGCCAACAGGCTGGCTCCCAAGAGATACAATGAAAGTACCAAGATATAAGGGAATGGATAAATAAAAATGAAAAGACCACCATTAGTGGGAACGTCCAAATTCACTTGAGCTATTGCCACACCGTCCGTTGTCCTGTGTCCACCTGGAACCTGAAACTTATGGTGAGGGGCGGGGGTGAGCAAGAATGATCAGTAGGGAAACCCTAACTGCCCCATCCCCTAACCGTCTAAGTAGTGTTAACAAACCCTTGTGCATGCATCTATCCTAGGTCAGTCCATTATCTCACATGGCACTCATGCCAATTCGAGACCCCAAAATGAATCCCGTCTATTCCCCGACTATGCATAAGTATGTGATAGGTGCTAAATGTTGTCCATTTTAGGCCCCTATCTTGCTAATGTTATGTCCTCACATTCCATTATTTGGAATTTTTATGTCGTTTAGGTGTTTAAGCGTGTTTCAGGAGCTTAATGATGATAACGAGCTAACTTTGGTGAATTAACTAGAAAAGTTCTTATATCTATCCAAGAGGAGAGCAAAATAGTGTTTTCAAGAGAAAAGTGGCTCCCGAAGGGCTAAAATGATATTTTTTAGGAGCCGCAACTTTAAGAATCATTCTAATAGAGTTGAGGGGGTTCTACCGGCACAATTTCCTAGAAAAGCGGTTTTCAATAATTTTGCTACGCTGGGTCAACACTTTCAGTACCTAAAAGTGGCTAGAAAGTGTTGTTTTGATGCTTGACTTACGCTTCATGTTTTTGGCCCTACGCTTGACCTACGCTTCAAGCGTAGGCATAGCCTACACTCCAAGCATAGGTCCCCTACTCTCCAAGTGTAGGGGTGTCTTGCGTAATTAAGTGATAAAATTCCAAAATTGGCCTCGACTTGTATTCCTTTGAGGCGGTTGCAACTTCTACACTTCAATACACGTGATATACATATATTATATACCAGATTAAAGGGTTTTGCTCAGTTGGGTGTGAAATGAAAAAAAAGGGTAACCTTAGGGTTTCCCTCAACTGTTGTCTATAAATATCAAGGTTTGCTACAGATTTTAAAGAGCTTCTTGACACGTATAATTTTCAGACCAGCCTCTTGAGATTCATATTTTTCGAAGGTGATAAGCTATACAAGACCTAGAGATCCGTAGAAGACGAGAATGGTGAGCGATTCTACATCAACAATGCAGTCTCCATCAACTATGATCAACTAACTCATTATCTAGTATTTTGTAGCAAAATTCTAGCCAACTAATGTAGTTTTTAATTTGTTTTCAATTGTAACGCGGGGAAGATGTGACCATACTATGATGATTGTTGTAGATGAGTGACCATTTTTATTCTTGATACAAGATCTTATATTTATTCTAAATTTTTATCTTAGATTGAATGAATATATATTTTTACTCAATCATGATTATTCACTATGGGCTAGAACTTGGATACTTAATTCATGATTTTCTACATAATGGTGCTTAATATTTGAAACCCTAGGTTTACACAGTCCATACCTCGACAAGGTAATATAGACATGCTTTAGTTTTATTTCATGCACTAGGAGTAGATTAGAGTAAAGTAAATAACATGCACTAGTTACACTCTATCCGGAGATGGGTTGTACCGAATCCGGTTGACGGTATCCTTTTTGGGATCTTATTCGACTATTTGCGGTATAACCTGATTCATAGCTATGGATCTCCCTCTTAAGATTGTGCAAAGAGAGAACTATGTTATTCG